>VDFB02379711.1:100723666-100752570 GCA_007258455.2 Sequoia sempervirens
AAGGTGGAGATATTGAGAGAGGGAAGGAGGGAGAGGGAGAGAGAGAGAATGAGGTATAGAGGGATAGGTAGGTAGAGAGAAGTAGAGAGAGAAGGAGAGATGGAGGGAGAGGTAGGGATGGAGAGAGAGAGAGGTAGGTAGAGAGAGGGAAGGAGAGATGTATGGAGAGGTAGGGATAGAGGGAGAGATAAGGATTTAGAGAGAGGTGAGAGAGAGCAATAGAGAGAGAGGTAGGTAAGGAGAGTGAGGGGGAGATAAAGAGAAGTAGAGAGAGGGGGAGAGAGCGAAGAAGAGGTAGGGAGGGAGGGAGAGAGAGGAGGGAGGGAGGGATATTTAGGGAGAGAGAGGTGAGATAGAGAGTAAGAAAGTAAAGAGGGAAGGGGGAGAGAGAGAGAGGTGATAAAAGAAGTAGAGAGGTAAGGAGGAAGGTAGAGAGATTGAGAGAGGGAAAGAGAGAGGGAGAGAGAAAGAGGTATATAGGGCTAGGTTAGATAGATAGATGTAGAGTGAAGTTTGGTGGAAGAGAGGGGAGGGAGGGATAGGTAAAGATGGATAGTTGAGATAGATAGGAGAGAGAGAGATAGGTAGAGAGGGCGATGAGAGATAGATAGAGGGAGAGGGAGATAGGAGAGATAGAAAGAGGGGGAGGGAGGGAGAGATAGAGAGAGGTGATGAAGAGAGAAGTAGAGAGGGAAATAAGGTGGAGATATTGAGAGAGAGGAGGCAAGGAGGGAGAGAGAAATAGGTATAGAGGGACAACTAGGTATAGAGAAGTAGATATGAAAGGAGAGATAGAGGGAGAGGTAGGGATGGAGAGAGAGGTGAGACAAAAATAGAGAGAGGTCAAGGTAGATAGAGGGAGGAGGAGATAAAGAGAAGTATAGAGGGAAGGAGAGAGGGAGGAAGATGTAGGGAGGAAGAGAGAGATAAGAGAGAGATAAGAGAGAGGAGGGAGGGATAGGTAGGGAGAGAGAGGTGAGATCAAGAGAAAGAGAGTAAAGAGGGAAGGGGAGAGAGAGAAGTGAGATAGGTGATAGAGATGTGTGATGGAGAGAGAAGTAGAGAGGTAAGGAGGAAGGTGGAGAGATTGAGAGGGAAGGAGGGGGGAGAGAGAAAGGGGTATAGAGGGATGGGTTAGATAGTGAGAAGTAGAGAGCAAAGGTGGGTGAAATGAAGAGAGAGAGGAAGAGAGAGGGGGAGAATGAGAGGTGAGATAGAGAGAAGTAGAAAGGGAAGGAGAGAGGGGGAGATAGAGAAAATTAGAGAGGGACAGAGGGAGGGAGAGAGAGCGAAGTAGAGAGTGAGAGAGAAAGAGGGGAGAGAGAGGGAGAGAGGGATATGTAGGTATAGAGAGAGGTGATATAGAGAGTAGAGAGATATATATAGAGATAAAATGAGAGCGATGGGAGATAGAGAAATGTAGAGAGAGGAGGGAGGGAGGGAGATAGATATTAGAGAGGGAAGGAGAGAGAGATGGGCATGTAGAGACATAGTTCTTGAGCTCAAGGGAGAGAGTGAACTAGATAAAGGGATGGAGATATTGAGAGAGAGAGAGGTCTAGAGAATAAGAGATGAAAATGAGTGAGATAGAGAGAGAAAGATGAAATTTGACCTCTTGATTACTAAAATTTGACCTCCTGATTACTGAAATTTGACATGCTGATTACTGAAATTTGACTAAGTCTGAAATTTTTTAAAATCTTCCAAAAACTAGAATTTGCATTATAACTCCTACAAATCTGAAACCACTCTCAAACATCCTGAAACTATATACATGAAATATAACTTAAAGTATAAGAAAGAAAATGTTGAAATATGTAAATGTCAATTTATACGTAAATTTTTATTTCATGTATATAGTTTCCCTGGTAGAGAAAGAGAAAATCAAAGAGTTTAGAAAAATTCATTCCAAAAGTCATGAACGACATTTGGCGAGCGCCAAATAGGTTGCATTGGGAAATACCAACTCAATGGGTTGGATTTTGCATTGGGCATCCGTCCCAAAGCTTTGGACAACCATTTTATGCAAAAGACGTGATTTTTTGAAAGGGTGCCAAATTTCCTCATATTTTCATCTGTACTCCCCATCTCATTTGCACGTCTTTCAATGCAAGTTCATAAGAAAACCATGATAGCATTAACCTCTCTCTTAGCTATCTAAATATGTAATTCTTTTTTGTAGCTTCTATTGTGAATGCCTCCATTTTTGGTCAAAAACCAACATGTGCCAGTTTTAGGATAGATTTTTACTCGTTCATTGAAATGTGAAACAAATTACATTTTATGAAACTAGACTCCATTCTACACATGATGAAAAAAAATCAATTATCGATTAGTTTTCAAAAAAAATAGGGGGGAGCACACTCAAATTTCAGCTTTTCAAGATGTGTCCACTTTGAAATTTCATAAAATATTATATACTCATTATTAAAATTATTTGAAAGAGCGAGGATAAACTGCATGGTGTTAGCTAATTTCTCACCATTCGCACTTTTGAAATTCTAAAAAAAAGTTAATTAAAAAGGGGGGAGCCCTCAGGCGCTATGCTATTTTTTTGATAAAAACAAGACCTATTTCCCCCCCTTTTTTGAGACCCTTAATCTTCATTAATTTCAAAAAGAATTAGTAGCTTAGAAACTAGACTCAGAGCGCTCAACTTTTGTTCTTGCTACATCTTGAAATTTTGAGCGTTACTATCTTCATTTTCTTGTGCAAATCAAATTTTGTTGATTTCAGAAAAAAAAAGTGGCATCTTAAGAGCCAAAATTGTGTCATAGATCCATGCACTTACCCCATTGTATTATCACTTCTTCTCTTGAACTCTCAACCTTTGAGGACTCTTGTTTTCCTTGAAGATTCTTAAGGTTCATTCTGTAGCTTTTTCTTGTTGAGAAATATTCCATACTTTGTTTGCAAATCTCTTATGTGGAAGGTTTTTTTGTTAGTTGTTTGATCCTATGACTTGTGTTTTTCACAATTCTAAAACATCTATTCTATTTACACACAAAATATATTTTCATACTAGTTAGAATAATCTTTGGCATTAAAATAGTTGCAAAAATCCTAAAAATGATAATTTTTTTAAAATATTAAAACATAGAGCAAAATTGCATACATTCCTTAGAATCTAATGTGCCTTGCAATTCAACCTAATATAGTTCACAAGTTGTGAGAAGAAATCCATTTTTCTCCTTCATATCATATCCCCTTATTTGATCAACTAGACATGCTTGAAGAGTTGTTGAGTCTTGCAACTCCTTTACTATCTCTAAGATTCCTTACTCAGCCTAGAGAAAGGTACCCTTGAAAATTACCTTCTTTTAAGGCCTCTTAATACCTCTAGCTTAGTGTAAACAAAGATTTTGGCACCCAAGGTCTTTCTAGCACTTCTAGGGTTTTTCACCTAAAAGGAGAAAGATGGGCCAAAGTTCAATGTAAAAATTCAAGATTAATGCAAGGATGGATGAAATATGTCTAGATTTAATGTTCTAAATGTATAAAATTGAAGAAAGATGTTGACTATTAATGCAAAACTATTGAAATGCAAGTTGTTTGAAAACACATTATGATATACAAAAACACCTAGAAATGAAGGCAAATTGTAATAGAAATGGATGAAACTGAATGTGTGCACCTAAGATATTGGTAGAGGTTGGAAATTACTTCTGAAATGTTTCCAATGCTAAAATTTTGGCCTACTAGGACTCATTTTCCATTCTGGGCAAATTAGTCCCAAATCTGGGAAATTGTTCCGGAGCCCATTTCAGACAAATGGGTATCCAAAACCACATAAAACACTTTTTAGGCCTAATAGTGGGACTCATTTTCCACTAATGGCGAATTAGTCCACTTTTGAAGTTTTGAAAATCCAAAGGTAAAAACTGAATCCCTCGGTTTGCTCTTCAGTTCCTGATAGGTGTCTGCCCCCGAAAGTCTGATTTCCGACACTGAAAGTGACCTTTTGTTGATATTTTGAACTTACAAGGAAGAATATAACTCCAAAAACCTTGTAACTTTATCTTTAATTGTTTTCAAGCCTTCAATATTTCTAAATCTACAAACACACAAGAAGAGAAGGAGAAATATTGAATGTTAGGGCATGGGGGTTTTCCTTGGTCAAACCCCTTTTTAGGTAATTAAACCAAAATGAAGAAATAATGTAATGAAACATGAAATAATGGAGTTAAATACTTTCCATGATGTTTGATCTTGAATTTCTACAACAAAAGATGAAGATTCTACCTTTGAATGTCTGAAAAATGATCTTGAATGACTTGGAATGTTAAAACCCTAGCTTGCTTGACTTGAAGTGGAGGACAAATGATGAATGAATTGTGAATGAGTTAAGAGATGTCAATTAGGGTTTAAAGACTTATATTTATAGGAAATTCACCTTATTTTTATATTAATTGGATCCCAAAGGTCGACATGAACAAAACTAAAACTTAAATTCCAAAATTTCCCGCTCAAAACTCAAAAATGACCCAAATGGGACTGATACACTACCCTGGGTGAATTTTTCCCACCTACTAGGGACTCATTCACCCAGATGGGTGAATTAGTCCCTGAGGGGTCCTGAACCATATATTTTTGGCACCTTACACCCTTCTAGGTCTTCTAGGGTTTTTCACCAAAAAGGAGAGAGTAGGGCCAAAAATGCTAAAGGGTTCATTCGAATTATGTAAAGTAGGATGTTATTATGCCTAAATGAAATTATATAAATGCAATTAAGTAATGATATTAATTGATTAAACATGCAAAACTAGTGAAATATGAAATTTTTGAAAACACATTGTGTAATGCAACAATGAACTAGAAATGAATGCAAAGCTAAACAAAAATGAATGAAACTTGAAGTGTGCACCTGAAAGCTTGAAGGAGACTAGAAATTGCTTCTGAAACACTACTGATGCTGATTTTCAAGCCTAGAGGGACTCATTTTCCATTTTGGGCGAATCAATCCCAGTTCTGCCAAAATGAGCTGGAACCTATTTCTGACAAAAGGGTATCAAAAAATGCAGAAAACACAAAAATGACCTAGAAGTGTGACTCATTCACCACTCATGGAGAATGAGTCTATTTTTATTTTTTGGATTTTCAAAAGTGGATTATGGAGCTTTTGATCTGCACTTTGAGTTCCTATAGGTGTTTGTTTCTGAAACTTTGATTTATAGGTCTGAAAATGAGTTTTTGTTGATATTTTGACTTGTTGAATGAGGATAAGACTTAAACAACTTTTTAACTTGATCTTCAATTATTTCCAAGCTTCCAAGACTCCTAAATATGCAAACACACAAGACAAGAGAGAGAAAAGTTGTATGTTAGGGCATGGGGGTTTGCCTTGGTCAAACCCCTTTTAGGTAATTAAACCAAAATGAAGAAAGAATGGGATGAAACATGAAACAATGGAGTTTATTACCTTTCCATGATGTTTGATCTTGAAAATCTGTAGCAAAACATGAAGGATCTACCCTTGAATGTCTAAAAATTGATGTCTTGAGTGACTTGAAATGAAGAAACCCTAAGTTGCTTGACTTGAGATGGAAGATTAATGAATGATAATAGATAAGAGATAAGAGATGTCAAAATGATTTAAAAGACTTATATTTATAGGGAAATCATCTATTTTACCCATTAATACCTCAACATAGGCTGACATGAAGCAATATTAAACTTAAATTTTACCTTTTTTCCCTCTTAAAGTTCAAAAATTGGGCCAAATGGGACTGATTCACCGCACATGGTGAATGGTTCCCACCTAGATGGGACTAATTAGCCATGCATGGTGAATGGGTCCCACAGGGGCCAATTTGATAGCTCAGGTGTCAGGAGATAAGGAAATAAGGTCTAAAATGCAACTTTGTCAGGTATTTGATCAATTTAAGCCTCAAGATGCACAATATGGGTTAATAGGGGCCTATTAATGATTATGTAAATTCCATTTAGGGCTTGGGACACAAAATTTAATGTGAAAGTGTGACTAAATGTACTTTACAATAGTAAAATGAGGTCCACATAGCCTAGGAGGGCACAAGAACCAATGTGAATGTGCAAGACATATTACAACACTAGTTTAACATTAGGTTTAATTTGCTAGCCTTCTATATTTATTTGATAATGTTATTAAACACATTTTATAATGTTGAATTAGGGAGAAATGAGTTTATTAAGTCTAGAAAAGCGTGAAAGTCCTTTACAAGACTTTACGACACCTTTACAAGACGTCATTAAAAGCATGTTATTCGATTTGCAAGGGTCCAAGACCTAGTGCAGATGCATAAAATACCTCACAAAACTAGATTAAGACCTCATTAAGTCCAATTTATCATGAATTATTCCCATGTCAAGCAAGAGACCTTTTTTTTCTACAGTGCATTTAGCCCCCACTTTAGTTAGAGGATGAACTTACTTCAAACTCACACTAAAGTAGACATTCAAGAGAGATCCACATGTACAAATGCAAATGATAAAGAATGAAAAAGATCAAAGGAGATGGGAAAGCCCCTAGGATCGAAGATCCTAAGTCAAACCATCAAGATACAAAATCATGCAATGGCAAGAAGAAGAGAAGAAAAAAAGGGTGGAAAGGATGTACTCACTTTGGGGCTACAGAACTTCAGGTCATCTGCGGGGTGAGAAGTCCACATCATACTCACTCTGGGGCCACAAAACTTCTGATTGTTTGTGGGGTGGGAAATCCCAAAGGTGAGAAACATACACTAGTTGGTATGCACTCAAAAACACATAGGTGGCTATGGGAAAAGTTGTGCCACTGGATGGGCTTCCTGCTCAACCATATCAAAGTTATACCTCCTTATAACTTTAACAAGGCGCCACAAGGGAAAATTATTTTTGAGCTCTATGAGGTAAGCAAAACTTTGTATGCTTGACACTCATAAATTTTTTTAATGCAAAATAGTGTAAGGATTGTTTAAAGGGATTTGCTTAATTCGTGCAATGTCTCATCTTAGAGAACATCATGCACAATGTCTCCAAGAGAGGATAAGTGCAAGGTCTCTTCCTAGTTAACATTGTACCTAATGTGTCCAAGAGAGGAAATTGCAAGAAAAATAAAATCACACAATGAAATGTGAGTGGTGATGTATGCCCCCACTTTAAAGTGGTTGCGAGCACCTGTACTATGAGAAATTTATTTAAAGTAGAAGAAGAAGACATGAGAGCTTATTCGTAAATCCCTATGCCAAGTCATATGTTTCTGATAAGCTACGTCATGAAAAAGAGAAGTATGCCATATGCAAGCCAACTTAAGGCATGTTGCCCACATCCCAAGCTTTCTCTTATGTGTTCATGAAAGGTTAACGACTAGCCAAAGAAAGTGACAACAAGTGACATACGAGGACAAGGCTATCGAACCCCTTGCCCCCACTTAGTGCAAGACAAAGGTGAGCCAAAACGATTGATGAAATGCAGGTGAGAGTGAAAATCAATAGCAATTAGAGGAATGAGGTGCCCCCACATAGGGAAGCATACCAAACTCTTGAAAATGTTGTATTTTATGACTCAAGGCATTACATTCATTAGTGGAGTGACCATGAACTCTATGATAGGTGCAATATGAAGTCTTGGAATAGCATTTGTTTCGAGTTTTGGGAGGGAGAGTGATCAAGTGATCTTCGAGTAGTCTCAACAAGATATCCTCTTGATCAATGGTAGAAGGTGGTCTTATGATTGGTTGCAAAGATGCATCTTGCTTAGTAGTAGATGTCATACTTACACAAGTTTCTCTAGATTGCAAGATTTTATTCTCCCTATTATAGGAAGGTATAAAATCTAAAGAATTCAAATCATGATCATTTTGTGAGATGACATTGGCATTAAGTGAAGATGTAGTTGTTTGTGTCATATTTTGTAAAGGATGATTTGTAAGACGACTAGTTGTTAAAGATGATCAAGGAGTGTGTTGTGTGAGATTGTTGATGTTGGGTGAAGGTTTGGCGATCTCTATTAGAGGACAATAACCAAGACCATAAGTTGTTTGTTGTGTGAGGGGGTCTATAGGGTTTTGGATACCTTGTTTGTTAGCACCACATCCTTTTCCACTATTTCCAAGTTGTTTCATAAGCTCAAAACCTTTTCCATAAAGCATTTTCATTGCGTTTGGATTAGGTTCGTTATTGTGTTCGTCAAAGTTGGTTGTGTAGTTTTCTTCTTTGTCTAAAGTGGTTGAGGTGGATGCTTTCGAAAGGTCGTCTGAAGTTGGTGGTGACATTATTGTTGTGTCTTTTCCCTTATTTTAATCTTTGTGGATGATGTTGTATTCGCCATGAAGTCATGCTCAAAATCCAGGGAACCCCAATCATCTTCCAATATTGTGTGATGTTCAATGTGTTTGTCATTTTTTCGTGTAGGTTCCACTTGTGTGGTTGGTGTTAATGTGTTCAAGGGGTTCTCTTTTTTTTTACAAGTTGTAAGACACTATAAGGTTCAAGGTCAACATCAAGGGTGTATACTTTGTTGTTGTAAATGTATTTCATTTTTCGATGAAGAGTGGAGGGCACACCGTTCATGGCATGAATCAACTATTTGCCTAAGATAAGATTACATGAAATTTCACAAGGCATGAGATGGATTAGTGTATTCAAGGTGACCACTCAAGTAGTAAGAGGCATAATGATTACCCCTAGCGGTTTCTTTGCGACATTGTCAAATCTCGTAATAGATAGAGAATTAGGTCGAATGGTTGATTTATCAATGCCAAGCCTATCCAAAAGACTCATACTACACACATTAAGAGCATAACCAACATTGAAAAGAGTTCTCTTTATCCCTATTGTGTTGTATTGAGTGATGATCATGAAAGCTTCGTTTTGTTTTCACAACTCTAAGGGAAGGAGCTCAAGTTGATGGAAAGTAATTGTTAGAAGATTAATCTTTACTTGGTAAAGGTTATTCTTTAGTTGTAATTATTTATTAACTTGTAGGAATATTCCAAAGGAATCCCTACAAGTCTTTTGTCTTTTTTTGTCATCTCACACATGTGTGAGGATGGCTTATTTTTAATTCCTTTATTAAGGAATATTTGTAACCACCTCCTTAAGAGGTGACACTTTGCACACACATAGATGAATGGTGGCATTCATTGAGTTGGGAGTTACATTCTAACTCCTCCTTCTCACCTCTACTTATTGAGGTGCATCTCCTCTCATTCTTCAAGACTCAAGCAAGCAAGCCTAAGGCTACAACTCTTTCTCTCTCTCTTTGTATTATTCTTTAGGCATTTTGCCTCCATTCATAATATTGGGGTTTTTTCTTGTTTTTTCCCCTTATCAAATTCTTGTGTCTCTCTTGCTTTGGTGGTGCTTGGTTTTACTACTTCAATCTATTTGGTAATATCTTTCCTTCAAACAATTGCTCATTTATTAGTTCTTTCCATTGTTCTTTTCTATTTCCTTTCATGGTATCAGAGCTTGGTATTACTAATATTTTGTGAGCTACATTGTTGAAGGTTTACCAGATTTTTAACCACACCATTGGAGACACTCTCAAAGAGGAGAAGAAGAGAAAAGTGTCTAATCTTGGTTGTTTTTGTCTTCTAACCTATTTTTCTTGTGCAGGATTTCATTTCTATTTATTTTTTTTTTCAAATTTCAAATCTGTGCAAGTTTCTATAGTTGTTACAGATTTCAAATATTTTGTATAAAGTTTTCTAAGTTTTTTGCTAAATATCAATTTAAATCTGAAAACAAATCTTTATAATTTGCATGCATATTTAATTTTTTGCAAAAAATTTAGAAACCCTCAAATAAAGGGTTATATTTCTTTTTTTTTAGATCTGTAATTTTTTTTTTTACAATATCAGGCTAAATCTGTAAAAAATCTCTATATTTTACATTTTGTGAAAAAAAACAATTTTTTTTAGGGATCTAACCTAATTCAAAAATTCTTTTTAGGGCTAATTTTCTTTTTTGCAAATCTGTAGAAAATTTCTCCATAGTTGCATATTCAAATTTCTGTAAAAAATCAATTTTTTTTAAAAAAAACTCTACAATTTATTCATATCTGTATACTAAATCTATACAAAATTCATTATTTTTTCTTTTAAATCTGTATAACAAATTAAATTTAAAAAGAACAATTTTTTTTAAAAAAAAATCATTCAATGTTATAATCTCTTTTTTTAATACTGATAAATACAAAAACAATAATAAAATAGGGCTTTAACCCTCTTTGTGGCCATCTCCTTTGCTTACTGTTTGTAAGTTTCCACCATTGCAAATCCTTCTTTCACCTTTGCATGCAGTTGCGCTCTTCTTTCCCTTCTCTACAAAAAAATAATAATAAAGAAAACCTTATTTCTTTGTCTGCTGCTCCTGCTCTATCATTGTTATAACCTCTATTTTTTTTTAATAATAAATACAAATAATATATTTAAATAAAAAATTAGGGCTTTAGTTTTTTGCAAGTCGTAGCTCCTCCTGTTGTAGCTTAGCCTTTGTTGTTCCTCTTGTTGTGGCCTCAGCCCGACTCCTGCTACAGTCCCTGTGCAAAACATTGTATCTGTTGCTTAAAAATAAATATTATTAAATTATTTTAATAAACTTTGCTACTTCAGTTTATTTTTTCTGCTCTTTTCTCTCTTTCTGTTTTCTTAAAAAGAAACAAAAGTTCTTTTATAGGTTGTTAAATTTCAAACTTAAAAAATTTCATTCTATTTTATTTTATTTTACATCCATTTTAAATTTCCTTAACCGCCCTCAAACCGCTCTTTTTTTGTGCACTCACTTTTTAAAAGGTTGATTTCTTTCTTTTTTCCCTTTAAAGCATGAAATAAAAAAAACTTCTTTTAGCATAAAGTTTCTTTTTTTAAATTCTCTCTTATCGTTGTTTTAAGAAAGTATATTTTTATTCTTTAGAAAAAGAATCCTTATATTTATAAAAATCTTTTTTAAATAATTTATTTTATGAGTTTTTTTTTTAAATACTCCATTTAAAGTAAAGGTATTAAATTTTTAAGATTTTTATTTTATTTTAAAAAATCAATTTAATTTTTGAAGTTTTTAATTAATTATTAGTAACAATTTTTAAGTTTTAAGAATTATATGAAAAGGAGATTTTTAAAAAATTATGTAAAGAGGCTTATTTTGTTCTAAATAATTCTTTTTTAAAAGAGTTTTTTTTTAAGATTTAATTTGATCAAGAGGGATTTTTTTTTAAAAGCAAATATTTGCAATAGTTATTTGTCTCATAAAGTTGTGATTTTTTTATTACAATCATGTCTACTTTAATTTCTGAAATTAAGTTGAATTCTTCTAACTATCATTCTTGGAAAACTCATATCTCTTTCATTTTAAACATCTTTTGGATATTGCTACAATCAAAACCGATCCATCTACATCCAAAGATGAACAAAAGAATAGAAAGTTCATGTCTTGCCATTTTTACTTACTGTGGCAATGGAAATTAACATGCTTGTATAAAATGCACTTATCTTTTTTCTATTTCAGAAAAGAATTATGCTTATGCATATCTTTTCAATATTTTGGTGGAGCTTTTATCTCTTTCTTTTTCTTTTATTTTGTCTATGTAATTAGACCTTTTTTTAAAAAGATAAATAAATTTGCATAAGGCATTTTTAGATTTTTTTTAAATTTCTCAATGGACTATTTTTTTAAAATTTCTCAATGGACTATTTTTTTTAGACATTTTTAAAAATTGCCTTTTAAATAGGCATTTATTAAAAAAATTCCTTTTAAAATAACTACACATGTACTTTATTATTGGACTTGATCAACCCAATAATAGTGTACTTGTTTTACTCAATTTGGAATATGAAAAGGGGATATTCATGTAGTCATGAATGCATGAGTATCGTCTTAATGACTTATTTATACTTGATAATTATTCCCTTCATAGTACGCATTTCTCATTATTCCATCACAATTTTTTTTTAATATTTTTTTTTATAACTTAAGGTGGCTTGATTTGTGGCTTGAGAAATTATCATTCTCTCTACCTAAGTCTTGATCTATTACAATCTTTAAAAAAAAAAAACCTAGTGTTTCCTTCTCAACTACAATTATGTTGTTTTGATAAAGGGAATTTGATATTTTATTGTCTCATTAATTTGATATTGTGCCTTATTGGTAAATTTGTCATTTTGATGGATTTATTTCATCTATATATTTTTGAAAATTAAAAGCTCATTGGAGTATTTTCCTTCTTGATGGATTTATTCCATCTATATATGTTTTGCAAATTAATCACTTTATCAAGTCTCAATGGAGCCTTTACATATATATTTTATGCGCTAGTCGCATTTGCAGTAATGTTGCATAGGGAGCCCTATCTATAATGAATCATATATTTTATCAAGTCTCATTGGAGTTTTTTTGGGGACCCATGGAAAATATTTCCATCCACTTTGATGGTATGCACTTACTTATTTATGATGAACTTAGATCTATTTTCTTAATTGATGGGGATCAAGTTCTTGAAACTTTTATGTTTCATTATTTTATTGAAGGCAATATGGTTTTTATACCATTATTAGGACTTTTGATATTGATTTTTTTTTACTAAGGCACTATGGTTTTTTAAAACCATCTTTAGGACTAATTTTCAAAGTCCTTTATTATTAATCTTGATACAATTTCCCTTTACAATACAACAAATGATGTAGTGAGAGGAAACCTAGAACTATTATTGCTATGTTTATATATTGACATTTTATAATTTGGGCTATAAGCTATGATTTGTGCTACAATTTTTTTTGGCACTCTTATTCAAGGCTTAAGGTTATTTTATCTACATTGGATTACTCTTATATTAGCTATGCAAGAAGAATATGATACTTTAATTGCTAATAATACTTGGGATTTAGTTCCCTTACCTCAAGGTAAGAATCTTGTTTCATGCAAATGGTCCAAATTTATATATTAAGCATAGTGACAATGATATTGTGATTATTATTTTATATGTTGATGATTTAATTATCACAAGTCTAGTTCTAAAAATTTGATTAGTGATGTTAAGCCTCAACTCAATCAACAATTTCAAATAATTGATTAGGCCTATTACTTTTTTTGGGTATGAAAATTTGGCAAACACCTAAAGGTATTTTTTCTTTCTTAACATAAATATGCTCAAGATCTCTTAGAGAGATTTAAAATGATTGATGCAAATTGTATTTCTACTCCTTGTGAATTAGGAACCAAATTAATGGTTGATATAGAAACTCCTTTTGTTGATCATCCTACTTTATATTGGCAATTAGTAGGAAGTTTGAATTATCTAACTCTTACTAGGCTTGATATTTATTATAGTGTTGGTTTAGTTTCTAGATTACTGTCTAAACCACAACAAACTCATTTTAAAGTTGCAATTTTTTTTTATTTTTTATTTTTTTAAGATATGTTAAAGGTACTCTTAATCTTGATCTTTTTTATGATAGAAATTGTGATTTTTCTTTAAAGGGTTATACTGATTCAGATTTTGGAGGTGATCCGAATGATTGGAGATCCACTTGTGGTTATTGCTTCTTTGTTGGATCAGGTGCAATCTCATGGAATAGTAAGAAACAACAATCTACTTCTCTCTGTTCTATAGAAGCTGAATATAAAGGTTGTACAAATGCATCTAAAGAAGCACTATGGTTACTTGAAGACTTCGGTCTACCTCAAAAGGATCCTACTCCTTTATATTGTGATAATCAAAGTGTTATTGCTTTGGAAAAGAATCCAATTTTTCATGCAAGGACCAAGCATATTTCTCTTCAACATCACTTCATTAGAGAGCAAATTGAAGACAAGCAAATTTCTCTTTTGTATATGTAAAGGTGAAGATCAAGTTGCAGATATTCTCACCAAAGCTCTTTGTAAAGATAAATTTATCTTTCATTGTAAAAATCTTGGATTACAACCCATTGAAGGGTTTGATGTAACCTCCCCAAGTAAATCTTAAGGGGGGATGTTAGAAGATTAATCTTTACTTGGTAAAGGTTATTCTTTAGTTGTAATTATTTATTAACTTGTAGGAATATTCCAAAGGAATCCCTACAAGTCTTTTGTCTTTTTTTGTCATCTCACACATGTGTGAGGATGGCTTATTTTTAATTCCTTTATTAAGGAATATTTGTAACCACCTCCTTAAGAGGTGACACTTTGCACACACATAGATGAATGGTGGCATTCATTGAGTTGGGAGTTACATTCGAACTCCTCCTTCTCACCTCTACTTATTGAGGTGCATCTCCTCTCATTCTTCAAGACTTAAGCAAGCAAGCCTAAGGTTGCAACTCTTTCTCTCTCTCTTTGTATTATTCTTTAGGCATTTTGCCTCCATTCATAATATTGGGGTTTTTTCTTGTTTTTTCCCCTTATCAAATTCTTGTGTCTCTCTTGCTTTGGTGGTGCTTGGTTTTACTACTTCAATCTATTTGGTAATATCTTTCCTTCAAAAAATTGCTCATTTATTAGTTCTTTCCATTGTTCTTTTCTATTTCCTTTTAGTAATGTCAAGATTCGTGTTATGGATTAAAGCTGCCACATCATTCAGAGTTATACTAGGAGGAACTATAATTTGTTGTAAGGCTATTTGAAGAATAGTGTGGTAATTTGGTGAATTTTGAAGTAAATCCCAAAGGGAAATCTTTACAAAATTATTCTTTAATTGTTCAACAAGATCATACTCTTTTGTGTGTGGGATGTAACGAGGAGCACTAGGTGGATTGGATAAAGGTAAAGGGATTGGGGTTGGTTGCAGATTATGTCGAGTGTTATATGTATGAGAAACGATATTATAACTCAGTTGCTGCGATACATTATTCTTAGGTGGGTAGAGGATGAGTTCAGGTTTGTTTGGAGTTTGTTGTTTGTGTGAAGGGGGTAGAGAATTAGAGGGTTGTTAGGATGTCCCATAGGGTATGTATGAGGTCCATTGATTGAGGGGGATCTAATGGACACTTGTGCATTTATAACCTCAATGATCTTGGTTTGATGTAGTTCTAATGAAGGGAAATCAAGAACCACTTGTTTATGGAAGGAAGATACTTTATGATTGTTGTCGTTTTATAGCATCATGATATTATCCCTAGAAGGAGAGATTTTAGGAGAACAACAAGCCACATGTTCGTGACAAGTAAGGCTTGGTTCTTCCAAAATGACTTCATTTCCAATAGGGGAATGATCAATGATGGGATTGTCAAGAGGGGGATGATTAAAAGAAGGTGGGTAAGTGCACCAAGATGGTTCCCAAAAAGGGGGCTTAAGTGGCCACTTTTATTTATGAAATCAGGAAATGCTGACCTTGGACATGAAATTGAGGATAGTTACACTCAAAATTTTGGGATGGAACAAAAACAAGGATCAAAGTGCTCCGAGTCTACTTTATAAACTACTAATTTATTTTGAAAATGGTTGAGATTAAGGGGTTCAAAAGAGGGACGTACATAAATTGGTGTTGTTTTTGTCAGAAAAACATAACATAGCAACTATTGTACGACCTGAGCACGGTGAAATTTTTTGTAGTATTTTTAAAATCGCTATAGTCAGAAGTTAGCTAATAGCATCTAGTTGGCGCACAATTTTTTTGATAATTTTTAATGAATATTTGATTTTTTACTAATTTTCTAAGTGGGCACTTCCTAAAAAGCAAAATTTTGGTCGTGCTCCCACTACAAATTTTTTAAAATAATTGATTTTTTTAAAAAATTTGTAGAATGGAGTCTAGTTTCTAAAAATGTAATTTATTTGAAATTTTGATGAACGGTTAATTATAACAAAAAAAACACTAAACACTGCTTTTTGGCAAAAAACAAACATACAAACAAAAGAAATTATGGATGAAAGGCTTAACATTGTAAAAAAGTGAAAAAAATTACATCGTTGGATAGCTAAGAGAGAACCTAACATTACCTATGTTTTTTATTTTGTCAATATTGAACTAGATGCAATCTTGATGGTGAGCACGGACCCGATTATGTGAAAAATTGTAGAATTTGCAAAAACACGTCTCCGGCCTTGTTGGGAATGCCCTCCAAGCCTTTGGGTTGGTATTCCAAGGAAAATAACTTCACTTTTTTCTTTGTTTTTAAAGTGAAATAATGCGTGCGCATTATAACGCGAGCGCGTTTTTAAAAAAAAATTCATAAGTGGCCAAAAAATTGGTACCCAACTTCATGCACACGGCCAAGTGTTAGTTAAATTTCCATTGTCTTTAAGGTCCCATTCTCTTGTGCTCTGTTATCTACCCTACTAGGAGAGCTTCTAATATGTTCATCCAAGTTTGAAGTGTGTAAAGTGGCTTCATGACAAGTGAGGGAGGCATTAAGAGAAGGATTACTATGGTTTTCAAATAGATTATCCCAAATGGGAGGAGCATTAGGGAATGTAGGGTCAAGATTCTCATGAATCTGAATAGGGATGTCATCTAATACCAACCTATCCTCTTCACATCGAAGAGGGATATTAGGAGATGGAAAAGTTTGATTGTCATGGTTATGGAGATTAGGTAAGGTGGTATTCAAGAATGTTTCTATGTTTTCATCATCTTGTTTTCTGATGTCTTCCAAAGGTTGAAGAGGAGAGGGACAATCAAGAATCATAGTGCTTGTAGCTCCTTTCACCAAAATACCTTCATCACTAATAGGAGAGATATTGGGAGAAAAAAAAGTATGAGCGTCATGATTGTCTACACTTGCATCCTCTTGTGTTATTATATTCTTGCAAATTCGATAAGTGCTAGGAGGGTATGCAAAATGCTTATCAAATGTTTTACTTTGCTGTCCTAGATTATGTTCATGAAAAATAGAATCATACAAGCCACTTGATATTCTAGAAACATGGAATGTCTTAATAGAACACATACTAACATGAGAAAGTAAATAAAGTGCAATGCAAAGATTTAAAATGAAATGCAATTTTCAGATATGAAACAATGCATGAAATGAGCTATTTTAAGCGAGATCTAGTGAAATGCATGCTACAAAAATGCAACTAACTAATATAGGTAGGTTAAGCACCAAACAAAAACTTAAAAATAGAGTTCTAAGTTCAGTTTTAATGTAGTTTCAGGGGTCAAAAGGGACTGATTCACCTAGGGTGGCGAATGAGTCCCAGTATGGACTTTTTTTAGAATTTTTAGAAAATTTTGACTGATTTTGATGGTTTATGAGTTCTATGATACTGACCTAAATGAAAAATGAAGAATTTTAGACAAGTTACATGAAATTAGATGTAAAAAATGCAACCTAAATGCACTTTTTATGAATGCAAAATTTAACACCTAGCATGCAGATGAATCATGCAAATCCTAATGCAAGACCAATACAAGGCTAGATCTATGATGAAGGGACTCCAAAATTAGACAAGAAAGTGTTCTAAAAAGTAGGTTCACCAAAATGAGCCGTAGATTTTTGGCATCTTACACCCTTCTAGCTCTTCTAGGGTTTTTCACCTAAAAGGAGAGAGTAGGGCCAAAAATGCTAAAGGGTTCATTCAAATTATGTAATTTAGGATGTTATTATTCCTAAATGAAATGATCTAAATGCAATTAATTAATGGAATTAATTGATTAAACATGCAAAACTAGTGAAATATGAAATGTTTGAAACACATTGTGTACTACAACAATGAACTAGAAATGAATGCAAACCTAAACAAAAATGAATGAAACTTGAAGTGTGCACTTGAAAACTTGAAGGAGACTAGAAATTGCTTCTGAAACATTGTTGATGCTGATTTTCATGTCTGGAGGGACTCATTCGCCATTCTAGGCGAAACAGTCCCAATTCTGCCAAAATGAGTTGGGACTTGTTTCTGACAAAAGGGTAACGAAAAATGCAGAAAACACAAAACTGACTTGGAAGTGGGTCTCATTCACCACTCATGGCAAATGAGTCCACTTTTGAATTTCTGGATTTTCAAAAGTGGATTCCAGAGCTTCCAATCTGGACTTTGACTTGCTATAGGTGTCTGCTTCTGAAACTTTGATTTACAGGTATGAAAATGAGTTTTTGTTGATATTTTGACTTGTTGAATGAGAAGAAGACTTGACAAATTTTTTAACTTGATATTCAATGATTTCCAAGCTCCCAAGAGTCCTAAATTTGTAAACACACAAGACAAGAGAGAGAAAAGTTGGATGTTAGGGCATGGGGGTTTGCCTTGGTCAAACCCCTTTTAGGTAATTAAGCAAAAATGATGAAAGAATGGAATGAAAAATGCAAAAATGGAGTTAATTACCTTGCCATGATGTTTGATCTTGAAAATATGTAACAAAACATGAAGGATCTTCCCTTAAATGTCTAAAAATTGATGTCTTAGTGACTTGAAAT
This sequence comes from Sequoia sempervirens, assembly GCA_007258455.2. Lineage (NCBI taxonomy): Eukaryota > Viridiplantae > Streptophyta > Pinopsida > Cupressales > Cupressaceae > Sequoia > Sequoia sempervirens. Next base: position 100,741,959 of record VDFB02379711.1, read on the forward strand.
GAAAAAACCCTAAGTTGCTTGACTTGAGATGGAAGATTAATGAATGACAATAGATAAGAGATAAGAGATGTCAAAATGATTTAAAAGACTTATATTTATAAGCAATTCATCTATTTTACCTGTTAATACCTCATCACAGGCTGACATGAAGCAATATTAAACTCAAATTTCACCTTTTTTCTCGCTCAAAAGTAAAAGTTTGGGCCAAATGGGATTGATTTGCCAGACATAGTGAATGGGTCCCACCTAGATGGAACTGATTCACCATGCATGGCGAATGGGTCCCATAGGGGCCAATTTGACAGCTTAGATGCCAAGAGATAAGGAAATAAGGTCTAAAATACAACTTTGTTAGGTATTTGATCAATTTAAGCCTCAGGATGCACAATATGGGTTAATAGGGGCCTATTAATGATGGTGTAAATGTCATTTAGGGCTTGGGACACAAAAATCAATGTGAAAGTGTGATTAAATATACTTTACAACACTAAAATGAGGTCCACATAACCTAGGAAGGCACAAGAACCAATGTGAATGTGCAAGACACATTACAACACTAGTTTAACATTAGGTTTAACTCACAAGCCTTCTAGATTGATGTGATAATGTTATTAAACATATTTTATAATGTTGAATTAGGGAGAAATGAGTTTATTAAGTCTAGAAAAGTGTGAAAGTCCTTTACAAGACTTTACAACACCCTTAAAAGATGTCATTAAAAGCATGTTATTCGATTTGCAAGGGTCCAAGACCTAGTGTTGATGCATAAAATACCTTACAACACTAGATTAAGACCTCATTAAGTCCAATTTATCATGAATTATTCCCATGTCAAGCAAGAGACCCTTTTTTCTACTATGCAGGTCTTTTTGACAACTAGAATGTCGAGGAATGAAGAATTTTAGTTTATATGATGATTTTATTAGGTCTTTGATAAAATTATGCCTCGGGATGCACAATATGGGGTCATAGGGGCCTATTAATGATGATGTAAAGGCCAATTAGGGCTTGGGATACAAAATTTAATGTGAAAGTGTGATTAAATACACTTTACATCACTAAAATGAGGTCCCCTTAGCCTAGAAAAGCACATCCAATGTGAATGTGTAAGACACATTACAACACTAGATTAGAATTATGTTTAATTTACAAGCCTTCTAGATTGATGTGATAATGCAATTAAATATTTTTTACAATGTTGAATTAAGGGGAAATGAGTTCATTAAGTCTAGAGAGGTGTGAAAGTCTTTTACAACACTTTACAACACCTTTACAAGACATTGATAAGTACATTTTATTTAATTTGCAAGGGTCCAAGACCTAGTGTGAATGTGTAAAACACCTCACAACACTAAATCAAGGCCTCATTAAGTCCAATTTATCATCAATTATTCCCAAATCAAGCAAGAAATACTTTTTTCTATGGTACACTTAGGGATCACAAGATCATCATGTTCATTTTCCTATCTATCATAAAGGACATTTGTTGAACCTACTCTTGCCTCATCCTTAGCTAAAGCCTCTTTAGAACATTTAGAGGACCGATTTGAAAAAACAACTTTGATCTATCCTAGTTGGCATTCTTGGCCACGATTTCCATTTGTGATCTTTGGTCAAGTTTTTTGTGGCATGCTTCATTTAGTCACATAAATGCACTTGGTGAGCCCTTCTTTTAACCAAATTGCCTCTTTTGTTGATAAGTGAACTCCTTGGCCATATAGGGTTTCATTTGAGGTCTCTTTTAGGACTTTCTCCTTTGAGGTTCTATAGTCTTGGTTAAATATTCTCTTTTGAATCCCATATTGAGTCTCTATGGATTGCTCTATCCCAACCCTTGGAAGTCATGTAGTGTGTGTTCCCTTCATTAGATTATCTACATACGTATGGTCCTAAAGATCTATAGATATATTAGGGAAATTTTTGTTGGATGAAAACTACTATTTTTCTATTTTGTGCTCATGTCTCAAGATCCTACATTTTTGTCTCTTTGGTATGCTAGTGTTCACTTAGAGTGTTGATGTCCTTCACACAAGCACTAGTGTCATTTTTGAATGACTACCTTAAATTTATTATCTCTCTATGAGAAAATAGACACTTAAAAGGACTATTTTTGAGATCCACCTTATTAAGATCGTAAAACTAATTTAATAACTTTTTGATATTAAAATATGATTGTGAATAACCAAGTACAAATATTACATAATAGAAAATAAGATGTATACAAATATAATCGTACTGAAAATTCTACTAATCTAAAAAATCCAATAGATGTTGGTTGAAATGTGTTTAATTATGAATTCAAATATTATTTCTTAGATTCTTAATTATTTTCCTTTTAAAAATCCATTTTATAATTATGTGATACATCTACTATTTATTTCTAACTATTAAAAATAAGATTAGGTTAGGCTTAGGTGAGGGAGGGAGTGTTTAGGAAGGAAAATTCAAATTTAAGCGTGAGTTATGTAAAAACGTGAGTCAAAACACATGGCAATAAGAGAGTGAAGTGGGCATAAAAATGGATAGAGGGAATGAACTCAGAAATGCAAAAACGAGCAAAATGGTTAAAATGGTTATAAAAGGGTAGCACTAAGCTAAAATGAAAAGTGTATTTTGTCTGTACACATACTACCTAGTCAATCGCCAATTCCTGCTGGCTATGACCAACCCGGTCAACAACCAAGAAATTAGGCCATTCACACGAACAAAGGAGTAGGTGGATGTGTATGAATCAGAAATTAGTCTTTGCCACATAAGCCAATAAATAAGAAAGATTATGATGTAACGCTGACAACTATATGCCATTTTCGGCTGACTTGTCACTTTCAAATTTTCCCAGACTGCCGTCTATTTTTGAACGATTTAAAAGTTTCCCCGACTTCTTTCCTTTATGTTGAAATGGCCGTTCGTGAAAAATTCGAATCTACGCACAAGTTTAATTCCTTGAACTAAAATATGCTTCTTCGTCCCTCCCTACAATAGGTTGGGTTTGAAGCGGTCCAACTATGGAACTCCGTCCCAATCCCCACCAACTACTGAATAATGTACGCACCCTTGCTTCGATACTTCCAAATCTATATAATAATTTCTCTCTACCGTATATAACTCAGCGAGGCCCAATTTCTCTCTGCTTTGTATATTGCAGAGAGCTTGCATCTGCTCTGCTACCAACAAATCTTTCTTCGGCAGGAAACATGGAAATGATTCAAATTTTGTTTTTCTGCTTGTTATTTAGCATTGTCTCGACGAGTGCTGGGCTGGACAGGACCGACTTCCCCCCGAATTTCATGTTTGGAACTGCTTCCTCTGCCTATCAGGTTTCATCATCTTCACATGTTGCCTTCTCAATGCTCATTTATTATCTAACATTTTAAGCCTTTTCTAATACTGTTTATTGCTGAAACAGTATGAAGGTGCTTGGAGAGAAGGCGGCAAAGGTCTCAGCAACTGGGATGCCTTCACACATTCATCAGGTCTGCTCTCTATGCTATTTGTTCAATATATTGTAGTGTGCGTTTATAACTGTTTATTGAAATAAATTTAGTGCTGTTAATCAACTTGAATTATACAGGAGTTGTAGAAGATGGAACCAATGGAGACGTAGCGGATGATCAATATCACAAATATCTGGTACGCAATCAACATCTATTCAATCTACTTATAGCCGTCAATTCTTTCAGCTGTATGTTTAGTGACCATGACTGCAACAACAGGAAGATATCGAGCTCATGGCCTCACTTGGGGTAGACGTATATAGATTCTCCATATCGTGGTCTCGAATCCTCCCAGGTACATTGCTCTTCGTCTCTCCGCTTCAAAGTTAAGTGATTAGAGGAGTGGACAATGAAAATATACTCTGAAAGTTCTCTTGCCATGTGGACAGATGGTAACGGAAAAATTAACCAAGCTGGGATTGAGTATTACAATAATTTTATCAACGCTCTTCTTCAAAATGGTATCCAAGCATTCGTTACATTATTCCACTTCGACCTTCCAAAAGCACTTCAGGACTCCTACGGCGGATGGCTAAGTCCACAGATAGTGTATGCAACCTGTTACATTTCTATCCCATTTGTTTTCTACATTTAAGGAGTAAAACGAATTCGTACAAGGCGAAAAATCGCTTACATATATTGACTTGTTTGTGTGCAGAACGGACTTCGAAGCCTACGCAGATATTTGTTTCAAAGCCTTTGGTGACCGGGTTAAGTACTGGGCTACAATGAACGAGCCAAATATGTTTGTTCCGTTGGGTTACACCGTCGGAATATATCCGCCTACAAGGTGTTCTGCGCCTTACGGAAATTGTGTTTCTGGGAACTCCCTGTCTGAGCCATATGTTGCTGCACACAATGTTTTGCTCGCCCATGCAGCTGCAGTGGACACATATAGGATCAAATATCAGGTATTTTTCATGGATTTTCACTGCCACATATAAATTTGTTTGTTAATCGTTCTTGCAACTTAATTTCTTCTTCCATATCTGCGATAACTTTCAGAAAATTCAAGGGGGGTCTATTGGATTTGTGGTTAACGCACCTTGGTATGAACCCTTGGAAGACACTCCCGAGGACAGAGCAGCTGTCGACAGAATTCTAGCATTCAATATTCGATGGTGAGTATTCCAAACGATGTTTCTAAATCAAATTGGGATTCTCGTCTACTCATTAGATATGGCATGCAATACTTTTTATTGAGATTATAATTAAGTGGGTGCCATTGGGCAATCGAGATACTGTTCCTAATTGATAACCATGGCAAGCTCTTAAATTAACTGCAGGTTTCTGGATCCAGTTGTTCTGGGGAATTATCCAACTGAAATGCGTGAACGACTGGGATTACGCCTACCAACTATTAATTCAGAAATGTCAAAGAAGCTCGCGGGATCAGTCGATTTCATCGGCATAAACCAGTACACAACCTTGTATGCAAGCAGTAGCCCTGTTCCTTCCCTCGATTTCGGTACACTCGCTTATCCGGATTCCATGGTTTATTTGACCGGCGAAAGACAAGGAATTCCTATTGGAGAGCGAGTAAGAAGTCTACATTTCTCTCTCTCAAGTCGTTGTCTACCTATGTTTGGCCAAACGTCTGATATGAATTTGTCACTTGTCTTCAGACAGGAATGGATTGTTTATATGTGGTGCCTCGGGGAATTCAGAGTATGGTGGAATATATAACACAAATATACAACAATACTCCAATTATCATTACAGAAAACGGTAAATTACTCCGTCTATCCATCTTTTCAAAATATGAATGCAAGAGCCAGCTTATATGCTCCACAACAAACAATGTCTAAAAAGATAAGACGTCCTTTAATCTTATCTTCCCATGGTTGAACAGGGTATGCAGAATCCAAGGATTCCTCCGCCACTTTACAAGAAGCTTTGCAAGACGTGAGGAGAATAAATTTTCACAATGATTATTTGAATTACTTGGCAAAGGCAATCAGGTAATTCTCGTAAAGGGTATTTTACCTTGTACTTTTGGTTTTTAATAATATTGGATTAATGTTGAAGTTGAGCTTGAATGTATTTTTGTTTAAAGCAGGAATGGATCGGATGTGCGTGGATACTTCATTTGGTCTCTTCTAGATAATTTTGAGTGGGCATTCGGCTACACATTGAGATTTGGCTTATATTACGTGGATAACCATTCTCAGATTAGATATCCGAAGCAATCAGTTGAATGGGTAAAGCAGTTTCTTGGGAAGGACGCAAGGAGCACAATTTAACGACAACCACATCATCCACCCACAAAATCCTGTAATTCGGGGAAGATATGGAAATATAATGTTATGAATGATGGGAGGCTTGTATACAAGATATAAATGAAATGTAATGTATTATAACTTCACTTAATTTATCAAACTTGGCTCAGACAATCCAAAAACAAAAAGATCGGTATATCGGCAAGTTGTTTGGAGAATCCAAAAACAAAAAGGAATGTACAAGCACTAAAACAAAGTAGTAGAATAGAGTTTGGATAATTGGAGTAGGTTATAGCGAGTCGCGATCACCGATGACCGGGAAGCGATGAGCTCCCAACAAGGCATTGGGAATTGCACGGTTGTTTACAAAAGATGATTGTATATGAGAAAACAAATAATGTCATTTCGATTTTGACATGTTGAGGCATTGTGACAAAATAAATCGATCGCCTAAATCTTAGGATGTGCAATATAATTTAGATTTTAATAAAATAAATAAATATAATTATATTTGAAATAGTAAAAGTTTAAAGATAAGAAATTAAACAGAAAAATAAGAGTTGTTTAGTTATTTTATATATGTTGTTTTTTTATGTTATCTTTAATGTTTCAAAAGTTTTATATGTTAGAATGGAAATACAATTATAATTTGATTATTGAATGATATTAAAACAATAGAAAAGACTTAATATATAATTTTTTGGCTCTATGGATTGTGATGTACCATTGACTCTAGTTTTGGCTACAGATATGTTGCACAAGCTTTCCCTATGCATGTGGCCTTATCTTCTATTGTTAGAGACCTATAACACCTATTTGACTCTATATCTATTTTAGAAACCTTTATCCATGTTGTAAGATCTGTTTATGATGGAGATGAGATCCCATAAGCCATTATCTAGATGAGTAGAGCATGCTATAATAGTAGATGTGCTACTTCAATAAACAAAAACTAAAACATAATACATGTAAAATAAAAGATATTATATTCCACAAGTGTAAGATTACAATGATATAGCCTTGTTACTCAAATGTGAGCACGGGGGGAGTATTTATAAGAAATACTCAAAAGGAGTCCTATCACATGAAAACTAGGTGAGTCATTAAATGAGTCACTAGGAAGAAGCCAAGTAAAGCATGACTTGCTAAATATAGAAGATGTTCCTATGAACATGACACTTGTGGGTTAGAGAAGATAATCATCATAATGTAACATGTGTACAATTCAATACTAAGCAATCTTATCCTATACATAATAACCTAAGATAATAAAATAAATATACAAATATACTATGCATGAGTAACCCCCATAACCATAGTTTAGGTAGGTAGTGAAGAAGATAATGATGATGGGTACTACCTACAAGCCCTTATTAGGCACCCATATATATAATGATCTCTCATAAATGAAGAAAAACGAGAAAACATGTTTGAAAAAAACCCTTCCCCAAAGAGAAAAGATCAAGAATATTTTAGATAATCCTACTCAAAACATCTAGAATTTAGGAGTGTGAACTTATTGGAAAAGTATTAGAATCCCTTAATGAAGTAAATATGAAGTCTAAAGAAGTAGGTAAATGTGAAGGAGAAGGATTATTATGAGAAGCCTTATTAGTCTAGGATCTTCCAAAGAATCATACTCATTGTCTATATGATTTTCATAATGAAGGTGTACTGTATTTTCTATAATAGGATCACATGAAAATGAAGATTCAATGATATTTCCATATATCTCAAATTTCATCCACAATGCATGGTTGTTAACTCTAGAATCAATTAACCCTAGGACATGATCCTTTTATTAGTCCATAATATTTATTTCAAATGACTTAGATATATTTTCCCCATATTATTTCTCCTATGTTGGATTTTTATTGAGGTTTGTGGTTATATCAATTTAATACATCAGTCCCCAAAAATAAGTATATCTATGATGAAACTTAATAAATTAAATGTGTTTATATGTAAACCCTTCCAAAATAATCCAATTTAGATGCCCTTATCAATTTTATTATATGGCAAGTTTTATAATTCAACAGAATTACAAAACTTGGATATGTTTTCTAGTTGATTTAAAATTTTAAAAATGTGGGATAAATTGAAAGTATATACTTGGAGAAAAAATAACTCAACCAATCAGCACCATGGTATAGTACGTTGAAAATACCAAAATTTGAAAAAATCTCATTGATTGTCCATATGTAAAATTTATGTGAATTTGAAATTGCAAAAATGAGAAAAATACTACTAAATAGCTGAGAAACTATGTTTTAAAAAATTAGGTATCTTAGGAAAAAATTGATCACACCAATGCAAAGAGCATGACAAATTTTCTTATTTAAAAAAAAAGTGTCAAAAAAATTTCTACTTGATCAAGATATGACCCTTTGAAGTTGAACAATAATTATTAAAAATGTATTGGTGAGGGATCCCTATAGTAGTGGCACCCTAGTCATTGGTGGGTGGAGTAATGAGTAGTGCCACTAGTGGAGGTGGTGGTTGAATGGATATAACTAGTTAAGGGACATGAAGGCAACAAAGAAATAACTAACTAAGCAACATTGTCATGGCATTGGTTTTGTTATAGTGAAAAGGCTATAGGATGAACCAAAATGGGGGCTAAGACATCCTACCACCACTATATATAAGACAATGGCTCAAGCTAGACCTTGTCACCTATTATGGAAAGGCAAGGCATGGGAGTCTTATCTATATCACCAACCTTGAGAAGATAGAGTGTGGGGCCCACTCCACCACTTAGATATTTTATAAGAAAATTGTTTAAAATAAAAATATTTAACAGAGCATTATGCACTATGGGTAAGTGCTATTAGGAAGGGTGACATTAACCTTGCATTCATATGTTAGTCATGTGTCTCCACATTTCTTGGAAAGTGTTCTAGGGGACATGAGAGGAAAAAAATTAATATTGACAAATTGTAATTGCATTTCAAAGAGATGAACACATGTCGGCAAGGGTTACAAGGGAAAATGGTTTAAGTTTCTTTCTAGGAATCCACCTTTGGGAATGCGAACAGTCATGTGTTGGGCACCCAATATTGGAAGGTGGAAAGCTATCCTATTGTGTGATTAGAAGAGTCATCTAGGAGTTATGTAACATCCATAAAAGGAAAAGGTTTGATTGGCTATGGGTTAGGCACCCATGTTGGAGCCATGTTTAGATAATTAGTATTTTATTATATCTATTGGCTACCCATTATTCTAGGCATGGATTTTTCAAGTGGTATTTTCCTCTTGTTTTGGGTTACCACTATGGTTTTCCCTCTCATAAGTTTCTATAAATTGGAGCTATGAGATAGTAGTTTTATGTTGAGTTTTTGCAGGTAACAAGGAGTTGCTAGATTGATTATAGAAGTGTAGTGAAGTGTATTATTGTACAAGTCTTGATTGTGTTGGGTGAAAATTTTGCAATCCCTTTACAAATTACAAAACTAAATTTCAGCCATAGTTTTGCGAGATGAAATATCTCCTCTCAGAAAGGGGAGTCACCCTTCTCACTGCTTACGAAACTGAAAGTAAACTATTCTAATATATACACTACACTAATCATATGGGGGTGTATTACATTCATGATTCTCTCTCTTTTCAGAGAATATGTTTACAATGTTCCATGATTTTTATTTCTTGATGTGATACAACTCTAAATAAAACCTAAGTAGTAATTCCAATACTTCTAACTTCTCAAAGCATAGTCTAGGAGTACTAGTATGATAAAGATGCGTAACCAGAAGGCTTACAAAGGTACAAAGTCATTATGTAGTCTTCAATGATGAATTCCACAATAAAGTAATCAACAATGTTTAAATGAATCACAAAGTCTTCAATATACTTCACAAATTGATCCACGAATAGCATGAAAAACTTCAAGTACAAAGCCTCAAAGATAAATCACCAACATTATCAGTAATTACATGATTATGAGTAAAAGGTGCAATACAAAGTCTACACAAATTATCTTGAAAGCCTTTCAATCTCAATTTATAAAATACTGCCAATCCAATCCAATAATAAGATAAACTCATTTAAATGAGATAGGAACATTCACATTCATTGAAATTGATCCAACACAAAGTTTGGTATGTAATTCAACCTTCTTTATTGATTAAAAATAGTTTCACAACATGAACCCAAAGTTTCAAAATTTCTTCACAAACGAGCAACACTTCATTGCATAAGATAAAAGTTTCATAATACAATAGAACCCAAACAAAGGAAACACAAACAAACACTCAAGATTGGCCTGGTTGAAATTGAACAAAACAAAAAGAAGACAAATATTTACTTTGTCTTCAACAATGAGTTCTAGGGGACATGAGAGGGAAAAAAATTAATATTGACAAATTGTAATTGCATTCCAAAGAGATGAACACATTTCGGCGAGGGTTACAAGGAAAAATGGGATAAGTTTTGGAGTCACCAAAAAAGTAACCCTTCTACTTTTTCTAACTTGTTTGGGCCCTCCTTGTGATTTTGGCTTAATGTTGTCTTGATTTAGTGTTGCAATGTGGATAACACATTCCCATTAGGTCTTGTTCCCTTATGAACTAATGGGATTTTAATGGTTCCTTGCAAAAGTGTTGTGAAGTGTTGTAACACACTTTCACACTTTTCTAGGGTTTTATCAAAAAATTTAAGCATTTTAGGGTATGTGCAGGATCATCATGGAAAAAGCAGGCCCTTAAGTGGTAATGAGAATTCAAAAAAATCAAAGTTAGGCAACTTCACGTAAAATTTTGAATAAGTTATCTATATTATTTTAAAAATATGTAACAATAGAATCTGTGGAAAATTGAATATAGTTTCTAAACTTCTAAGTTTATTTTTCTAAAAAAAAAAACTATTTATAAGATTTTAGATATAAGTAGAGGACTCATGTCT
>VDFB02379711.1:100752670-100853100 GCA_007258455.2 Sequoia sempervirens
CTCTCCCACCCTCTCTCCCACGCTCTCCCACCCTCTCTCCCACGCTCTCTCACTCTCTCCCACTCTCTCCCACCCTCTCCTACACTCTCCCACTCTCTCTCACCCTCTATCTCTCTCTCTCTAGTCTCTCTCAAGTCCACTCTCTCTCTGTCTCAAGTCTCTTCCACATACCCCATCTCGCTCTCTCTCTCACTCACTCCATCTATCTCTCTCCCCTACACCCTTAACCCTTAAACCCTAAACCCTTATAACCCTCTACCCTAAACCCTAAACCCTAAACCCTTAAACCATCTACCCTATACCATAAACCCTTAAATCCTCTACTGTATACCCTAAACCCTAAACCCTTAAACCCTCTACCATCTACCATTAACCCTTAGGTCTATGTGTACACAAATTGGATATTTGATTTGAATCAGATATCCAATTTCTAGAACTAAAATCATACCATTACAAAACATTTTAAAATTTTATTCAAATAAAATATCATTTTGTATCGAATATCAGATGATAACGAATATCATATTTTTGAGCCATAGAAAAACCCCATGTGGGCCATTTTGTGTGACCCTACATTCTGTTTGCAGGCTTTGCAGGCAACAAACACACGGTTTCATATAGGAAGAGACAAAGATCAACTTTTTGGAGCATCTTCTACTCAAATTTGTCATAAGCAATGATTTTTTAGCATCTTTTATGAGGTATAATGTGGAGCAGTAGTCATCGGAAGCAAAAACATAAGAGAGCTTACAAAAGAACAAATTGAAGCATATAGACAAAGAGATAGAGAAGGTCATAGGAAGAGAAGACAAGGTATGTTAAATATTGGTGAACCTGACCCCTATGGTCTTTCAAGTGAAGAGGAAATTGAATATGTTGTAGGTGAAAATATTCAAGGTGAAAATGTTGGAATTGAAGATGTTGAACATGATATTCAAATTGGGAATGAAAATATTGAATTTGATAATGAAAATGTTGGATTTGAAGATGTTGAACATGATATTGAAATTGGGAATGAAAATATTGAAATTGATAATGAAAATGTTCAAGGTGAAAATGTTGGATTTGAAGATGTTGAACATGATATTGAAATTGGGAATGAAATTATTCAAATTGATATTGAAAATGTTCAAGGTGAAAATGTTGGATTTGAAGATGTTGAACATGATATTGAAATTGGGAATGAAATTATTCAAGTTGATATTGAAAATGTGAATGCAAATATTGTAAATTATGTTTCACCAGATTACATGAGAAATGAAGAACCTTGTGTGGAAGAAAGACATATTCCAAATTCAAGACCTTCAAGAACCCCTAAATGGTTACTGAAATATAACATTATAAACAATTTTGAAGGCAGAGGTCAACCTTGTTGCTTGGCTGACACTTCAACCAATATTTAGCGAGAAGACATTGACTCAGCAATGCCAAATTTTGTACACTGCTAAAGATGCAAAAGATGAGACCTTTGCTAGCCAAATTGAAGATTCGTAGAACAAGAAGACTGAAAAAAATTTATTATTGTCAAAATATTTTAATGCCTCTATTGGAAAAAATAGCAAGGAAAAGGATAAGAGAGCTACTTAGAGAGTCATTATAACAGCCCTAGTAAGCCATCAATTGAAAAAGGATCACTTTCTGAGACAAACTTGTATTGATTTTGACATAAATCGTGAAACTTTGGATAGGGAACTTGCAAGAAGAGAAAGAATAGATGATCCTCTTCAAAATGATACATGGGCTTTTTCCGAGAGGCTTCCACGTGTTGATAAGAAGCTAACCAATAATGTAAAGTAGGTAATTTAGCAATTTTGGCATGATAACTCTAGAGTATCACCCAATGCAAAGGATGTTTTAAAGTTAAGAATTGGCAATCGAGACCATACACCGCATCCTAAACATTTCTTGGAATCAAGCCAAACAATGTTGTTCAAAAAATTTATTGAAACACATCCAAATATGGAAATCTCACAAAGGACTTTTGAAGGTTTGAAGCCATTTTATTGTGTTCCTCTTAAGATTCATAATACTTATGAAAATACCATGTGAGTTTTAACAAACAAGAGCTATTATGCTATATCCATTGTACTTTGCATACTAAAATGAAGTGTGGTGCAATGTTCTTCCAAAGGGACAGATCTATTTTTATGTTCTAGAGATGATGGTTGATTTTTCTATAGAAATGATTGTTTAAATGCGAAGTGCTCACAATGTGGTGGCTTGTCAAAAATGTTTTCATCAAACATGGGACTTGCTAGATCTATTTTTATGTTCTAGAGATGGTTGATTTTTCTATAGAAATGATTGTTTAAATGCGAAGTGCTCACAATGTGGTGGCTTGTCAAAGTTTGTTCAATGTTTTCATGAGAGTTCCAAACATGATTTGGAAAGAAGCTTGTTGAGAAAAAGAGATATGAGATAGTCAAATATACTTTACAGAGTGGAGGTGAAGGTTCTAGATGTGAGTTGGTTACAAAAGAATGCAGTGTTGCTGATTTTATTTTAGATTTTAAGGTCAATCTATTCTACAAGTATGCAAGGCATAGTCATAGGTCTCAATGATTGGATCAACAATTTAGGATGTGTAAGGACTCTTTTCCGATTGGAACTATTATATCAGTGGTTGATTTTGCAGAAAACTACACATTGCAGCCACAAAATGAGGTACAATCTCAGTATTATAATTCCATTTAGATTGCTATTTTTGTCCACATAAAATTTAGACATGCACCTGATAGTATAGAGGAGGATCGAAAGATAATCAGAGAGTATCATTTTTATATGAATGATGATAGATCTCACTTGTCCGAGTATTTCCAACATTGTTTCAAGATTTTTTTTGAGTTCTTGCAGGAGCATGATATAGCACTGGGCCAACATCTCATTTGGTCAGATAATTGCATAGGTCAATTCAAGAATGCTCATATGTTTTATTGGTTGAGTAGAATGCATGTAGAGAGGGGTCTACCTCATATTTGGAGGTTTTTTGAAGCTAGACATGGGAAAGGGGAGCATGATGGAGCAGGTGCATGCGTAAAGAGAGCTCTAGTTAAGGAGCAATTGAAGATTTTAGGAGAAAAATTCAACAATGCACGTTCTATTGTTGATTGGTGTAGTTCAGCATTGTCACAGGGAGGGACACTTGATTCAACAGTTCGTAGATTCTTTTGGTTGGTTGAGGAGGTACAGTGGGAGGAAAATTGGATTGTCATACAATAAAAGATTCTTCAAAGATGCATTCATTTTGAAGCTCAGATGCAGGCACATGGACCATTTGGACACGAGAGTGGGCTTGTTTTTGTCAGAGTTATATTTAGTGTGAGTGGGATCAATGTGAGTCAAGTGAGCGGGTGGATACATGGGTTCCACAATATCTAACTCCTTTATCTGAAACAATAACCATGACAAATGGCACAATGGAAAGTTCAGTTGATTATGATCGGCTTTCAGATCTACTACAACCAGGACATGTTTTTGTAGTTGTTGCACCGTAGGGGAATGAAGAGAGATCAAACTATTGGTTGGCTCAATGTGTGCAGGTAAAACATAAGCTAACACAACTTATGGAAGATGACGATGGTTTTGTGTATCCTACAGGTTCAGTTGTGGTTGCAGGAACTTGGTTGTGAACATACATGATTAGAAAGAATGGCATACCTGCATTTAAAGACTACGAGAAACACAAAACCATTCTCATGTATTCACACCTTGTTATAGCAACAAATGTTAAGTTGTTGAAGCATCATGCCAGACCAAAGACAAAACAACTATGGACACTTAGTAATGTTGATCATGAAGAAATATTGGATACTCTTAAGCAAAGAGATGACCCTTCAGACACACTTGAATAAGATTATCAAGAATGGAAGGTACAATGCTTACGTTCATTAGTGTTTTTTATTTAATACTAATATTTTGTATACTATTGCAATGCATGTGTCTTTAATAGTGATATTTTGTATGCACTTTTGTGATATTTTTGGCATGATTGATCATGGAACTACTGCAACAATAGCCAACTCTGATCCTTTCGGAGAGGTATGTGACATATTAGAACAATACAAATCTGTTATTCTAAGCATCTTTGTTAGTCTAAGAACAATATAGATGGATTAGAAAAATATAGATTTTTTATTCTAAGCATCTTTTATAGTTTGCATCACTAATTCATCATCATTCAGGTTGTTTAGATTAATATAGATTTGTTAGTCTAAGCATCTTTTCTATTGTGACAATATAGATTTCTCATTTTCCCATTTTTGCGATATTCCTAGCATGATTGATCATGGACCTGCTGCAACAATAGCCAACTCTAATCCTTTCAGAGAGGTATGCAATAGATTAGAACAATATAGATTTGTTATTCTAAGCATCTTTTATAGTTTGCATCACCAATTCATCATCATTCAGGTTGTTTAGATTAATATATATTTGTTAGTCTAAGCATCTTTTCTATTGTGACAATATAGATTTCTCATTTTCTCATTTTTGTAATATTCCTGGCACGATTGATCATGGACCTGCTGCAACAATAGCTAGCTCTGATCCTTTCGAAGAGGTATGCGACTGATTAGAACAATATAGATTTGTTATTCTAAGCATATTTGTTAGTCTAAGAACAATATAGATAGATTAGAACAATATAGATTTGTTATTCTAAGCATCTTTTATAGTTTGCATCACCAATTCATCATCATTCAGGTTGTTTAGATTAATATAGATTTGTTAGTCTAAGCATCTTTTCTATTGTGACAATATAGATTTCTCATTTTCCCATTTTTGCAATATTCCTGCACGATTGATCATGGACCTGCTGCAACAATAGCCAACTCTGATCCTTTTGAAGAGGTATGCGACTGATTAGAACAATATAGATTTGTTATTCTAAGCATATTTGTTAGTCTAAGAACAATATAGATAGATTAGAACAATATAGATTTGTTATTCTAAACATCTTTTATAGTTTGCATCACCAATTCATCATCATTTAGGTTGTTTAGATTAATATAGATTTGTTAGTCTAAGCATCTTTTCTATTGTGACAATATAGATTTCTCATTTTCCCACTTTTGTGATATTACTGGCATGATTGATCATGGACCTGCTGCAACAATAGCCAACTTTGATCCTTTCAGAGAGGCATGCGGCAGATTACAACAATATAGATTGGTTATTCTAAGCGTCTTTTATAGTTTGCATTACCATCTCATCATATTTTGTGTCATTTAGAATAATATAGATTGGTTATTCTAAGCTACCTTGATGGTTTGTATAGGTGCTTGTCAGTCCAGAACGTGAACATACTACTATTGTGGAAGAAAATAGGAAAATTTTGTAAAATTTGAATTTTCAAATGTGAAACAATGTAAAAAGGTCATAATTGTGTATGGGCATAATCTATATCCAGTGATGTTTTTTGAAATATGGGTCAAATGTCTAGCATTGTATAAAGGGTATGTTTAAAATGTAAAGGGGTTTGTATTTTAGAAACTCATAGGTTGAATTAGTCATACAGGTGTATGCTTTGTTACTATTATTGGGACAATTCTGTAATAATTTTTTGTACTTAATCAAGCTACAACTGAAGGTTTTCTTCCTAGTTATTTCCTGTTGGTATGCTCGTTTGAACCAGGTTTTGTAATATCTCCTATTTATATATAATAAATTACATTGGCTTACCACTTTTTCTCCTCAAATCCAACTTGGGTGCAACTTCATTTTTAGCAACTTTCATGAGGTTTATAAGGAAATCAATGTTTCCAACCTTGCCACACCCTATAAACTCATCAAACACGTCTATTAGGACCTGCAAAAGCTTGATCCAACCTTAAATATTGTTGCCCCCACGTTTCATTGACATTAGCAAGTTGTAACCACCATTTTTCACCTAATTTCACTCATTTTTGCCATGCATGGCAACTCACCAACTCAAATACAGATGTTTCCAGCTCTCTAAACCCGCATAGTCACCTTATACAGTCCTAATAAAATCTACCATGGACATACCATCCAACTACAGATTTGGGTGAAAGAGAGGACCATCCCTAGCATAAATGTACCCATCCAGATGTGTTGGAATAGTCCATTTGGTCATACAAGTTGCAAAATGAAATTTGCACCACTTTGCAACTTTACACTGCTTGCATCTGACAACTTTTCCCTCAACTGAAAACTTGCCACCACAGGAAAACGCCTCTGAGATAGAAAAAATTGAGAGAGGTTATTTTAGATGGGCCAAACATGATCCCATAACCTCAAACAAAGAGTCTGTAAACGTCACGGTTTCTAAGAAATAGCCCTTCAAAGATTGCTACCTTTTAGCACTTTGGAATCTTAAGGAAAATCGTCGATCCAATGTAGCTCGGAGTGATTCGGCATATTTGGGTGCAAAAGAGGACCATCCCTAGTATAAACATACCCATCTAGACGTGTTGGAACAGTCTGTTTGGTCGTATGAGTTGCTGAATGAAAGTTGCACCACTTTGCAACTTTACACTGCTTGCATCTGACAACTTTTCCCTCAACTAAAAACTTGCCACCACGGAAAAACGCCTCCGAGATAGCAAAAACTGAGAGAGGTTATTGTAGAGGGGCCCAACACAATCTCATGGCCTCAAACAAAAAAAATTTATGCATCACATTTTCCAAGAAAAAATCTGTCAAAGATTGCTGCCCTTTTGCACTTTGGACTCTTAAGGGATTTCGCTGATTGAACGTAGCTCAAACTGCTTCAGCCTATTTGGGTGAGAAAGGGGACCATACCTAACCTAAACAAAACCATCCGGATGTGATGGAATAGTCAGTTATGTCATACGAGTTGTAAAACAAGATTTATGTATGCACTTACAAGTAGTTTTTAGCCTCCAATTGAACTCCAATGTTGATTTTCGTGTGAAAAAAAGCCATGAGACCATAGCTTGTTGCTTTCTTTTTAATGGAAACTATTGGGCATAAGAGTTAACTTCTTCATAGATTTAGTGTTTGAGATTGCAAGAAGACATCAAAATGGCTAGTGTACTAAATAAATTCTTATGCTTTCTAAAGAATGTTGATAACTCTAGTCAGTTGGCTTCTTTTTTCAAAATCATACAAATTGAACCTTGGCATCAATAGAATCTATATATCAAGCTACCACAATTCATATTGAGTCATAAAAAAGGTTGAGGAATTCATTTTGGGGATTGATGAATGTAATTTTGTGAAGAATCAATAAGATCATATTGAGTTACTTTGCGAAAACTGTGGTTTCTACAGAAAATTTTGTGTTTTCTCCATTGTTCAACCCCTGCACAACAAGTAAACAGCTGCATAGCGTGTGGAATAAGGGGGCAGCAGGCTTGAGACCCCTTTAAAGTTGGTTTGAATGCTTTCTTTTCATTTTTTTGTGAGTTTTGAGCCCAGTTTTCTCAAGGCGGGTAGTGAACCCAGATTTTGCATTTTGAGTAAATTATGAATTATTGAAGCCCTCCACCTACTGTACCTTTCATGTGGCTTGGTGGAGAGGTTTTGTACAATATGATTTGAATGTGTGCATTTCCATTTAAGAAAGGGGAAATTATTTGTGAGTCTTGGAGTTGTCCCAAGCAAATCATTGCTTAAATTGCATGAAAATGGAGCTTTTAGCCTAGGGTTTGTTAAAATCAATGAGAGTGGGGGAATCTAATTAACATTTAAGCATATTGGGGTCATAATATAGGTTTTTGAGTCGGTGGCATGGTCAGGGGAGTTGTTCAAGTGGTACTTTCAAAAAACCCTATGCATTTGCATGATAAACGGGCGATTTCATGGGATAGCCTGCTAAAGGACTTGTAGGTGCATAATAATCTTAGGATTCATTGTTTAATGACACAACTCAAGATTGTTAGGGGTGTTATTGTGAAGATCAAGTTTTTAAAGGGCACTCACTTTGTGAAAGAGGGCTAATTCACTAGCCTAGGACAGGGGTATGTTATTGGTTCTCAAATTTGGTCCAAAGGAGTCAAGGGTAGTTTTCACATATGTTTTCACCCCCACTCTGCATCAATCCATAGCTTGTTTGAAAGAACTTGTTTTAGGATTTTAGCCATAACAACAAGCCAGTGAACTGTTTGATAAAAAGCTTTGGTACACGTGTATGAAAATGTGGTAGCATAAACAAGGCAATGAACTGTTTGAAAAAATGCCTCAAAGAAATGTGGTCTCATAAAATTCCATGACAAGCAAATGCAATTGATAGCTGCTCCTAGTTATTAGTTACGTAATGTGAAGTAATTGCATAACTGCTTAGGTTGACTTTGTAAAAACTATATTGTAATTGAATTTTTTTCATCTATCAACATCTAGTTGTTAGTTATGCAATGTGAAGTAATGCTTTGAGTTTGAAAGTTGTGCAATGCAATGTAATTAGCGATATGAATATAAACTGCATAATACAACCATTCTTTTTTATGCTATTGTACATTGATATTTAACCATTGCTCACTTGATTAAATTTTCAAAGAGTTTAATCATGCACATGAGGAAGAAATTAAATTTTGATTGTCAACTTCTATATATCAAATTATCCAATAATATTGAGTGTATCTCCATATACAAAAATGACATCAACGCCAACTCAAACAAAATTTTTACAAAATGTGGCATATGCCATCTCGATGTCTATTCAAAATTTACATGCCAAAATGTCTATCTCATCCTAAACTACTGGTGGATCATCAAAATGGAGCCTCTTTGAAGCACTCGTTGGCTCTGAAGGTAGCTGCATAAGAAAAATTCAAACCACAATTGAGATTAGTTATACTATATGATTTAAAATTGAATAATTAACATCAAAATCAATATACATTGAATTATAATTGAACTCTAAAATTGAAATATTGATTACTTGAAATATTTGTCTCTTCAAAGGGTTAGGATTCCTAGAATATACCCCTCTCAAAGAACCAACCAAACCAACTTTTGTAATGTCAATCTATATATGTGAACAAAAACATAAAATTGATCCAAGTTTAGCATACAATTGTCAGTAATAGGAACATATAAATACCAAACACAAAATAAAATAAACACATACCTCTTTTGGCTGATCTTTTTCTTTATCTCCTTTAGGTGTTTTGACACCTCCTCCTTGAGGTGTTTCAACACCTACTCCTTGAAGTGTTCCAATACCTACTCTTTCAGGTGTTGTGGCAATTGTCAACAACGACGTATAGCTCATAACTACCTATACATAAAAATGACAAGTACATATGAAACTACCAATCTATGTCGATGTATGTATAATCAATATAAGATCTTAAAAATATTAATTCAATCGAATTTGAGTTCAATTACCTTCCCCTTATCTAACATTGCACTTCCATAATCTAGACAAGGTTGCACCTTGCTCGCACTAGGTATTTCCTACAAGAGGAAAATAAGATAAACATATATAAGTTATTATATAATTTCATTAATTATGACAATTTAAATGACAAGCAAGTATATAATAAAAAAATGTAAACGAGTGAGTGTGAAAATTATACTGTGTGTGTGTCGAGGCCAAATCAAATGGCCCTAAGGGTGCTATCAATCACCTGTGCGAGCTCCTCCTCAGACATCAACTGTTAAATAGACCATGTAAATAAATATTAGTACTTTATACTATCTCTTATTAATATTCATTTAAAAAATAATGCAAGTTATGAATTTACAACTTAAATCTTACCTGTCACTATTCCAATGTCCCCCTCTCTAGCAAGAGAGGACTCTGTAGGGTGCACTCCACTCCCCTGTGTCTGATCTATAATGTCCACATCATGGAAGTCATAATCATAAGTGTCCAAGGGATGCTCAGTGGGCTATACAAGAGGACCCAAGCATATCTGGTGGCACATACAGCAAGTATGTGGCACACAAATATGTGGACTTGATGAGGTTGACACAGTAACACTCGAGCCATCGCCAACATCACCAGAATGTGGTCAGGCTACTGTAGAAGCATGCAAAACCAAAAGACCACTCAAAGAGTGAATAGCCTGGATAGTCTATGTGACCGTATATTGCATAATATCTGGATGATATACTGGAGGTGGTAGAGGAAGGGGAGGAAGGGGAACATATGGGCATGGGACTACTCTAACTACCCCTAGTCTATCCTAGGGCATACCTCCACCAACGCCCTGGAAGGGTTTAATGTCAAAGTAATTGGCATGATGCCCTAACACAAACTCAGCATATAATTTTTTAATAAGGTAAAATGGTATATCACAATTGTTGTTCGGTGGTTTATCAAAAACCATACACCAACAATCCCAAAATTTATCTACAATGTCCCTATGCGTGTACCATTTTATAGAAAGTTTTGGTTTATTAACATTAAGTGGCAAACCAGTGCGGGGGTTAACAAATAAAGAGGCTATTTGGGCTTTGGTTATTCTGAGATCTTTCACATCATCATAAGACAATCCACATGCATAATATTCCCTCATGTCTTCTCGCCATGAATGAAAGGCATTGTGTTGGGTGGAGAGGGTTTCTAGATTTTTAATTATTTCCTTCAATGTGTTTGACATCTCGGATAATCGAGGGATTCTCGTATAAACTTTAGAAATGCCCCTCAATTGCTGCAATTTTTCACCAATTAAGTCTTCAATTGATGGTTGCAGAAGTGGTGGATCATTTGGAATTTGTGCATTTTCATTCTCAACTAGTGGATCATTTGGAATTTGTGCATTTTCATTCTCAGCTGGTGGATCGTTTGGAATTTGTGCATTTTCATTCTCAACTGGTGGATCATTTAGAATTTGTGCATTTTCATTCTCAGTAGCCATAATGCCTGATTAAAGTTAAAAACCAATTAATCTAATTGAAATTAGACAATATAAATGAAAATATTGTAAAAATGCCCTAGTTTTTAAAAAAAATCCAAAATAAACCCTACTTTTTAACAAAAATCTATAAGATTCTCTAATTTTTAATACAAATACATAAACACTATTTTTAAATCAAAATCCATAAAAAACATTCATATTTAATCAAAATCCATTCTAAACTCAAGTTTTTCATAAAAATTCAAACAAAAACCCTATTTAAAAAAAAAAAATCCATAAAAAACTAACTGAAATTATACAAATCTAATTCAAAATTCAATCAAAGCAAAGAAAAATCCAAAATCTAACCTTTCAAAACAAATATCGGCTATAAATCAGATATCTGTTATGTGAAAAACCTCCTCGTTGTGCGCCCACGACCTGCCTGTGAAAGTGTAAAATGATTTTAACAGGCCTGAAATATATATATATATATATATTTTCCTCAAATCGGATATCCGATATGGAAATCTTGGTTTGGGCATTGCTTTGGAGCAATGTACTAACACCCAAGACACAAACAAGTCAACTCGACGTTTTCACGTTTTTGGGTTGATGAAAAAGGTAATTTTTTCCCCATTGCCACTTTTTGGCCCATCATGATCCTGCACATACCCTTTAATTATAATCAAATTTAATCTTGCCTTATTTGGAGTGTTGTAAAGTTTTGTAACACACTTTCACATTCCTATAGGCTTGTCATTAATAATTGGGATTTCTTATGCTTTAATTGGACCTATTTTGCATCCACAAGCCTCATTTATTGCATCTTTTCAAGGATAATCCCGACACCAATCATAACCAAACATAATTTAGGTGTTCCTAGCTTGTGTGGCCCAGATTTCGTGTCTGGGACTCATTCACCACCTTGGGAAAATGAGTCCCACCTAGGTCTTTTTGGCCTCGATGTAGGTTTCACACATTTCTAAGCATTTTTCATTTTTGGTCCCATACATTATGTGTGATGGGACTCATTAGCCACCTTGCGTGAATGAGTCCTGTGTGACCAAAATTCAAATTTAAATCAAATTTCCAGTGGGATTTTATTCTCCTAGATCTGATGTCAGCTTGTAGTGTTGTAATTTTGGGAATTCTTGAATAATTAAGTATAAATATGAGGTTCTTTCACTCATTTTCATCCCAAGCATTCAAGTATTCAACACCTAGCATTCAAGAGAGTTCACAAGAGAATTTTGAGCATTCACAAGAGCATTCAAGGCATTTCAAGGGTAGATTATCATGCATTCAAGAGCATTCTTCAAGTGCCAATCATCATGTTAAAGGTTGCATTCTTCATGTTTATTATTATGCTAGCATTTTTGATGTAGAGTTCATGATACAAGCAATGTACAAGCAAGTGTTTCAAGAAAGATCAACATCATTCAAGCAAGAGTCAAGAACCACATCCATTGCAACCATTGCAACCATTACAACCATTTCAAGCATCATTGCAACACCTTATTGCTAGGGTTTGGTGAGTTGCAACATTATCTTTTGTTCATTCATCATTCTCCTTTTATATTTGTTTTCATTTCAAGGTTTAATTACCAACAAGGGGTTTGACCAAGGAAAATCCCTATGCACTAACCCCCACAACATTTTCCCCTCTTCTTGTGTGTGATTTGCAAGGCCAGGTTGCAATTTTTTCAAGAAGCAAAGTTGGAGATAAGTTATCAAATCCCTAAAGTTGTCAAAGTTGTCATGAATCCTTGGAGAAGCTTGGAGAAGGTCTATAGGTGGCAACTTGCAATTTTGGATCTAAAAACTAGTCAAAAAGAGCTGAGCAGACCGAGCGGCACAAAATCTAGTTCAGAACTTCGAGAAAAGTAGAAGTGGACTGATTCGCCACTATTGGCGAATGAGTCCCACTATACAGGCCTGATATATATTTTTATAGATTTGGATACCCTTTTGGATGAAATCTGTTCTTGCACCTTTTCCCAAAAATTGGACTGATTCGCCCAACTTGGCGAATGAGTCCTAGTTAGCATCAACAACAATTTTTTTAGTGATCTAGACCTCCATTTTTCCTTCTTCAGTCTTACAGGTGCACACTTTCAGTTTCATAGCTTTTTGTTGCATTTTGTTCACTTTTTTAGATTATTTAGAGTTAGTTTTCATTTTACACTATGTTTTCCATTTCATTGTCTTTTCCAAGTTTGCACTTGGTGGTGAACCCCTCATTAGCTATCATTCAGTCTCTAAGATAACCATATTTCAAGATTTCAATCTCCTTTGCATTGAGATCTGTAACATCCCGCTACGTAACCCTGAAGGGTAAGAGCCAAAAGAGAATAAGATAAATTTTGTTTTTAATATGAAGTGATAACATACACATAAAACACAAGAAAAGTTTTGGTAAATTTCTGGAGCAACAGTTTCAGGAGCACCAAGTTCGGGAGCAATAGTTTATGGGACACCAATTCAAATGTTCCTAATACCCATTTCCACTTTTAAACATAAAGCCATAATGATCATCATAGTACAAGCGGGTATGTTACCAACACCGAAAAACCATAAGCCAAATATAAAACAACACATTTCTTCTCATTAAATTATATGATTACATCTTGTCTCTCAAGAGAGTACAATATACATAAAGGAATATACACGAGTACAATGGCATAGTCATGAATAGGATACATCAATTGATAAAATAAGTACAAGAGGGAACATCTCTAGCTGATGCTCCAATAACCTGTACACCAGTCCCCAATGGCAGAGGCAACGCCTCCCAACCATGTGGACTCAAAAGAGGCCACCCCACCATGCTTGGAGGTAGTCACAAGGCCCAAACATAAGTAAAAAGGCAAGGGTAAAATATGGCCAACACTCACATCATTCACGAAGCAAACACGAAATACAATGCATAAATCCAATGTAACAACATGGAGATGCTCATCCAATAACATGTCGGGTACTACTCATGACTATGAAGGTACTAGGTACTAGAGTGTAGATTTGATGGGGTATCATCATGTGTGCTCGAAGGGATGGCACCAAATAGAATCAAGTACACCTCTCATACAAACGAGGAGACTCAATCATGCCCGAATCAACGCCCCACAGATAGATAACTCAACGTCTTGCAAACGGATAGGCTTTCTCGAGTGCATCCTTAGCCTTTACAAGCATTCAAGGCCACACATGAGGAATAATTATTTCATTAGTGTTCCACCCCATTGTTTTTATTTAGTTATCACTTGTTTACTATAACTTTGCTACTAGTTCCCCTGGCAGCCACTTGCGGGCCCCAGGCCCATAGAGAGCCTTTCTAGAAGACCACTCTAATTACCTAGACCTAAGCTCATCTTGTTTAACCAAACGAGGAATCCATAAAAAATATGAAACAGTGGAAAAACCAATAAAATACATCATTAAAACCATTTAAAACAGCCAAGCAAACATTGTTGTTAAATCATATAAACAACCGATCACATCCACTAACAAATAGATCTAATACCATTCAAACATTCATCATTAACTTAATAAAAATAAACCAATCATATAATCAGTATCAACCTCATTAAATCATCTCACAAAACCAATTTTAAATCAACTAAAGACTACTATGCAACTGTGGCACAGAACGAGGTTCCAGTTGCTACTCAAAGGGAATGAAAAAGAGGGCATAAAAATTCAAAGTGCCCAGTTCTAAAATTGGAGCTTGACCTAGTTCATATTTTGATGTTTCCAATTGGATCCCACCTTTGGTTTTCAATTTTATCACCAGATATAAGATGTTGTTTTGAAAAACACATTTTTATGCTAGGATGGGCAAAAACATGAAAATTGAAAGTACCTAGAATTGAATTCTAACTTTGACCTAGTTGAGATATGGGAATTTCTACATGGAATCCACCTTTAGTTTGCATTTATAACAGGTGGTTAAAGAGCAACATTAAAAAAAATGTGTTTTCACAAGCTGGTCAAAAACATAAAAAGAAGAAAGAGAATGAAAGTGCCCAAAAATCTATTTGCCAACAACCCATTTCAGATTTGACTATTTCAAGTTGAATTCCACAGTTCGATTCGAGTTTAAAATAGGAGGTTTGAACATATTTAGAAAAGTCTCAGATTTCCCCCAAAAAAGAAAGCAATAACTAGACTGAAGAGAAATCTTAAAACCAAAAAACCATGGCAACACCCAGAGCAGCCAAGACTCCCAACAAATTTAAACACCCACATACATTTCTAACTTAGAAATTCAAGGAATACACACAAGAATACCTTTAATTCTGCCCAAATTTGAAATGAAGAAATGTTTTGCTTGCAAGGCACGACTAGATTCCAAAATAGAGCAGCAAAACAACAATGCTACGTTGAACACCAAGATCCACTACCCACAAAAATCCCTTATTAAAACTAGTTTTTCCTACCCAGCTTCCATTCCCAGCCGTTAGGTTTTTCTCTCTCAAAAAAATCATTTTTTTTTGTTTCTCTTTCTTCCCCCCCAGAATGATTCAAAACAAAAAATATATATATCAATGACAAAGCTGGCCATTTTCTTTTTAACTCAACTCCTCAAAAACAAATCACATTTAAAATAACACTTTTAAATCAATACAATATCAAAACTTACTTCCATTTTATAAACTCTCAAAATAATATATGAAATAAAACATTTAATTAAATAAACTATTAAAGCTCTCCAAAACAATTAATTAAAATCACTAGATATACAACATTCTCTATTGCACATAAAAATAATAATTTAAATCCAATCATTAAGATAAACAAAGCTCCCCATTTAATAATATTTAAATAAGACTATAAGAGCTCACAAAATGGATAAATAAAATTATTTAAAATTACTAAAAGAAATATATCATTCTCTCATAATGATCAATAAAAATCACTTAAAATAACATATTTAAAATCTCATGGATATATCAATTCAAATCTCCAATCAATTAAGCACTAGATAAAATACCATATTTGAAACCATGTAAAGATGCCAATGAAACCACATCATAACACTGACAACCAAAATATATAGCCACATAATAAGATTAACGGAAACCATGAAAAATACCTCAACAAGACATACTGGTAAACTACATACAATCGTAAGGTAATCTGGACATTACTGTTAGGTAACCGGACGATAAGACAATAACACGGAAACACTGCACTAACAAGGTACAGTGGGCTAGGGTAGGGGACATTTGGCCTGTGACTACCTCCAGTAACCACCATCAGGGAATACGAGTATGCTTAGGCTTGTGAATCTAGGTGGAGTCAATACTCAGTACCTGCATCACTCCAATCACACATCAAAGTACATGTGCATATAACACATATCATATAGGCTGAAGCAACATCAATCATCAAGAAGAGGGTCATGATATCATAAGCCTCTCAAATACAAGTGTTATGACATTGTCCCTTTCTTGTCCATAATCATACAAAAACAATGATAACAATATATAAACATATAAGCATGTAATCCAACATAATAACTAATCATGTGAGCATAAAATCCAACATAAACAATAATCATGTCAACAACATAATAGTCTCATAATTACACCTCATGGATGCTAATACAAAACAATGATAGGACGAATAGTGCAAATACAAAATATACAGTTGTCAAAATCCATCAAGGAAGTACAAGAGAAAATGCGAACACAGGGATTGTTACATCCTATCCCCCTAGGACTCTAGGCTTACTCCTGGAAGCCTACAAAAAGATATGGATAAAGGTCTCTCATCCTCGCCGCATCTTCCCAAGATGTTGAGGACTAACCATCAGGATCCCACTGGACCCTTACCTGCTCTATGTCCTGACCCTTGAGGGTCAACCTCTGACGCTGAAAGATGCGTACAGGCTCCAAAGACAGTTGTGTGTCTTCCTGGACCTGCAAAGAAGTCTAATCAAGAACATGGGTCACATAAGGAATATACTGCCTAAGAACTAAAACATGGAAAATGTCATGAATGCGTGATAGCCTCAGTGGCAATGCAAGGCGATAGGTAACTAGACCAATCCTCTCAAGGATCTCAAAAATTCCAAAAAAATGAGGTGCCAACTTCGAGCCTTTCCTTTAATGGATGGGGCTCTTCCATAGACGAACTCTCAGAAACATACGGTCACCCACCGAGAAGTGGCAGTCCAGCCTATGGGCATCAATATACTTCCTCTACCGATCTTGAGTTGTAGCCAAATGCTCTTTGATCTGAACTACCTACTACTCCATATCCTAAAGCATCTTTGGACCCAAAGAACTCAGTCCTCTAAGTGATCCCAACTCAACAGAGTTTGACACGGTCTACCATACAAGGCCTGGAAGGGAGACATATTGAGAGAACTGTGGTACCCATTATTATAAGCAAACTCAACCAGGTACAAGTAGTCCTCCCAACGAGACTGTTGATCCATAACGTACATCTGAAGCATATCCTCTAAGACTTGATTAACTCACTCCATCTATCTGTCAATCTCAGGATGGTATGCAGAATTGAAATTAAGCTGAGCTCCCAAAGCATGTTGAAGAGAAGTCCACAAAGATGAAGTGAACACTAGATCACAATTAGAAATAATCCTATGAGGAATACCATGCAGACGCATAATATTCTCCATGATAAACAGTTGAGCTACAAATGCTACAGTGTACGAAGATCTCATGGGTGAGAAATGTGCCACCTTGGACAACTTGTCCACTATAACCATAGTAGCATCATGACGACACAAAGACATAGGTAGCCCCACTATAAAATCAAGAGATATTGTATCCCACTTCCATCTAGGGATGGAATGAGGCTACAACAGTCCTACTAGGTGTTGATGTTCTTCCTTCACCCGCTGGCACTCAAGGCACCGAACCACAAAATCAGTAATATCTCACTGCAAACCTGCCCAATGATACAACTATCGTAGATCAACATGCATCTTTGTGACACCCAAATGAGCTAAATAGAGTGCATGATGGGCCTTTGAAAAAACCAAGGAACGAAGATCACCAAAATCCATAACATAAATATGACCAAGATGTCGCAAAAGTCCATCAAGCTCAAGAGAGAAACTTGCAAACCTTCCCTCAAGGACTCTCCCAAACTCAATCTCCACTTTCACCTCCTGATACCAAGTATCACTAGGAAGTGACTCCAAAATACAGCTTTGCAAATCCACCCCAAGGGACAAAACTGAGATCTCATGTCTCCTTCTGCTCAAGGCATTTGCAACAACATTCTCCTTACCCTGGATATAGCAAACCTCAAATTCATACTCACAGAGGAACTCCATCCAATGGTGTTTCCGAGCATTTAGATTTAGCTGAGTGAAGATATACTGGAAACTACAATGATCACTATGCAACTCAAACTGATGTCCCAAGAGGAAATGTCTCCAACGCACAAGTGCATGGACGACAACCGCTAACTCCAAGTCATGGGTGGGGTAGTTTAGCTCATGATCCTTGAGCTTACGGGACTTATATGCAATCACTCGTCCCTCTTGCATAAGAACTACCCCCTACACCCTCCAACAAAGCATCAATTCACACTACAAAATCTCCTATAGGATTGACACTACCAGGATAGGCCCACTAGTCAACTGCTCCTTAAGAGCCTAAAAAGATGACTCACACTGATTCGACCACACAAACTTCTTCCCTTTTTGTTGAAGCGAAGTGCTGGGATGGGCTACCTGAGAGAAATCTCTCAGAAATCAGCAATAGTAACCTACAAATCCCATGAAAATGCAAACCTCAACAACATTCATTGGTGCTGGCCAATCCACAATGGCTTGAATCTTAGAAGTATCCACTGAGATACCCTCTCTTGAGATGATATGGCCCAAATATCTCACCTCAATCTGGAAGGAATCACACTTGGAAAAATTGTCGAACAACTGATTATCTCGCAAGCACTGCAACACTTGTCACAAATGGCCTTCATGCTCTTCCATAGTCCCCGAATATTTCAAAATATCATCAAGGAACACGAGAAAAAACCAGTCAAGATAGGTGTGAAGCACCCCATTCATCAAACTCATGAAAATTGATGGAGCATTGGTCAACCTGAAAGGGACAACCTTGAACTCATAATTCCCATAGCGTGTACAAAATATCATCCAATGAATGTCTACCTCATGAATGTGAAGCTGATGGTATCCTGACTTTAGATCTATTTTGGAGAACACCTTGGCTCCCCTGATTTGATCAAAAAAATCATCTATCTAAGGCAACGGGTAACGATTATTCACCATCACTTTGTTCAACTAGTGATAATCAATGCACAAGCGAAGAGATCCGTCCTTCTTCTTCATGAAGATGACAAGTGCTCCCCAAGGGGATACACTTGGATGAATGAAACCCTTCTCCAATAACTCCTCTAACTGCAACCACAACTCACTCAAATTTTGAGTAGTCATACAATATGGTGCTCGAGAGATAGGCTTCACTCCAGGGATGAGATCAATACAAAATTCTATGTCATGCTTAGGCACCATACCTGGAATAGCACTCAGAAAGAAATCCACAAACTCTTGAAGAAGAGGATGGTCATCAAGAGATACCTCTTGAATCCCACCCTTAGCAAGATCACTAACTGAAATAGCAAAAATTTGACAACCTTGTCGCATGGCATGCTTTAGCTGCATGGATGAAATCACATGGAGAGAAATGGGTCTCTGAACCCCAACTAACTTAACACTCTCCAACATCGTCTACACACTGAACCAACTTACGCCGACAAACTATACTAGCTTGGTGGGTCTCCAACCAATCCATGCCTAAAACAATCTCGTAGGACCCCAAAGGCAACACACGAAGATCCATTGTGGTAGTGAAGGTGCCCAAATCCAACACAACCATGAACAAGGGAGTCTACAACCACCTTGGCTCCAGTAGCTAACTCAACCTTCCAACCAACATCTTGCCTTGCCACCATGAGTCCACAATGCTCTACAAGAGAAGGGGAAATAAAAGAATCTGAAGCTCCTAAATAAAAAAAAATGGATGTGGTAATCCCACATAATGCACTTGAATACTCGACCATGGTACCCTGATGCTCAGGCTGCCAGTTATCAACCACTGCAAAAACTCTATGTGATCTTCTAGCTTCACCTACTGTAGGCTCTAAAGTAGCCTGTCTCTGACTACCTCCAGCCACTAATCTCTGAGGACAATGAACAACTATATGATCATGCTGCCCACAAGTAAAACAACCACCTCTGCCAAAACCTCATCTTGGAAATGGTGCACACGACTGTTGGGATCCACCACCCCTAGAACTCTGTTGTACACTCTGAGAACTCTACATCGGACCACTCTGCTGCCTACTCCAAGAATGATGATGCAGACGATCTCTGGAAAATGGAGTACCAGGACTCTTCCCACTCTGCTAAGACTGAGCAGACCTATGCCTCTATCATTGACCAGATCTAGAAGGTACAAACTCAAATCTAGACGGTCTAGCTCCCTAAAATTGTGTACCCTGAGCAACTGATTTGGAAGGAGGGGCACTACCAATCTGAACACCCGCCTGACCACCAAAGCCGCTAGCCAAATTCTCCTCTATCAACCTCGCCTTCTCCATGGCAGTCTCTAAGGTCTTCGGCTCAAACACACATACACCACCACTAATACGGGCATTGAAGCCCTTGATGAAATATTGTACTAACATCGGCTCACCATCAGAAATGATAGCATACTACTTAAGCTCAAAGAAGCAGTGCTCATATTGATCTACCGTCATAGTCAACTGATGAAGCTTATGGAACTCATCAACACATCTTTGTCGGTAGTAGTCTAAAAGAAATCATGCATGAAACCTCTCTAAGAATAGTCCCTAAGAAACAAAAGCAATGTCCAGGTGAATCTTCTGCTCCTCTACTCTCCACCATGTAGACACAAAGCCTTTGAGATGCATAATGGCACATCGAGCTCTAATATTGCTACTATATGGATGCATAGAAAAGAATCGATCAACCAAGTATTTGCCTTGGTACCTGTACCAAAACCATCAAAAGTAGGGGGATGAGCTCTAAGGAAATCCCTCATGTGACCTACAACAATACTATCTCCATCCACCCTGTCCCTCACAACATCAGTTCTCAAATAACTCAAACTACAAGAATGCTCACACAATGCTCTAGCATCCTAACCATCCTGACGAGAAGGGTGTGACTGCTCCTCATGAGATACCTCCTAACAAGGTCCTAATTGGTCCATAATCTATTATAAAAGAGCTAAAATCCTGAGCACCCTCGAGCCCTTCGACTTGGTTCTCAACACGTTGTTCCTCCTATTGCCCACCCTGATTACCTTGATCGGAATTACGTTGAGTGCTATGATGAGGAATAGTGGCTCTACCTCTGACTCTACCCCTAGGAGGCATCCTTAAGAAAACAAAGAACACAACAAAATAGATCATCACAAGGATGATCTATACACCATATTGAGGAATGAAAACATAACAACAAGACTATGGAAAAAAATATAACAAGCTCACACCACACATGCCAAACACAACATAACATAGAAGGATCAAGTACACCAGAGCTCCCAGTGTGTGAACATGGGCTTTGATACTAGATGTAACATCTCACTACGTAACCATGAAGGATAAGAGCCAAAAGAGAACAAGATAATTTTTTTTAACATGAAGTGATAACATGAACATAAAACACAAGAAAAGTTTTGGAGAATTTCCAGAGCAACGGTTTCTGGAGCACCAAGTTTCAGAGCAACAGTTTTCTGAACACCAATTCAAATGTTCCTAATACCCATTTCCACTTTTAAACATAAATCCATAATGATCATCATAGTACAATCGGGTCCAATACCAACACCAGAAAACTATAAGCCAAATATAAAACAACACATTTCTTCTCATTAAATTATATATGATTACATCGTCTCTCTCAAGAGAGTACAATATACATAAAGGAATATACATGAGTACAATGTCATAGTCATGAATAAGATACATCAACTGATAAAATAAGTACAAAATAGAACATCTCCAATTGATGCTCCAATAACCTGTACACCGGTGACCCCGAATGGCAGTGGCAATGCTTCTCAACCATGTGGACTCAAAAGAGGCCACCCCACCGTGCTCAGAGGTAGTCACAAGGCCAAAAAATATAAGTAAAAAGAAAAGGGTAAAATATGGCCAACACTCACATTAGTCACAAAGAAAACATGGAATACAATGCATAAAGCCAATGCCACAACATGGAGATGCTCATCCAATAACATGTCGGGTACTACTCACAACTACTAAGGTACTAGGTACTAGAGTGCAGCTCAGATGGAGTGTCATCATGTGTGCTCGAAGGGATGGAACCACACGAAATCAAGTACACCTCTCATATGGACGAGGAGACTCAATCATTCCCAAATCAATGCCCCGTAGACGAATAACTCAACACCCCGCAGACGGATAGGCCTTACTCAATGCCATGTAGACAGATAGGCCTTCTCGAGTTGCATCCTTATCCTTTAAAAGCACTCAACGCCATGCATGAGGACTCATTATCTTATTAATATTTTACCCCATTGTTTTTATTTAGTTATCACTTGTTTACTATAACTCTGCTACTAGTCCCCCTGGTAGCCACTTGCGGGCCCCGGGCCTGTAGAGAGCCACTCCATAAGACCACTCTAGTTACCTAGACCTAAGCTCATCTCGTTTAACCAAACAAGGAATCTATAACAAACATGAAACAGTGAAAAATCCACTAAAATCCATCATTAAAACCATTTAAAACAACCAAGCAAACATTGTTGTTAAATCATTTAAACAACTGATCACATCCACTAACAAATAGATCAAATACCATTCAAACATTCATCATTAACTTAATAAAAAGAAACCAGTCATATAATCAATATTAAACTCATTAAATCATCTCGCAAAACCACTTTTAAATCAACTAAAAACTACTATGCGACTGTGGCACAAAACGAGGTTCTAGTTGCTACTCAAAGGAATGGAAAAGAGGGCATAAAAATTTCATAAAAATTCAAAGTACCCATATCTAAAATTAGAGCTTGACCCAGTTTATATTTTAACATTTCCAATTGGATCCCATCTTTAAAAAAAAAAAAAATGACCAGATATAAGGTGTTGTTTTGAAAAACACGTTTTTATGCCAAACTGGGCAAAAACATGAAAAATGAAAGCTCCCAGAATTGAATTCTAACTTCGACCCAGTTGATATGTGGGTGTTTCTACATGGAATCTACCTTTATTTTGTGTTTATAATAGGTGGTTAAAGAGAAACATTAAAAAAACATTTTTTCACAAGTTTGGGCAAAAACACAAAAGAAAGAAAGAGAATAAAAGTGCCTAGAAATCTATTTTCCAACAACCCATTTCAGATTTGACTGTTTCAAGTTGAATTCCACAATTGGATTCGAGTTTAAAATAGGAGGTTTGAATACATTTAGAAAAGTTTCAGATTTCCCCCAAAAAAGAAAGTAATAACCAGGCTAAAGAGAAATCTCAAAACCAAAATACCATGACAACACACAGAGCAGCCAAGACTCCCAACAAATTTAAACACCCACATACATTTCTAACTCATAAATTCAAGGAATACAGAGAAGAATACCTTTAATTCTGCCCAAATTTGAAATGAAGGTCTAAATGCTCTACTTGCAAGGCATGGCTAGATTCCAAAATAGAGCAGCAAAACAAAAATGCTATGTTAAACACCAGGATCCATTGCCCACAAAAATCCCTTATTATTAAAACCAGGTCTTCCTACCAGCTTCCATTCCCAGCTATGAGGTTTTTCTATCTCCAACAAATCAGATTTTTTTTTGTTTTTCTTTCTTCCTCCCCAGAATGGTTCAAAACAAAATATATATATCAATGACAAAGTTTCCCATTTTATTTTTAACTCAACTCCTAAAAAAAAAAATCACATTTAAAATAACACTTTTAAATCAATACAATATCAAAACTTATTACCATTGTATAAACTCTCAAAAAATATATGAAATAAAGCATTTAATTAAATAAACTATTAAAGCTCTCCAAAATAATTAATTAAAATCACTAAATATACAACATTCTCTATTACACATAAAAATAATAATTTAAATCCAATCATTAAGATACAAAAAGCTCCCCAAATAAGATTTAAATACTATAAGAACTCACAAAATGGATTAATAAAATCATTTAAAATTACTAAATGAAATATATCATTCTCTCATAATGATCAATAAAAATCACTTAAAATAACATATTTAAAATCTCATGGAATATCAATTCAAATCTCCAATCAATTAAACACTATAAATACCACATTTGAAACCACGTAAAGATGCCAATGAAACCACATCATAACACCGACAACCAAAATATATAGCCACATAATAAGATTAATGGAAACCATGACAAAATACCTTAACAAGACATATTGGTAAACCACATACGACTATAAGGTAATCCAGACATTACCGTTAGGTAACTAGACGGTAAGAAAACAACACGGAAACACTGCACTAACAAGGTACAGTGGGCTAGGGTAGGGGGCATTTTCCCTATGACTACCTCTAGTAACCACCATAAGAGAACACAAGTACGCCTAGCCCTGTGAATCCAAGCGGAGTCAATACTCAGTACTTGCATCACTCGAATCACACGTCAAATTACATGTGCATATAACATATATCATATAGGCTAAAGCAACATCAATCATTAGGAAGAGGGACATGATATCATAAGCCTCTCTGATATGAGTGTTACGACATCGTCCCTTTCCTATCCATAATCATACAAAATCAGTGATAATAGTATATAAACATATAAGCATGTAATCCAGAATAATAACTAATCATGTAACCATGAAATCTAGCATAAACAATAATCATGTCAACAACATAACAATCTGGTAATTACACTTCATAGGTGCTAATACAAAATAATGATAGGACAAATAGTGCAAATACAAAATATACAGTTGTCAGAATCCATCAAGGAAGTACAAAAGTAAAATGCGAACACAAGGGTTGATACAGATCTCTGGGGTTATCCTTGAGTGGAGTCTCTTTGAAAGTGTGTGTGAATCCATCATTCCACATCATAACACACCTATTTTAAGAGGTTCCATTTTGGTGAACGTGCATTTAGGACATCATTATTCTGATTTGGAGTGTATTTACATCCTATATTTAGCTTCAATTAACATTGTATTAGGTTTTGCATTGGTTAATTTGCATTCTAGGGTTTCAATTCTTGCATTAGTGAAAGTTCATATAGCTTGCATTGTTGCATCTAATTTAATCAAAAATCAGTAAAATTTTGCATTTGCATCTTAGATTTGCATTAGAAAACATAAAAAGCATAAAAATCAATTCAAAAATTTAGAAAATTTTCAAAAAAATTAGTACCTGGACTCATTCGCTACCTTTGGAAAATCAGTCCCTTTGCATATTTTTCACTACATTTTTTTGGCATTTACAATTCATTTTTTGAGTTTTTGTTTGCTATTTCTACATTTTTGTTTCACTTTCTAGAATTTTAGTTATAAACATTTCATTTTTATTGACCCCACATTTAGTAGCCTTTGCATCAGTGTTTGGTGTCCTATTACTAATACCATGTAGTGAGAAGATGTTTGAGACTCATGTCATCCCACAATAGCACAATCGTTGTGGATCTTGGGTTATCTAGAGCTTCCACTCCTAGTATTGACACTAGTACACTAGGCATGGATAACACCCTTAGCAACTCCTTGCCTTCAAATAGCATGCAAGTTGAACCAAGGAATGACAACATCCTGCAAGAAAACATAATTCATATTCATGAGGACCTAGTAAACTTACAACATCAAATAAGCCTTGAAAGAATTTCAACCACTGTAATTTCTACCATAGAAAACATTCACCACATGCTTGAAAGGGAGGATGTCTTCAACCTTATGAAAAATATCGTTGAAATCTTTGGAAAACATCTTTCGTCAACCACTAGTTGTCCTTTTCCCACAAGAAATGTTACAAGCCAAGGAGGAACTCAATTTCCTCCTCCCACAATAATTGCCTCAATACCTACCTACACCAACCCTCAAGTCACAACAACAATGCAACAAGTTAGTAATGTGATTCCTTCCCTGGGTATTCTTTCTATCATCCCTAGTTCCTATGTGGTATCACAAGTTATATCTCCTACCTTACCATCTATAAGCAATCCATTCACTTGTCCTACAACCACATACACTCCATCACCACTTTCACTCCCATCTCATAACACAAGCAATGACCCTCTCATAACACAACTTTTCCAAACCATTTCATCCCTTTAAAAGCAAATTTCCACCATAAACTAGAATCAAAATGACCTCCACCTACACATTATGTCAAAAGTAGTCCATTTTCCTTGGAGATATTACTAACACCAATGCCACAAGGTGTAGAGGTGCCTAGATTTGAGAAATATGGAGGGAAGGGAGATCCTTCTAACAATGTTAATGCCTACACTTCCTTAAATGTAGTGACTTTTTCCTTGATGATAAACTTTTGGAAAAACTCTTTCCTAGGTCCTTGAAAGATACTACCTTGGAATGGTTCTCTTCTTTACCAAACAACTCAATTCGTTCATTCAATAAACTTGTTGACGCATTTGTAAACCATTTCCAAGTGCATATGAATCCCAAGATGACCTTGGCCGATTTGATGAGATGCAAGCAAAAAGAGGAAGAAAAGATAATAGATTTTATCTCACACTATCAATTGCTTTATTCCCAAATCGATGTCAAGGTCCCTGACCCACACCTTCAAAAGATGTTCATAGAAAATTTGCAAAGTAAAATCCAAGATAAGTTGACAATGATGAAATTCCCATCCTCCATGCACTTATGCACTGCCCTCCGTGATATTCAAAATTTGGTTAGTAGTCAAGATACAAGGTCCACTTCTAGTCGAATCGAGAGATCTAAGCCTGCAAACCAAAACAATTCCCTACCTTTTAGAAAACAAAAATAAAAGGGTTCCTTCAATTCAATCCCCCTCAACGCATAGCTCAAAATGTCAATAACCAAGTAGCTACTGTCAAAGCCACGATACCCTTTAATTATGGAGACCCAAAATGATAATTCACTCCCCTAATTGATACCCTTCATAATACCATGTCCCAACTAGGACTAGAACAACAAATGATTATCTTACCTCCTATCAGAACACACAACCCTAATAAGCCTTTACCCTTGAGCTTTAAATCAAATGCTTATTGCCACTATCACCGACAAAACAAACATGACACAGAACATTGCAAGCATCTTAAACATCTTGTGCAATACCTCATTGATTATGGTCGTCTATCCATTAGAGGTGTTAGTGATCAAGGAAATAAGTCCATTGCCCCTCCTAACCAAAACTTGCAAATTTTCACCAATCCAATGCCCAAACATAATATTTCATTTGTCAAAGCAAGTGAAACTACAAAGAATGATGTGATGACTGTTGATACAGATGATGAAAGAAATTATTCTATTATAAATAATGTTATGAATGCCAAACCTTTAGATGAAATGGTAGGGACGATAGACGTCATCCCTCGTAAGGGCTGACCTAAGAATTCTCTTAACATTACTTTCTCCTTTAAGGATATACTTAAAAATTTGCTCGATGGTCCTCTTTACATAGCTAACCATATCTATGACAAGCCCACTAATGGGATATTAATAGATCCCTTTTATGGAGAGAACGTGATCACCGAGGAATTTTTACTTTTGCATGAACTTTATCAAGATGAATATGATAAACTAAAAGCATGGATCAAGAAACACAATGGTTTTGCATGCCCTATAATATAATGGATCACCTTACCATTGCAGATAGGATCAAAAACATTAGATGTCACATTCTCCATCATCCCATAGTTGGACCAATTTCATGTGAAGATAGGCCACCCATTGATCTAGGTGGATCTACAAACGCTGAAATTTTAAATATTCATAAAGTCCTTGGAAGCAACACAATGTCAAAGTGTTTGGCGAACCAGTCTCAACACAATTTGAACGGGTGAAAACTAAGTTCATGTGTTCGAGTTATGGCCAGTCATAGTTTGGTCAACCGGGTACGTAGGCCAGTCAAAGGGTGAAAATTTGATCATCTCAGAATCTAATGAAACTAGTGTCATCGTGAAGAGCTTGGTGAATGGAACCCAATGCAACTTGAACGGGGTCAATTGGAGCTCGTATGCATGAGTTATTACCGATCAAATTTCAGTCAACGATCGGTCAACTCAGGTACCAGGGCGAGAAAAAAGGTCAAAATTTGATGTCACCAAAAGTGGTCAAAATTTATGTCAATGTGAAGAGCTTGGCGAGATCTTTCTGACAACATTTGTTTTGTGCAAATTGGTGCTCGTATGTGCGAGATATGGAAGGTCAAAGTTTCAATTCACTAGAGTTGACCAGGGGTACAGTTGATGACATCAGCATGTTGACATGGCATGACCATACCATGCGGCACTGACATGGACCAATAGCGTTTTGAAATGTGGCAGGTCCTACAGATGACATCAACAGTACAATGGATGACATGACAGGCGGACTCGACAAATGACGTCAACATGATGGACCAATCAGCTGTCGACACGCGTCATCCTTACAATTGACGTGTCAAGGTGATGTGTCCTAGTCTATGTGGCATCCAACACAATCAACATTTTTGGTGAATTAGATTTGGACACATGTCTTCGTCAGTGAATCAAATCTTGACACGTGGCACAATGAGGAGGTGCCATGTGGCCCCTCCTTTCCTTCTCCTCCAGCTATGGCATGGGTCATAAAAATAGTATGTTAAAAAAAATTGGTAGGGGATCAAACTGCCTACCTCCTGCATGCAATCCTTTATCTTAGCCATTGGGGTGCGATATTCACGCTTAACCACAATTTGTCACTGGCGAGAGTTGAACCCCTGACTGGTGGCGTTCTAAAATGCCTAACCACCAACATACCATTAAGCGGTTTTGAGTTATAATTGGCATCGGTTATTCTTAATCGAGATGAGAAACTGAATGCCTTTGAATTTAAACAAATTACCTCCAAACTTAAACAAATAAACAAGTACCCCGAAACAACCCAAACCCGAATAAGGGCTCTAAAACAAATTTGTTAATTGATAAGGGGATTTATTTTATTTTTCCATATAAGGGGGATTTTATGGTTTTACCCCTATATGGAAAATGTAATTTTATTTAAAGGGGTGTAAGGGGTTGTATTTTTCAACCAATTTTTCTTGAAACCAAGTAATCTCGGGAGGAGATTTTTGTAACTTGGTGAAGAATTTGCATAGGTTGTAACAGCCTCATTTGTAAAAGCTTTGTCAAGCTTCTTTTGTTCTTTTGTAAGAACCTCTTGACGATGTGGAAACTGTAGTCATAGGCGGAGTTACTTTCTGGAGTCCTCTTGTAAGGCAAAAGCTGATTCCTTTTGTAACCTGTGAAGATTCCAAGTCTTGAAGGCAATATATTGATTCATTTTTCTGGCGAATCCGGAGACGCAGCCGATTTCAGTGAAGTTCGTTATCACCTCGATTGTAATCTTTTTCTTTGTGATTTCTTGCAATTTTTTATTTGAGCTTAGTAGATTAGAGATTTAGATTTACATGTTGGATTCAAATCGATAATTTAAAAGATCCTAATGTTAGATTGGATGTTGTAAGTCTTTTGTAAATCTAACTTGTGAACTTTAACGAGCAAGTGCTCGATTCGTTTACAAATCATTTTTGGTATCAGAGCAGGATACTAAGCTCATTTTTGCAGTTAATCGCAAGATGGCATATGAATTAGGAGAAGCATCCAGAGTGACGACGACATCGACAATGGTGCGAGAATGCTTCTAGATGAAGAAGATGGTTGAGAATATTTTTCATGATCATCGTGAAAGGTCTAACAAGATGGATAAGCTAGAGGAGGCAAATCATCATATGCAATCGTAGAATGAAGAATTGAAGAGATTGCTAGAAGAGGCCAATGCAGAGAAGCAAAGGCTGCAGGCCCTGCTACAAGAATTCATTGAAGAGTAGAACAAGAGGAATTCTCTTGTAACCAAGAGCGGCCACATTTGTAGTTTCTATCTGCATACTCAAGACACCTCATCCTCGTACTCCTTGCTTACCCCACCTGATAGTATGGGGGCCTCTCCAACGACAAACGTCGTGGTGGAAAGTCCTAAGGAAAAATTTGCTTGCGGCCATGATTGGGGTGAATTCTCCTGGTGTAGTAGAGTGTGCCTACTGTCAACAGATGGAGTATGTTCAGACTCTTAATATGCCTAATAGTCACAGTAACTATCTCAAAGCATCCTCTTCCATAGAACAGAAGAAGTCAGTGGAGGATGAGCAAGACTCTTTTGCACACTTCGAGAAGCACACAAAAGGCATGGGATCGAAGCTGCTTGGGAAGATGGGTTTCAGAGGAAAGGGCCTTGGTGTTTCCAAGCAAGGCATCACCAATCCAGTTGAGGCAAAGAAACGACTAGGATACCAAGGATTGGGATTCAGAAGAGGAGTTGGACAATCCTCTAGAACTTAGAATTTTTGCATCTATTGTGGCATCAGTGGACATGGGGAGGCAAAGTGGTGGAAGTTGCATCTAGAGCTCCATCGTCGATCGAGGTCTACTAAGAGACCCAACCACCAGAGAATTGATGAGATGAAAAAGGAGCCGACAGTTGCTACCACCTCTAAAGCGGTCCTAGAGGAAACTCGGCCACAACTTGAGCAACCTGTAAAAGAGAGTTCCTTTGAATAGCTTTGTAAGAGTTGGGAACATCGCTCACTAAACTAATAAATCAGCTTGTGTGTGTTTATTACATCTTTTTTAGTGTGATAAATATGCTGATAAGCTAGTGTGGTTTTGTGAGAATAAAACTCAATAAAATTGTTTGTAAAAGTATATTATTGAAATTGTATTTCTTTCTGATTGAGAATTTGTAAGGCTCTTAGAAGACACATCTCTTGTAATCAGTGAAAAGAAATACTTGATAACTTCTTACTGCAGGATAGAAATTTGTTGCTTGTAGTTTCTTGCAGTTTCTTTCGGTGCGAAGCTTTCAAGGAAGAGCACTTTTTAACAGAGAAATGCCAAGAATGGTCAAACAGTGACCTGCATGTTCTCATCTTAAAGAATCAGTTTACAGATTAGTCTAAACTCAGTTGACAACTGGAGTTCTTGAAGGATCTTCTATTTA
This sequence comes from Sequoia sempervirens, assembly GCA_007258455.2. NCBI lineage: Eukaryota > Viridiplantae > Streptophyta > Pinopsida > Cupressales > Cupressaceae > Sequoia > Sequoia sempervirens. The sequence goes on from VDFB02379711.1 coordinate 100,783,661, forward strand.
GCCTTGTTGCTTTAGACGAACAGATGCAGAGCTTTATGGTTAAGCATTTCAATTAGCTATTCTGAAGGACTTATGTGAAGGAATTTTTTCAGCTGAGGTAGAGTACCATGCTCAAGAAGTTTGAAGAAGCATTTGGAGGCATGCCAAATTTTTGGCGAAAGTTGCAGAATGGAACCACTTCGTAAGAAGCATCAAGCGACATGTTTACCATGCTCGGTTTCTCTTTTTACTTTGAGTATGCTAAGTTACATTTTTAACTGCATCATAAAGAACTGTGTAGTCTTGTGTGTTGTCGAAATGTAAGACCCCTATAGAGGGCAGATGTGGCAATAGGAAAACTCTTTTTATTGTAAGACTCTAGAAGGCATATGTGGTAGTGTGAACACCTGATGTTAAAGACCTGATTATTGGATTTGCGGAGAGGACATGTTCAAGGGAATAAGAAACTTTTGGAGACCAAAAGTCTTTCAATGGGGTAGTTTGATCTAGGTGGATCTACAAATGCTGAAATTTTAACTATTCCTAAAGTCCTTGGAAGCGGCACCATGTCAAAGGCTATGTGTATGATCATCATGGAAAAAATAGGCCCTTAAGTGGAGAAAAAATAAGAAAAATCAGAGTTATGTAACTTGACGTGAAAAATCGAATAAGTTATCTATATTATTTCAAAAATATGTAACAATAGAATCTGTAGCAAATTGAATGTAGTTTCTAAACTACTAGGTTTATTTAAAAAATAAAAAAATCTATTTGGTGAAAATTTGAAATTTCAATGTAGTAGTACTTAAATTTCAGGGAAAAAATAAGAAGTAGGTGTCTGTGACCACCCTAACCACAATGAAATGATAATATTTTTTAATAATATTTTAGTTATAAGTAGAGGAATCATGTCCGGATGTGATGCATATTTTTTTGTAATTTTTTTCCAAGTAAATAATTAATTATGATTTTTTTATTACAACTTTTGAAGAATATAAAAACTCGTATGTCTGACCACTTTTTCAATCAGCCTATCAATCAGGACTTTAGTCGTAACTCAAATAGAAAATGAATAATAATAATTTATTAAATTCAAAGTAAAGCATAATTTATATTGGTGGAAAGCAGAGAATATCCTTTAAAAAACCTTTTCGTTTCATCAATTTTGGGTAAAAAAAAGTCATCAGCGACCCTACACATACCCATCATATCGCCACTTTTTGGCCGTCATGATCCTGCACATACCCCAAAGTGTTCAAGAAACCGGTTTGAACACAATTTGAACAAGTGAATACTGAGTTCATGTGTCTGAGTTACAACTAGTCAAAGTTCAGTCAACTGGGTATGCAGGACAGTCAAAGGGTGAAAATTTAATCATCTCAGAATCTGGTGAAAATAGCGTCATCCTGAAGAGCTTGGTGAATGGAACCCGATGCAACTTGAACGGGGCTAATCGAAGCTCGTATGCGCGAGTTATTGTCGATCAAAGTTCGGTCAACTCATGTACTAGGGTGAGAAAAAAGGTCAAAATTTGATGTCACCAAAAGTTGTCAAAATTGATGTCAACATGAAGAGCTCGGTGAGAGCTTTCCAATAACATTTTTTTTGTGCACATTGGTGTTCGTATCTACGAGATATGGAAGGTCAAACTTTTAGTTGACCAGAGTTGACTAGGGGTACAGTTGATGACATTAGCATGTTGACATGGCATGACCGTACCATGCGGCACTAATGTGGACCAATAGCATTTTGAAACGTGGCAGGTCGTACATATGACATTAGCAGTATGATGGATGACATGGTAGGCGGACTCAGCATATGACATCAAAATGATGGACCAATCAACTATCGACACGTGTCATCTGTGCAGTTGACATGTCAAGGTGATGTGTCCTAGTCTATGCGGCATCCAACACAATCATCATTTTCAGTGAATTGGAGTTGGACACGTGTCTCCATCAGTGAATCAAATTTCGCCACGTGGCACAACGAGGATGTGCCACGTGGCCCCTCCTTTCCTTCTCCTCCGGCTCTGGCGCGGGTCGTTCAAATAGTTTGTTAAAAAAAAATTGGTAGGGGCTCAAACTGCCTGCCTCTCACATGCAAGCCTTTATCTCCATCGTTGGGGTGGGATATTTGCGCTTAACCACAATTTGTGACCAGTTTGTTTTGTTAGATTCTTGTTAGCAAATGGTGGATAAAAACAGTCACTGGCGCGAGTTGAATGTGCGACCGGTGGGGTTCCAAAATTCCTAACCACCAATAGAACGTTAAGCGGTTTTGAGTTATAATTTTCATCGGTTATTCTTAATCAAGATCAGAAACCGAATGCCTTTGAATTTAAACAAATTACGTCCAAACTTAAACAAATAAACAAGTACCCCGAAACAACCCAAGCCCGAATAAGGGCTCTAAAACAATTTTTTTAATTGATAAGGGGATTTGTTTTATTTTTCCATATAAGGGGGATTTTATGGTTTTACCCCTATATAGAAAATGCAATTGTATTTAAAGGTGTGTAAAGGGTTGATTTTTCAACCAATTTTTCTTGAAACCAAGTAATCTCAGGAGGAGATTTTTGTAACTTGGTGAAGAATTTGCATAGGTTGTAATAGCCTCATTTGTAAAAGCTTTGTGAAGCTTCTTTTGTTCTTTTGTAAGAACATCTTTCCGACGTGGAAATTGTAGTCATAGGCGGAGTTACTTTCTGGAATCCTCTTGTAAGGCGAAAGCTAATTCCTTTTGTAACCTGTGAAGATTACAAATCTTGAAGGCAATATATTCATTCATTTTTCTAGCGAATCTAGAGACGTAGTCGATTTCGGTGAACTCCGTTATCACCTCGGTTGTAATCTTTTTCTTTGTGATTTCTTGCAATTGTTTATTTGAGCTTAGTAGATTAGAGATTTAGATTTACATGTTGGATTCAATTGATAATTTAAAAGATCCTGATGTTAGATTGGACGATTGTAAGTCTTTTGTAAATCTAACTCATGAACTTTAGCAAGTAAGTGCTCAATTCGTTTATGGATCATTTTTGGTATCAGAGTAGGATACTAAGCTCATTTTTGTAGTTAATTGCAAGATGGTATCTAAATCAGGAGAAGCATCCAGAGTGACAATGACATTGACAATGGTACGAGAATTCTTTGAGATGAAGAAGATGGTTGAGACTATTTTTCACGATCATTGTGAAAGGTCTGACAAGATGCAGAAGATAGAGGAGGCCAATCATCATATACAGACGGAGAATGAAGAATTGAAGAGATTGCTGGAAGAGGCCAATGCAGAGAAGCAAAGGTTGTAGGCCCTACTACAAGAATTCATTGAAGAGCAGAACAAGAGGAGTTCTCTTCTAACTGAGAGTGGCCACATTTGCAATTTCTAACCGCATACTCAGGAAACCTCATCCTTGTACTCCCTACTTACCCCACCTGATAGCACGGCGGCCTCTCTAGCGACAAAGGCTATGGTGGAAAGTCCTAAGGAAAAATTTGCTTGCAACCACGATTGGGGTGAATTCTCCTAATGCAGTAGAGTGTGCCTACTGTTAGTAGATGGAGTACCTTCAGACTCTTAATCTCGCTGATAGTGACAAAAACTATCTCGAAGCATCCTCTTCCATAGAACAAAAGAAGTCAGTGGAGGATGAGCAAGACTCTTTTGTGACCTTCGAGAAGCACACAAAAGGCATGGGATCGAAGCTGCTTGGGAAGATGGGTTTCAGAGGAAAGGGCCTTGGTGTTTTTTAGCAAGGCATCACCAATCTGGTCCAGGAAAATAAATGACCATGGCACCAAGGATTGGGATTCAGAAGAGGAGCTTAATAGTCCTCTAGAACTCAGAATTTCTGCACCCATTGTGGCATCAATGGACATTGGGAGGCAAAGTGGTGGAAGCTACAACCAAAGCTCCATCGTCGATCGAGGTCTACTAAGAGACCCAACCACCAGAGAGTTGAGGAGACGAAAGAGGATCCAACAATTGCTACTACCTCTAAAGCAGACCCAGAGGAAACTCAGCCGCAGCTTGAGCAGCTTGTAAAAGAGAGTTCCTTTGAATAGATCCGTAAGAGCTGAGAACATCACTCGTCAAACTAGTAAATTAGCTTGTGTGTGTTTATTACGTCTTTTGTAGTGTGATAAATATGTTGATAAGCTAGTGTGGTTTTGTGAGAATAAAACTCAATAAAATTGTTTGTAAAAGTATATGAAGTTATTTTTCTTTCTGATTGAGAATTTGTAAGACTCTTGGAAGCCACGTCTCTTGTAATCAATGAAAAGAAATACTTGATAACTTCTTACTGCAGGATAGCAATTTGTTGCTTGTAGTTTCTTACAATTTCTTTTGGTGAGAAGCTTTCAAGGAAGAGCACTTTTTGACAGAGAAATGTCGAGAACAGTCAAACAGTGACCTGAATGTTCTCAGCTTAAAGACTCAGTTTGTAGATAAGTCTGAACTCAATTGACAACTGGAGTTCTTGAAGGATCTTGTCTTCAGCCTTGTTGCTTTAGATGAACAAATGCAGAGCTTTATGGTTAAGCCTTTCAATCAGCTATTCTGGAGGACATATGTGAAGGAATGTTTTTAGCTGAGGTAGAGTACCATGCTCAAGAAGTTTGAAGAAGCATTTGGATGCATGCCAGATTTTTGGTGAAAGATGCAGAATGGAACCACTCCGTAAGAAGCATCGAGCGACAGGTTTACCATGCTCGAATTCTCTTTTTACTTTGAGTATGCTAAGTTACTTTTTTAACTGCATCGTAAAGAACTGTGTAGTCTTGTGTGTTGTCAAAATGTAAGACCCCTGTAGAGGGCAGATGTGGAGACATGAAAACTCTTGTTAGTGTAAGAATCTAGAAGGCAGATGTGGCAGTGTGAAAACCCTGATGTTGAAGACTTGATTATTGGCGTTATGCAGAGGAGGACATGTTCAAGGGAATAAGAAACTTTTGGGGACCAAAAGTCTTTCAGTGGGGAAGTTTGATCTAGGTGGATCTACAAACGCTGAAATTTTAACTATTCCTAAAGTCCTCAAAAGTGACACCATGTCAAAGTGCTCGGCGAACCAGTCTCAATGCAATTTGAACCAGTGAAAACTGAGTTTGTGTGTCTGAGTTATGACCAATCAAAGTTTGGTCAACTAGGTATGCAAGCCAGTCAAAGGGTGAAAATTTGATCATCTCAAAATTTGGTGAAATTAGTGTCATCGTGAAGAGCTTGGCGAATGGAACTTGATGCAACTTGAATGGGGTTAATCGCAGCTCATATGCGCAAGTTATTTCCAGTCGAAGTTCGGTCAACTCAAGTACCAGGGCGAGAAAAAAGGTCAAAATTTGATGTCACCAAAAGTGGTCAAAATTGATTTCAACATGAAGAGCTTGGTGAGAGCTTTTCGACAATGTTCGTTTCACGCAAATCAGTGCTCGTATGTGTGAGATATGGAAGGTCAAAGTTTCAATTGACCAGAGTTGACTAGGGGTATAGTTGATGATGTCAGCATGCTGACATGGCATGACCGTGCCATGAGGCATTGACGTGGACCAATAGCATTTTGAAATGTGGCAGGTCATACAGATGACGTCAACAGTTTGATGGATGATGTGGCAGGTGGACTCGGCAGATGATGTCAGCATGATGGACCAATCAGTTGTCGACATGTGTCATTTGTATATTTGACGTGTCAAGGTGATGTGTCCCAGTCTACATGGCATCCAACACAATCATCATTTTTGGTGAATTGGAGTTGGACACGTGTCTCTATCAACGAATCAAATCTTGCCACGTGGCACAACGAGGATGTGCCACGTGGCCCCTCCTTTCCTTCTCCTCCGGCTCTGGCACGGGTCATTCAAATAGTTTGTTAAAAAAAAATTGGTAGGGGCTCGAACCGCCTACCTCCCACATGCAAGCCTTTGTCTCCACCGTTGGGGCATGATATTTGCACTTAACCACAATTTGTGACCGGTTTGTTTTGTTAGATTCTTGTTAGCAAATGGTGGATAAAAATAGTCACCAGTGGGAGTTGAACTCCCGACCGGTGGGGTTCTAAAATTCCTAACCAACAATGAACCGTTAAGCAGTTCTAAGTTATAATTGGCATCAGTTATTCTTAATCAAGATCAGAAACCGAATGCCTTTGAATTTAAAAAAATTACCTCCAAACTTAAACAAATAAACAAGTACCCTGGAACAACCCAAGCCCGAATAAGGGCTCTAAAACAAATTTGTTAATTGATAAGGGGATTTGTTTTATTTTTCCATATAAGAGGGATTTTATGGGTTTACCCCTATATGGAAAATGTAATTGTATTTAAAGGGGTGTAAGGGGTTATATTTTTCAACCAATTCTTCTTGAAACCAAGTAATCTTGGGAGGAGATTTTTGTAACTTGGTGAAGAATTTGCATAGGTTGTAATAGCGTCATTTGTAAAAGCTTTGTGAAGCTTCTTTTGTTCTTTTTTTAGAATGTCTTGTCGATGTGGAAACTATAGTCATAGGCGGAGTCACTTTCTGGAGTCCTCTTGTAAGGCGAAAGCTAATTCCTTTTGTAACCTATGAAGATTCCAAGTCTTGAAGGCAATTTATTGATTCATTTTTCTGGAGAATCCGAGGATGTAGGCAATTTCGGTGAACTCCGTTATCACCTCAGTTGTAATCTTTTTCTTTGTGATTTCTTGCAATTGTTTATTTGAGCTTAGTAGATTAGAGATTTGGATTTACACATTGGATTCAAATCGATAATTTAAAATATCCTGATGTTAGATTGGACGATTGTAAGTCTTTTGTAAATCTAACTCATGAACTTTAACGAGCAAGTGCTCAATTCGTTTACGAATCATTTTTGGTATTAGAACAGGATACTAAGCTCATTTTTGCAGTTAATTGCAAGATGGCATCTGAATCAGGAGAAGCATCCAGAGTGACGATGAGATCGACAATGGTGTAAGAATTCTTTGAGATGAAGAAGATGGTTGAGACTATTTTTCATGATCATCGTGGAAGTTCTGACAAAATCATGCAGAAGCTAGAGGAGGCCAATCATCATATGCAGATGGAGAATGAAGAATTGAAGAGATTGTTGGAAGAGTCCAATGCATAGAAGCAAAGGCTATAGGCCCTACTACAAGAATTCATTGAAGAGCAGAACAAGAGGAGTTCTCTTGTAACCGAGAGTAGCCACATTTGCAGTTTCTATCCACATACTCAGGACACCTCATCCTCGTACTCGCTGCTTACCCTGCTTGATAGTACGGGGGCCTCTCCAGCGACAAAGGCCATGGTGGAAAATCCTAAGGAAAAATTTGCTCGCGGCCAAGAATGGGGCAAATTCTCTTGGTGCAGTAGAGTGTGCCTACTGTCAGTAGATGGAGTACCTTCAAAATCTTAATCTGGCTGATAGTGACAGTAACTATCTCAAAGCATCCTCTTCCACATAACAGAAGAAGTCAATGGAGGATGAGCAAGACTCTTTTGCACACTTCGAGAAGCACACGAAAGGCATGGGATCGAAGCTGCTTGGGAAGATGGGTTTTAGAGCAAAGGGCCTTGGTGTTTCCGAGCAAGGCATCGCCAATCCAGTCGAGGCAAAGAAACGACCACGGTACCAAGGATTGGGATTTGGAAGTGGAGCTATACAATCCTCTAGAACTCAGAATTTCTGCACCCACTATGGCATCAGTGGACATTGGGAGGCAAAGTGGTGGAAGCTGCATCCAGAGCTCCATCGTTGATCGAGGTCTACTAAGAGACCCAACCACCAGAGAGTTGATGAGACGAAAGCAGAGCCGATAGTTGCTACCACCTCTAAAGCGATCCTAGAGGAAACTCAGCCGCAGCTTGAGCAGCCTGTAAAAGAGAGTTCCTTTGAACAGCTCCATAAGAGTTGGGAACATCGCTCATCAAACTAGTAAATCAACTTGTGTGTGTTTATTACGTCTTTTTTAGTGTGATAAATATGTTGATAAGCTAGTGTGGTTTTGTGAGAATAAAACTCAATAAAACTGTTTGTAAAAGTATATTTATGAACTTGTATTTCTTTCTTATTGAGAATTTGTAAGACTCTTGGAAGCCACGTCTCTTGTAATTAGTGAAAATAAATACTTGATAACTTCTTACTGCAGGAAAGTAATTTGTTGCTTGTAGTTTCTTGTAGTTTCTTTTAGTGTGAAGCTTTCAAGGAAGAGCACTTTTTTACAGAGAAATGTCAAGAATGGTCAAACAGTGACCTGAATGTTCTGAGCTTAAAGACTCATTTTGCAGATAAGTTCGAACTCAATTGACAACTGGAGTTCTTGAAGGATCTTGTCTTCAGCGTTGTTGCTTTAGACGAACAAATGCAAAGATTTATGGTTAAGCCTTTCAATCATCTATTCCGAAGGACATATGTGAAGGAATGTTTTCAGCTGAGGTAGAGTACCATGCTCAAGAAGTTTCAAGAAGCATTTGGAGGTATGCGAGATTTTTGGCGAAAGGTACGCAAAATGGAACCACTCCGTAAGAAGCATCAAGCGACAAGTTTACCATGCTTGGTTTCTCTTTTTACTTTGAGTATGCTAAGTTACATTTTTAACTACATCATAAAGAATTGTGTAGTCTTGTGTGTTGTCGAAATGTAGGTCCCCTGTAGAGGGCAGATATGGTGACAGGAAACCTCTTGTTAGTGTAAGACTCTAGAAGGTAGATGTGGTAGTATGACACCTTGATGTTGAAGACCTGATTATTGGCATTGTGCAGAGGAGGACATGTTCAAGGGAATAAGAAACTTTTGGAGACCAAAAGTCTTTCAATGGGGAAGTTTGATCTAGGTGGATCTACAAATGCTGAAATTTTAACTATTCCTAAAGTCCTCAGAAGTGGCACCATGTCAAAGTGTTTGGCGAACCAGTCTCAATGCAATTTGAACGGGTGAAAACTGAGTTCGTGTGTTCAAGTTATGACCAGTCAAAGTTTGGTCAATCGGGTACGTAGGCCAATCAAAGGGTGAAAATTTGATCATCTCAGAATCTGGTGAAATTAGCGTCATCATGAAGAGCTTGGCGAATGGAACCTGACGCAACTTGAACGAGGTTAATCGAAGCTCGTATGCGCCAGTTATTGCCGTTCAAAGTTTAGTTAATGACTGGTCAACTCGAGTACCAGGGCGAGAAAAAAGGTCAAAATTAGATGTCACCAAAAAATTTCAAAATTGATGTCAACATGAAGAGCTCAATGAAAGCTTTTCGACAACATTCGTTTCACACAAATCGGTGCTCGTATGTGCGAGATATGGAAGGTCAGAGTTTCAGTTCACCAGAGTTGACCAGGGGTATAGTTGATGACGTCAACATGTTGGCATGGCATGACCGTACCGTGCGACACTGACGTGGACCAATAGCGTTTTGAAATGTGGCAGGTCGTACATATGATGTCAGCAGTATGACGAATGATGTGGCAGGCGGACTTGATGGATGATGTCAGCATGATGGACCAATCAGTTGTTGATACGTGTCATCCATACAGTTGACATGTCAAGGTGATGTGTCCCGGTCTATGCGACATCCAACATGTAGTCAACATTTTCAGCGAAATGGACTTGGACACGTGTCTCCGTCAGCGAAATAAATCTCGCCACGTGGCACAATGAGGATGCACCACGTGGCCCCTCCTTTCCTTCTCCTCCGGCTCTGGCATGGGTCATTCAAATAGTTTGTTAAAAAAAATTTGGTAGGGGCTCGAACCGCCTACCTCCCGCATGCAAGCCTTTATCTCCACCGTTGGGGCGGGATTTTTGCGCTTAACCACAATTTATGATCAGTTTGTTTTGTTAGATTCTTGTTAGCAAACGGTGGATAAAAATAGTCATCGGTGGGAGTTGAACCTCCGACCAGTGGGGTTCTAAAATGCCTAACCAACAACAGACCGTTAAGCGGTTCTGAGTTATAATTGGCATTGGTTATTCTTAATCAAGATTAGAAACCAAATGCCTTTGAATTTAAACAAATTACCTCCAAACTTAAACAAATAAACAAGTACCTTGAAACAACCCAAGCCCAAATAAGGGCTCTAAAACAAATTTGTTAATTGATAAGGGGATTTGTTTTATTTTTCCATATAAGGGGGATTTTATGGTTTTACGCCTATATGGAAAATGTAATTGTTTTATGGTTTTACGCCTATATGGAAAATGTAATTGGATTTTATTCTTCTTGAAACCAAGTAATCTCGGGAGGAGATTTTTGTAACTTGGTGAAGAATTTGCATAGGTTATAATATCCTCATTTGTAAAAGCTTTGTGAAGCTTCTTTTGTTCTTTTGTAAGAACGTCTTTTCGACGTGGAAACTGTAGTCATAGGCGGAGTTACTTTCTGGAGTTCTCTTGTAAGGCGAAAGCTAATTCCTTTTGTAACCTGTGAAGATTCTAAGTCTTGAAGGCAATATATTCATTCATTTTTCTGGAGAATCCGGAGACGTAGCTAATTTCGGTGAACTCCGTTATCACCTCGGTTGTAATCTTTTTCTTTGAGATTTCTTGCAATTGTTTATTTGAGCTTAGTAGATTAGAGATTTAGATTTACATGTTGGATTCAAATCGATAATTTAAAAGATCCTAATGTTAGATTGGACGATTGTAAGTATTTTGTAAATATAATTCGTGAACTTTAACGAGCAAGTGCTCAATTCGTTTAGAGATCACCCATGGCTTTGCTCCATGAAAGTCGTCCCTTCGGTTGTGCATAAATGTTTAAAGTTTCCCTTTGACAATGAAATATTCACTGTCCACCATAGCGGCTTTAACCCATTGTCTTGCAAAGGAAACTTATCCCTAGAGGCCTTTTGGCCCAAACCCATGGAACCTATAAAACCTTGAGAAAACTTATTTTTCTTGTCCTATCAAAAGTTCAAGGGAAATAAGATAGTAGAACTATCTCTCCAAAACATGTCCCCATCCACCTTCGAAACTCCCATCCTTGACAAAACCATTCTTGACAAAACCATTCTTGAACCTAAACAAGAACCAATCAATCAAGACCGACTAAAAATAGAAACTTCACCTATAGACATCCTACAAATGGCCAAGAGACAATGAAACCTACCCTGTAACACCTCCTAGAATAAAAAAAAATTACAAAGTCAAAGAGAAAGTGGTATAACAACCTTTTGTGGTTCCTTTTGTTCCTCCCCTTAGGGGAGAAAAGAAACCTACGGTTGATCAACCCACTCCTACACAAATGCAACTTGAGAAAAAAACCAAAAGAAATAGAGGTTCTAGAGAGTGTAGGCATTGACGCCATGCCCTTGCTCACAAGTTACATGAAGAATTAAACAAAGAAAATCAATATCTGAACTTGACTGAAGCAATGGATGATGACCCTCCTCCCCAACCAAAACAAGAAAATTCAATGCAACCTCCACAACAAGAGTTGAACTCTTCTATGGACATTATCCTTCGACCTCTTATTGTGATTAACTTAGATGATGATGACGAGGTTGCTAAAATTGACGAAGAGGTGCATAATGAACTGGATACATTGTTTTCCTCTTCCATTAGCTTAAATGACAAATCTCCTGGTGCTTCTCCTAGTTTGACACTTGCTCTTGTCCCTTTGGCTAGTTGCCCGCCTTTGGTATACACAAAACATGATTGGGAGGCAGACATGACCTGCTCATAGGTTGACTCGCATTGGCCTTACTAGTCTTTTGCATTATTTCTTTTTCATTTTCTTTTGTGTGACTGCATGTGCGTAATGTGATCCCCCGTAATGTTCTATTTAATGTTCTCTCTCTTTGTGACATTCCTCTAGATATGTACCTTCATTCTTCTCTATGTCGTGCATCTCTTTTGCTTTTTATCCCATGTTTTCCTTCTGGGGATGACGCAAGGCGTTGAGACACCCTATGTCTTTTCCATGTTGACCCAAAAGGATTTTTCTTTTTCCTTTGCCTTTTCTTTATATCTTTTTCATTTGTCTTGTGTTTTCCTTTTGGGGATGACGCAAGGCGTCGAGACACCCTATGTCTCTTCCATGTTGACCCACAAGGCTTTCTTTTTCTTTTTCCTTTTCATTTTCTCTTTTGTCTTATGTTTTCCTATTGGGGATGATGCAAGGTGTTGAGACACCCTATGTCTCTTCCATGTTGAACCAAAATACTTTTTCTTTCTCCTTTTCCTTTTCTTTATATCTTTTCATTTGACTTATATTTTCCTTTTAGGGATGATGCAAGGCGTCGAGACACCATATGTTTCTTCCATGTTGACCCAAAAGGTTTTTCTTTGTTTTAGCTCTTTTTGTGTCATTCTTCTAGTTCTATGTGTATTTGGGGGATGATGATAGTTCCAAGCTCTCTAAAAACACTGTAGCAAAGAACATACTGACCCCAAATCCATAGATCCCTTATGTGTTTGGTGTTTTCATTTTGGGTGCAACCCCTTCCTTTTCTTTTTCTCTCGCATGACGTAGCTTTACTAGGAAACATATGACTTGGCATAGGGCTTTCCAAGTTGGTTCTCATGTCTTTTTGTTAGCATTTTTCATTTGCTACTTTAAAGTAATTGCTCATAGTATGGTGTTTAGCAATTTCTTTAAAGTGGAGGCATACATTGGCATTATTCTTTTGCATTTTCATTTTTCTCGGTTCTTAGTGCAACCTTCTTACTTCATACGATGCATTTGTCACTTTGTGGATGACAGTGGGTGTAATGTCCTTCCAGAGCGTGATCTCTCTTAGCATATTGCATTCCTCTTAGTGGCTTGATGTGATGCACTGCATCCCCTAAGTTGTGAATTCTCTATTCTCTGATTGGTCCTCTCTTGGAGACATTAGGCACAATGTTCCCTAAGTTAAAGAGCTCGCATGAACTAAACAAGACTCCTTTGAACATTCTTTGCATGTTGCATTTTGTATTTGTTGTTATATGGCCACCTTGCATAATACAACTTGCATGCCTATAGTGTCATCCTATTTGTTCACGAGCTCCAATCATATGAAGTTTTGCTTGCCTCATGAAGCTCAAAAATTATTTTTGTGTGGTGCCTTATTAAAGTTATTAGGAGGTATAACTTTGGTATGGTTGAGCGGGAAGCCCAATCTGAGGCATGACTTTCCCCATAGCCACTTGCGTGTGTGTGTGAGTGCATACCAGCCATGAGTCACTTTTATGGGACCAAAAATTGATGTGGTCACTTTTTGATCCCCCATCTTTCTGCACTTACCATATCTATCAACGCCAAATTTCATATCAAGTAGGTAATTTGTGAACAATGTTTCATCCAATATGGATGTGTCCTACTATTGGCCACATGCATCTCAAGCATCTTTGGGCGCATAATCACAAATAGACCCACATTTTTTACAAAGGTAAGGTGAACGCCAAGATTGGGGAGCCTCACCCTCATCACCCTATGCTAAAGGCCTAATGTGCTATAATAAGTTTTGTGTGAGGGAGCTGATGGACTATAGATTCTCCACCTCAACACTCTCCTTCACAACATAAGGGATCATGGCATGCTCATTGTTTCCCCTAACAAGGGGTCTTTGTGTGTAGTATTCGACACAATCTGCCCCCTCTCTCATATGCGTAGTCCCCGCCTCTACCTTGGAACACACACATGCCAAAGTAGTTTGAGATCTCATTAAGAATAAATTGACAATAGATTTTCCTCAAAAAATAACATGGGACCGCATTGCTATTGTATGCAAGATGGTAAAAAATTGTTCGCCACTTCTCCCAATTTTATATCCATAAATATCACCAAATCTTAACGTATTATAAAATTTTCTTTATTTCATATTTATACTAGTATAGACATCCTAAATAAATCTATTTAAATTATTAATGTTAGTTTATTGCAATTTTAATGAATTATTTATTCCACATCTTAAACACATAATGAATTTTTTTTATGAAAATAAATTATTTCAATAATTTTATATATTATTTTATTTGCTAAAATGCATATATTTATTAATTATTTTATTTTAAATTTAAAAAACTATTTTTTTTATACTCAAATTAGCACATACACGAACATTCACACTTGTTTTATTTATTAATTGTATATTTTAATAATTTTTTAATTTTAATTTTCTTTTGAAAAAATAATAAATATTATATTTAAATCTAACTTTTTAAAATAACCTTATTTGTAAATATTATATATATTTTAAAATTTTAATATCTAGATTTTATAATCAATATTAATTTTAAATATCTTTGCATAGAATCGAAGCATTACACTTAACCCTACTATCACTATATACTCATCCTCCCCTTGTTAAACGTACATAACCAAACAGCCCTATGGCACTTATGGTTAAAACTATCGCTCTCACCCTGCCCCATATGCGGCAAACGAAAATTTCACTGGAAGCCATTCATTGGTGTTGGTGTTGGTGTTGGTGTTGGTATTGGTATTGGTGGTATATAGGTACGTGACGGGAGCTTGACGAAGGACAAGTGCAGAGCGTAGGGCACGTGAAGGACGTCGACACAAAGACACACCCAGCGCAGCGCCCGTGAAGGAACTGACGTCAAGAGTAAAAAACAAAATAAAAAGAACAACCAATGAAACATTATCATTGGAAGTTGGTAAATTGGTGAGTGATTGCGTCTGGCTGAGATTAGATTTATGGTCTCCTGACATTTTCTTGGTGAACGAGAAGTAGAGATTAGGCGAATATGGATAAGCTATTTCGTGTCTTTGCCACATAAGCATGCAGATGATGTAACGCTGACGAATATGATTCCATTTTCAGCTGTCTTGTAAATTTCAAAATTTTCCCGACATTGGCATGGGCATTGCTTTACCTTCATCTTTACGACCGCGAGTAAATCATAAGCATTGGTCCCTACTTGCAAGGGAAAGTAGGAGAGCACTACCAAAATTTATACGTTGTGGACGTGGGATTCGTCGGTGATACCTTTACTTTTCTAAATTGAGCAACGTTTAAATGACCGTTCTGTGAAAAAAGCGAATTTAAGCACAAGGAATTTGTGGCATAGGTAACGCACAAAACTTTAATCTGCTTCTTCGTGCCTCCCAACACAGGATGGGTTTGAAGCGGTCCCACGTTACACGTATCTGCACTAGCGCGGATTAATAATGAGCTCGGTCTCAATCCCCACCAATGTAGGTACTCAGGCTTGCTTCGCGCTTTCCAAATCTATTAAAGGAATTAGTCTCTGCTGCATGTATGCCAGCGAGATCCAATTTGCATCTGCTCTGGTGCTAAGAAATAGTCCTTTTTCTCAGGAAACGCGGAAATGATTCAATTTTTGTTTTTCTGCTGTTTTAGCATTCTCTCGACGAGTGCTAGGCTCGACAGGAGCGACTTTCCCCCGAATTTCGTGTTTGGAACTGCTTCCTCTGCCTATCAGGTTTCTTCACATGTTGCCTTGCGAATGCTCATTTATTGTCTAATATTCAAGCCTTTTCTAATACTGTTTATGGCTGTAACAGTATGAAGGTGCTTGGAGAGAAGGAGGGAAAGGTCTCAGCAACTGGGATGCCTTCACACATTCAGCAGGTCTGCTCTCTATGACATTTTTTCAATATATTTAAGTGTGTGTTTGTAACTGTTGATTGAAATACTGCTAATCTATTTAAACTATACAGGAACTATAGAAGATGGAAGCAATGGAGACGTAGCGGATGATCAATATCACAAATATCTGGTACACAATTATCATCTATTCAATCTATATATAATCTTCGATTCTCTCAGCTGTATGTTTACTGTTTAGTGACTGTGATTGCAAAAACAGGAAGATATCGAGCTCATGGCATCAATTGGGCTAGATGTATATAGGTTCTCAATATCTTGGTCTCGAATCCTCCCAGGTAAATTGCTCTTCGTTTCTCCACTTCCAAATTAGATGATTATAGGACTGAACAATGAAAATAGAATTTCAAAGTTCGCTTGCTATGTTTACAGATGGTAAAGGTAAAATCAACCAGGCTGGGATTGAGTATTACAATAATTTTATCAATGCTCTTCTTCGAAATGGTATTCAACCATTCGTTACCTTATTTCATTTCGACCTTCCAAACGCACTTCAAGACTCCTACGGTGGATGGCTTAGTCCACAGATAGTGTATGCAATCTGTTGCATTCTAGCCCATTTGCTTCTACATTTGAACAGTAAAACAAATTCGTAAAAAGCTGAACGTAGCTTAGAAATGTTGATTTTGTTTGTGTGCAGAATGGACTTCGAAGCCTACGCAGAAATTTGTTTCAAAACCTTTGGTGACCGGGTTAAGTACTGGGCTACAATAAACGAGCCAAATCTTTTTGTTCCATTAGGTTACACCGTTGGAGTATTTCCTCCTACAAGATGTTCTCTGCCTTACGGAAAGTGTGTTTCTGGGAATTCCCTCTCTGAGCCATATGTTGCTGGACACAATGTTTTGCTCGCCCATGCAGCTGCAGTGGACACATATAGGACCAAATATCAGGTATTTCTCTTCAATTTCGTCTGCCATATGCAAAATGGTTTGTTAATCGTTCTTGAATCTTAATTCATACACATCTATGATAACTTTCAGAAAATTCAAGGGGGATCTATTGGATTTGTCATTAGCGCTCCATGGTATGAACCCTTGGAAGACATTCCTGATGACAGAGCAGCTGTTGACAGAATTCTTGCATTCAATATTCGATGGTGGGTATTCGAAACAATGCCTCTAATTCGATTTGGGATTCTCGTCTATTAGTTAGGTGTTGCATATACTGCCTTTTATTCAAACCAGACTTATATGGATGCCATGGAGAATTTCCAATTGATGACCATCGCAAGCTCTTAAATCAACCGCAGGTTTTTGGATCCAATTGTTCTGGGGAATTATCCACGTGAAATGCGGGAACGATTGGGATTGCGCCTACCAACTATTAATGCAGAAATGTCTGGGAAGCTTGCAGGATCATTCGATTTCATAGGTATAAACCAGTACACAACCATGTATGCAAGCAGTAGCGCTCCTCCTTCCCTCTATTTCGGTACACGCTTTTATCCGGACTCCATGGTTTATTTGACTGGCGAAAGACAAGGAATTCCAATTGGAGAACGAGTAAGAAGTCCACAATTCTCTCTCTCAGCTCGTGGTCTGTCTATGTTTGGCCAAACGTCTGATTTGAAATTTTTTACTTGTCTTCAGACAGGAATGGATGGTTTATATGTGGTACCTCGGGGAATCCAGAATATTGTGGAATATATAACAGAAATCTACAACAAGCCTCCTATTATCATCACAGAAAACGGTAAACTATTCCGTCTTATCCATCTTCTCAAAATTTGAATGCAAGAGCCAGCTTATATGTTCCACAACAAACAGTATCTAAAAGATCAGATGCCCTTTAATCTTATCTTCCACTGGTTGAACAGGCTATGCAGAATCCAAGGATTCCTCTGCCACTTTACAAGAAGCTTTGGAAGATGTGAGGAGAATAAATTTTCACAGAGATTACTTGTATTATTTAGCAAACGCAATCAGGTAAATCTCGTAAAGAGTGATTACTTGTATGTTTGCTTTTTTAATAATATGCGATGTTTGTTGAAGTTGAGCTTGAAAG
Organism: Sequoia sempervirens; assembly: GCA_007258455.2. Classification (NCBI taxonomy): domain Eukaryota; kingdom Viridiplantae; phylum Streptophyta; class Pinopsida; order Cupressales; family Cupressaceae; genus Sequoia; species Sequoia sempervirens. The sequence continues at coordinate 100,801,190 of VDFB02379711.1, forward strand.
TATTATTGTTTTTGGCAGGAATGGATCAGATGTGCGTGGATACTTCATTTGGTCTCTTCTAGACAATTTTGAGTGGGCATTGGGCTACACAATGAGATTTGGCCTATATTATGTGGATAACCATTCTCAGAATAGATATCCGAAGCTATCAGCTCAATGGGTAAAGCAATTTCTTCGGATGGACGCAACCACCGCAGTTTAACCACAACTACATTATCAAACCGCGAATTCCTGGAGAAAGGAAGAAGATAAATATGGAAATAGAAAAAATAGAAAAAATTTAATGCGGAAAAGATGTAAATGAAATGTAATGTATTATAATTTCACAATAATTTGACTAACTTGGTTCAACAATCCGAAAACCAAAAAAGTAAGTAGAATAGTGTTTGACCAAGGATGGATAATTGTGGTTCGTTATTGTGAGTCTCGACCACCGGTGACCGGAAAGTGGCGAGAGTTGTCACCAAAGAATTGTGAATTGCACCTTAGTTTTGCAGTGTGTTTCCCAAAGACTATTGTATATTAAAAAAAAACGTGTCACTCTATTTGGTCACGATAGTGACATATAAAGATATAATGACAAATAAAATATCTCGCCTAAATTTAGGATGTGCAACATATTTTATAGTAGTAAAAGTATTTTCAAATGATTTGAGTAAATTTTTATAGTTTAGATTAAATATTAGTTATTTATAAATTTAAAGTTATTATATATATTGTTTAGGTTTAAAAATAATTTATTTTTATATAATTATAATTTGTTGGGTACAATACAAATAATAGATATATAAAGATTATCAAAATATTCAAAATATATATTAGAATAATATAAAAATACTGAATGTTATGAATTTATCTTTTAAGTAATCAAATAAGTAATATTAATTTTGGACAATTATGATTATGAAGACCATAGTAATTTATCATAAGAAATCACAAGTAAAATGAATGGATGTTGGATTATTTCTTTAAGAGTTACTTTAGGGACAAAGCATGTAATCAATATTCTTTATTATTTCTATCATTAACATAATTTTTTTTTTTATATTAAAATAATTTTCAAATAAAAATGGTGGTAATATTCTCATTATTTTGAGGGATTTAAATGAAACGAAGACAATGAATTATAAATTAATCCTTTCTATATAATTATTATTTCTTCTACCTCATTCTAACATTAATTTTTACAACTTGTATGTAATTAAAAGTCGTACCATCTTAATGCTCAATAATAAATACTATGAAAATCTTTATTAAAAAAAAAAAACAAAAAATTACTAACCCAAGAACAACAAATCAAAATTTCATTTTAGGTGAAAGTGATATGATAGTACAAATTAGACGAAATATTGAAAGACAAATATTTATCTTCATAAAGGAAATAGAAAGGTTCACCATATGAATGTTGAAATAAACAAAAAGGAAAAACAAAAAGTTGGATTTCATGATTTTTATGGGCATCTCACCGACCTTTCAATCACAATTTAAAAAAAAAAGTGACAGTACTAGATGAAATTATATGTCACATCTCTCTAAATTCCATTTAGAACATCAATTATGTGAAATCATAATGATATAATATCCACAAACACAACATATTATATCAACATTGACATTATAATAAAGATGATCTCATTTCGCCTTTATACATTATTTAAGCAATTGTACAACTTTGGCACCACGGTGACACGAAAAAGAGGGATCGTAATTATAATAAACATTTTTCCTTTTCTTTCTTATAATTACCAACAGCTGTTTACAGAAAAATAGAATGATGAGGTACTCAACAAATTGCAATAGAATATTTCAATATCAATCAAAGTCTGCCTTTTATCTTTATAATATCCTAACTCCAAATTTTTGTTGCTTTATCTTTATGATTCTCTATAGCAGAATACCAAACAAAAAAGTTGGTTTCAGACATCTACCCTGTGAATCCAATCTATTCAATACAAAGATTTGAGCATTTTTTTGAAAGAGAATTCATTTTAGGAAAATATATTAGAAATTGTGGGCGAATCAATCTACTAACAAAGCAATTAAAGCTTAAGATATAACATTTAAAGCTAAAAATATATTTTGTCGATTGTATTAGAAGATATCATTACTTCTTTGAAACATCCTCAATGGTTGCCGTATAAATCAACGCTGGAAATCAATAAGTGGCAGAGTAGGTACAATATGGTCGTTGGGGAAGAAAATAGAATTTAAAAAAATTAAAAAAACGTGTACCTCAATGGGCTATATTCCATTAATTAAATAGAAGGATTTTTGTATTATTGCCTTACAAACAATTAACATTCTTTATATTATATTGTTTATGTCTCATCTGCTAGGCCTACATTGTTTATGTTTTGTCAATTATTTATATAACTTTTGTTTATATGTTGAGTGCGTATAGCTTTAGTTGGCTTGTATTAGTTAAACTATAAATATAATGAAGATATTAATAGTTTGGTGGTATGTAACATTAAAAAAAACATTAATTAGCACTTGTTTCAAAAGGTGTAATAGTTATATCGATTCTATTTGATAAAATATTTTATATGATTTTGAATAGTATTTTATGAGGGGGTTGAAAATTTCTACTTGCATTGATGGGGCAGGTGTATAGTTTGCATATCTTATTTTAAAAGCTTCAGGTTGAATAATCTACAAATGTTATTGCATTTGTATGTTCCATCTCTAGCTTGGCTCTAATGTGGACTATGCATTTCTTGTAGATCAAATACTTAGATTCGTTATGAGTCTTTATTATGTGGTATATTTTTTTTTGATAAACATTCATAAAGTAATCAGAGCTAATTTTGAAATGTCGATAAGGATAATCAACATAACCAAATGCTGTGAACATTTGAAGGTAGTGAAACACATAAAAGCTAACTTCATAAAAAGGTGAGATATGTGAACTTTGAAATAATCCTCTCCTATTGGCAATCACACATTGAAAAGCTTTGGCAGATTGCATCCTATGGACTACAACATCATTCAAACCTCCTCAATGCCAAATACAATCATAACAAATGTTTTCTACAACACTCATTCAATTGATAGGCAAATATATGTGTTGATTCACATTACATGACCCAAAGATAGCACAAAGTCAACAAATCTTCAAAATAATGTAAATTTCTAGATCCTTTTTTATTAGTTTACTATCTTATGCATTACAGGGCAAGGGCGGATTGAATCCAAAAAACAAGGGCCTTTGCAACAGTATTCAAAATTAAGTGGAACAACACAAAGTTTTGCATAAGGAAATCCTAAAAAAAATAAACTCCATAATCAAAATCCAAAAAAAATTCAAATCATATAATTTCAAAACGTAAAATTTCAAACCATTGGATTTCAAAACCTGCAATTTTAAACCCTAACGAAGCAAAACCTTAAAATACCGAGGGATAGTACATGTTCATGTGCCCAAGTTTTGTACACGCACTTAAGTAAACATCTAAAAATATCATGGTTTTTGGCTACTCGATTCTTGAGCTCAAAACAAGATTATTGCAACCTTTAAGAAGAAAATATCATTTGTGAGGGAAAGTTTTTTTTTAGGCATGGGGCAAGGAGTTTCAACTACTTGAAAGTTGTTTTTCCCGATGTGAGACAACTTTCCCTTCATTTAACAAATAGCTAACAAAATCATTTTACAGTCGTGTACAGATTGAAATATATAAAACTAATGCTCTAACACTATATTGATTAACTTAGATAAAAAAAATAATCATTTCAGAAGCTTAATAAATCTACTCTCTATGATAGAGTGAACAATAACGATGAAAATTGAAACTCTATATTATTAAACGTAGAAAACAAAGTACAAATTCATTAATTGAATTCAATGACTTCTTTGCTCTTATATCTAAAATTACCACCAGAAGGCTACTTTTAAACAAGCAGTTTTAAAATATTAAAAAAATCCTAGCTATTACATCCAACTTAATATGCAACAATTGAGGTTGTGATCCTATAACGAACTAGAGAAAGAACTATACAAAGAACCGAATAAATAACCATGCAAAAAACCTTGCATACAATGCAAACTAAAGTAAACCTACGTATTTAGTTGCAGTTCATGCAATAGAAATTTTATTATAATTTAACAAAAAATAAAGAAAGTTGTTTGGTGGTGGAACTAGAGATGACTAGAGATCGAGATGTGATTGATCATGCATTCTTCAATCTCCCCTGCATGAGCAACATGGATGAGTCCCAATTGATTCCTCAAAGCAACAAAAATAGCTATAGGTAGGGCTTTGGTAAAAATATCAGCAACTTGCTTAGATGCAGGGAAAAATTGTAATTTCATTGTCCCATCTTGAACTAAATCTTAGATGAAGTGATGTCTAATCTCAATGTGCTTTGATTTAGCATGAAACATTGGATTTTTGGGCATTGCAATGGTACTGATATTATCATAGTAAATAGTGGATGGATGTTCCTAAACCAATTGTAAATCTTCCAAAATCTATTGAATCTATATGGCTAGACAACTAGTTGCTGCTACTGCAATATACTCTACTTCTAAGGAAGAGAGAGCCATGGTTTCCTACTTTTTACTACTCCATGCGACAACTCCAGAACCTGTTGGATGCAAGGAACACTGAGAGGGGGGGTGAATCAATGTTCAATAATTTTGATTTACAAAACAGATCTAAAAACCATCAACAACAACAATAGAAATTTATATAACATTAGCAACACATAATAGATGAAAACATGTAGTCACATCAATAATCACCATAACACCAGATATTTTTATGTGGAAACCCTATTAGGGGAAAAACCACGGTGGAGATTAATCCACAAAGTTTACTTTGTTAAAAGTAAAATAAAAGAGGGTCCCCGAATGCACTTGCATTCAGACACACTACCTAGAGCTCACTACTCAAGAAAGAGGCTCACTGCCATACAATTATAATATAGATTGCAATAAAATTTGAACTGAGAATATAGCATCTACAAATGCCTGGATTCAGTTCCACTAAAGCGCACAATCTGACTTCGGACCTTTTGCTCAAATATGTTCTACTCTACTCTATTCTTTTGCTGAAAACCCTTCAGTAGTACAACTAATATTCGATCAATCAACTGCTCTACTCTTTTTCGCACACATATACATCTCTCTTCACATCACACATACACACACTGTCTATCAAACCTTAAAATTATTTTGATCTTCTTTATATATCTGCTATCCCAAAAATTCAATGCATGTCGACCTTTCAACAAAATATAATATTCTTTGCTTATATTGGCCATGTCGGCCTTAAGTCTTTAATTAGAAATGAAGCATACCTTCATAAGTCGGCTAGACTTATAAAAGGGACCCACACCATGGTTCTAAACACAAGTGATAGAAAATTAATTATTCCACATACATTTGTGATCCACCACATCAAGCATGTTAGCCACAATGAAAAATAGATCATAAAACATGCCACTAAACCTCTTAACTATTAGTAAATTTTGATTATCTCAAAGAAACCCCCAAGAATAGTAGTGCCTTCGTTAACTTTTAATTTCTTAAACTTCCTCAAAGACATGTACAACTGTGCGACAAAGCAGAATCAAACACAACACATTTCCACATTAACCCTTTTGAGAGAAGCACTTGTAAATCTAGTTTCAACAACAAATATTAATAGATTCTAATCAAGAATATGAAACATGAAAGATGAGACATAACACAGATTTATGTGGGGAGAACCCTTTTAGGTAAAAAACCACACTCCAAAAGCCTAGATCACCATTGTATTATACATGCAACAAAACAGTTACAAATACAACTCAAGCACTAAGCTTTTATAGAGATTACATCATGTTTCATTCTAGAGACAAACTGGCAACATAACCCCTTATACGATCTTCACACTGTTACAATACCCTTCGCACTGTTACAATACTCTCACACAGTATACGACGCAGATTAACTATGAAAGATCGATCAAGACATTCTATCAGGAGAGATATTTTTGGCAGAATAACCTTGCTTCTAATCTTCCTCACTCCTAATCCAACTCTCGGCTCTCTCTCTCCCAAGTTGGCCTCATGGCCTCAGCCTTACTAGCTAGCCTCATGGCCTCAACCTTACCAGCCAGCCTCATGCCCAAACCCTACAACCTTCTAGCCAGCCTCACGGCCAACCCTACCACCTTACCAACCAGCCTCACCGATCAACCATCCCTTCAGGATACCATGTGTGGAAACATATCAATTTGGTTTCTAGGAATCTACTTTCCAAATCTTATTCAGTTTGCTCAACTGCCAAGAAGTTCAACCGTCGACATTATCCCACATTGGCGTGGAATATTAATAGTCATTAGTTTATAAACAAAATCCCAAAGACTTTATGTATCCATGAGTTAGCCCTTTTGATTACCAACTCACTCATACACCCGCGGTCAAACCAACCATCGACATGGCCCCACCAAAGAACACCCATCAACTCATCGCTAATAATGATAACTTCATAACCACCACAAACAAGTTACGGATTTACCAATCACTGCGACAAACTGATACCACTGTCGCCTAGTCGAAGCAAACACAAACTTCATAACTCTGCAAAAAGGTTCTTAAGTTACCATAACCACCGATGTCATGACAACAAAGGAGGTTGCCCAATGGGGAAGTTACATAACCTCCAAACTCTGCGACAAAGTTACAAAGTTATGGAAACTAGCGATGTCGCAACAATGAAGGAGGTTGGCCAATCAGGAAGTTACAGAACTTCCAAACACCATGACAAGGTTACAGAAACAACCGATGCCATGACAACGAAGGAGGTCAACCAGCAATGAAGAGATACAAGCCAACAAGTAGAGGCACAATTTCCAATATTAACTTGAACTATGATCAATGCAACACCACAAAACTTCTTCAGTAGAATAGTGTACAAGCTAAGAAAACTTCCTTGGAGATCCACAGTTCAAAATAGTGATCCGGTGAAGTAATTGGATCAACATACCAACCGAATGTCTTATTCTTTATTTTCTTTGCCAGTAGAATACAGAGACTTAGATTCTTTGTCGGTATAAGTGCAACTAATACTGCAGATCAAACTGTAGACTCTAGTTGCCATCAATGACAACACAAGTAGCCAAAGTCAATCTCTTCAAAGCCATATGCCAACAAAACCAAGTGATAAAATATAACCAAATGATATTTTATCATCAACTAAACCAACCCAATCAAAATTCATGTAACTAACTAGCTCAAACTTATGTGTGGGAGAATAATGAATGTCAAAATTATGTGTACCACTCACATACCTTAAGATTCTTTTTGTAGCACACTAATGAGACTCATGTGGATCTTGTATGAACAGAGAGATGAGGTTCATAGCATACATAATATCAAGTCTCATTGTAGTGAGGTACATGAAGCTGCCAACCAAACCTTTATATAAAGTAACATCCATTTTGGAACTTGCATCTTCCTTAGTTAATTTTTCACCAAGGGCTATAGTAGTTGCAACTGTAGTGTATGAAATCATTCTAAACCACTTCAATAAATCAGCCAATTACTTGGTTTGAGAAATGGATATACCTTTTGTTGGTAAAAATGCAAAAAATAAATATTGATGAATATTTGAAATTACATATGCATTTATAGAAAGGAGGTTTAGTGAAGTGGTTGAGAAGCGAATCATTTGAACAGGGATAGTTAAGTAATTGTATACAACCAAATACAATGTAATACACCAACATTTGAGCCCCTTTATTACATTATTGGACTACAAATGTAACTCCTAAAAGCTCTTATTCACCTTACCAAGGGACCCCCCTTAAGGCTTACATTTAAAAAGACTTGCTAATTACAAAATATATATACATATTTGTGAAGATCTAAAAAAAAAGATCCTAAATCTGGTGGAGCTCCATCAAGGTGTCTTGTGACCCTCAAAAAGGTGTAGCCCCTAGTTGAATTATTGAGTTCTTCCTCCCATGAACTCCCAAATTAGACCATAATTATTGGACAATAATCCTCCAAGTTGTCTCCTCGACCCTCATAAAGGTATAATCCTTGGTCCAGACCATATTTACTAGACAACCATCCTCCAAGTTATCTCCTCGACCCTCCTAAAGGTTTAATCCTTGGTCACAGCCTCAAGTGCTCATTGCACAACCATCCATAGTTAGCTCTACACCAAATATCTTACCTGTCTCCAAAAAACCAAACTTCACAATATATGTATTCTTCAAATTTGTCAACAACAACAAGGAAAAACAAGAAACTAAATCCAAAAATGCTTCTCATGCAAAGCATCATCTCAAAGCGAGAATCTAACTTGAGATCATGGAAATTTCTCCATCTTCTAGTTCCACCAGCCTCTAGTATGACCCTGCTACACTCTATCCATTTAATATCTTAGAAAAGTCTTTGGAGGCTTCATCAATAATAGCAGATATGGCCCTAAAAGTCCAATCATGTAATTGTTTTAAGATTCATTGGTAACATTGATAAAGTCATCTACAAGATACTCAAAAATTGTTTTAGTATTTTGAAGTGCACTTTCCCAAGTGTTAATAGTAAGAAGATAGATTACTTGAATGGTACATCTCAGGGAAGATATATAAATTACTTGACATCTTATAATATTCATAAAAGTAATTTGAGTATCATATTCTCTTGCAAATCAACTTACCTCCAAGTTACCACTAATAGGAGATGCATTCAAATGACTAAGTAACCATTCAAGAATCCTCACATATCACAAATGAATGATTGATGGATCATCATCCTCTTGGAATTTGGATAACCCTCCTTCCATACCCACACTAGAATACCAGTGCACAAAGGCATACTTGACATACATGACATTAAACTTATCACTCCACATATAAGTTCATAAAAACACTATTAATAGGCATAATCATGTTTGAATTAATCACTTAAAATCCCATAAATTTTACCAACTCACATATAAAATTCATTGAGATAAATCTTCTACATTTTGGCCGATCAATCTATCTTAACAAATTGTCAAAAGTAAACTTTACCTGTAAACCCTTATATGTCATGATATATAAATGATTATTCAAATGACTACCCTAACCTTGTTGCATTCATACTCCTTATTGTGAAGGTTGGATCTAAGCTTCTTGAATTTTGGGCTATGAATAATATCAATAATGTTCACTGTTGACCACTTATCTTGTTCTTTGCTTCATCACCTTGCAAACTCTTATGTTCCCTACACCAAGTCTTTCACTGACATCATGAATATTTACAAACCTTCTTCATCGCAAATCCTTCAAAATGGAAGATAATGTGACAACAAAATGTTATGCTCAGGTTGCTCCTTCCACTGGTTCTTCCACTGAGTTTCTAGCACAATCCCTGGCCTCCTACCACGTAGAAGACATGAAAGGCAATAAAGCAATATATCTCTAGCTCCACCAACACTATCAGACACGCATTACTTCACCATTCCTTCTACAAAATTTCACATCATCATTTCAAATGTACCTAACTACCATGCTTCAACACACAGGAACATTGTCACTCTGATACCATATATTGGTAAAAATGCAAAAAAAAGTCATTGATGAATATTTAAAATCTACATTTATAGAAAGGAGGTTTAGCGAAGTGGTTGAGAAGCAAAGTGGTTGAATAGGGATAGTTAAGTAACTATATACAACTAGTTACAATGTAATATTCCAACACCTTTAGAATGTTGTTGCACCTCCGCTCTAAAAAAATAATGCATGATTCCCAGATCTGACATCTCAAATTCTTGTTTCATTTCTGCTTGAATTTTTTCCATGAGAGATGGGCTATTACCTATATAAATGAGATCATCAACATAAAGGAAAAAAATGAGAATATCATTACCAATATGTTGGATATATAGGATTGGCTCGGAAGGACTTTGAATGAATCCCTTATTCAAGAAATAACCATCAATCCTTGCATACCAAGCATGAGGAGCTTGATGCAACCCCTAGAGAGATTTTTTTAACTTGTAAACCAAATATTGTTTTCTTGGAATTTCATAGTTACCCATAGGCCATTCCACATAGACTTCCTCATCAATATAACCATTTAGGAAGGCTAATTTTGTAGGGAAAATGTGTCTCAACCTTGCAATTACATAAACGTTATTGTTGATAGGACATACATATATACATATATATATATATATATATATATATGTATATACATATATAAATATATATATATATATATATATACTTATATATGTATATATATATAAGTATATACATATATATATATATAAGTGTATATATATATGTGTGGTATATGTGGGGATATTAATGGAATCAACTTCATAAAAAAAAAAAAATCCTATATTATGTGAAGCATAGAATGTGACATATGTTTTGGATTCAAAAAATGTGATACCGTTTGAAAGCTATAGATATTTTTCAATCAACCTATCAATCAGGACTTTAGTCATAATTCAAATAGAAAATGAATAATAATTATTTATTAAATTTAAAGTAAAGCATAATTTATATTGGTGGAAAGCTGAGAATTTCGTTTAAAAACCCTTTTCATTTAATCAATTTTGGGTAAAAAAAGTTGTCAGCCATATGGGCCATCATATCAGTTATATATTGCCACTTTTTGGCCCATCATGATCCTGCACATACCCGGATTTAATCAGGAGGTTGAATGATCCAAATAGTTCAACCATGGAAAGAATGACCCTAGGAACTTCACTGAAAGAAATGTTAAAACATGTAGATTCAATCAACAAACAATTAACTGGTTGGCAGGATAGGAGGTAGGAGGCTAGGGCTTATTACCAAGATAGATTATCATATAAATATGTAAAATATTTAAAAATTACAAATGGTTACTTATGCACATAATTCACTAACCCACAATCAAATGCAAATATCTCCCTTAATGTGAAGAGGTTTCCTATTCATTGGTGCCACCACCAAGAGATTAGTGAATTATTTTGGGATAGGTGGTACATGGTTTTTGATGACCCACCATGCAACAATTATGAAGTCCCACAATATTTCCTTAGGAAACTATACTATGAGTTCATCTTGAACAAAATCCCAAATTATTTTGATATGAGGGACTGCCAGGGGAGAGATGAGGGGTCAGCTCAAGATAGACCCGTGCACAGTAAGATCCTACACGGAAAGGGAGACAACCTCTTGCTAGCCACCTCATGAGCACATCATCATCCCTTCCATCGTGAAGGAGAGTGCTGAAATAGAGACTTTATAGGCCATCAACTCTTTGACCCAGAGTGTCATCCAGCATGCCAACCTTATTCTACAATGCCATCCAAGGGAGTCTTTGAGTGGTGGGCTTTGATCCCATTTGTGTCAATCTTGTGGGGCAACTTCTTCATATGACCCCATAGACACTCAGGAGGCTACTACACAAGATCTATCTACAGTTATGGAGATGGCAAGGGAAGCTAACATTTTGCATGTGGCCTATGCAATTGATACTCAGGTAAAAGTTAGCATGTTGATTGAATTTAATTTATTAAATTTTGATTTTGAAATGCAAGATTAACTAATTTTGTTTTATAATTTTAATAAAATTGCAAGGTCACAGTGTTGATGTTGGATACACTGGACCCACACTTGCTTATTTCTCCATTGCACCTATCGTTGAAGTATGTAACTAGTAAACAATTATAAATTTATTACATGTTAGTAGCATTGCTTTACCAGTGGTATGAATTAATATGTGATTTTGGATGTTGAATAGGCTAATATTGGAGATTTCGATGGAACACCTCCTAAGTGCTAGTGGATTTAGTCAAACCTACATGCAGGTAATAGAATAAAGAGTTTAACTAATGAATTGTACTTAATAGATTTATGTAGTTTATATTCATATTGTTGATTAAACGTTACATTGCACATCTTTCAAATTCAAAGAATTACTTTGCATTCCATAACTAATAACTAGATGTTGATAGATGACAAAATTTCAACTACAATATAGTTGTTTAGAAAGTCAACATAAGTAGTGACGCAACTACTTCACATAGCATAAGTAATAAGTCTAGGAGCAACTTCCAATTGCATTTTCTTGTCATGGAATTCCGTGAGACCACTTTTTACTGAGGCATCTTTTCAAATAGTTCATTGCCTTGTCTCTGCTATGGATGCCTGGAAGGAATATATATGAAAGAATAATAGTAAGCAATAGTATAGACAAGGCAATGAGTTGTTTGAAAAAAATTCCTCAAAGAAATGCGGTCTCATGGTGATGTTCATCACCATGAGACTCAATTTCTTTGATACAATTTTTCAAATAGCTCACTGCCTTTTCTATGCTACCACATTTTCCATACATGTCTACCAAATCATTTTATCAAACAGTTCATTTCCTCACTGCTATGGCTAAAAGCTTAAAAAAGGTGCTTTCCAACAAACTATGGATGCTTGGAAAAAATCTATCAAAGCATAATAGTAAGCAATATCATAGAAAATGTAGTTAGTAGTTTGAAAAAATGCCTCAAAGAAATGCAGTCTCGTGGTGATGGAATGCCATTCCATCACTATGAGACCACATTTCTTTGAGGCATTTCTTCAAACATCTCACCACCTTTTCTATGATACCACATTTTCCATACATGTGTACTAAAGCATTTTATCAAACTACTCACTTCCTTGCTGCTATGGCTAAAAGCCTAATATAGGTGCTTTCCAACAAACTATGGATGCTTGGAAAAATTTATATCAAAACATAATAGTAAGCAATAATACCATAGAGAAGACAATGAATTGTTTGAAAAAATGTATGAAAGAAATGCGGTCTTATGGTGATGGAATTCCATGACATGCATTTGTTTGTAATGGAATTCCATCACCATGAGACCTCATTTCTTTGACGCATTTTTTCTAACAGTTCACTGCCTTCTCTATGCCACCATAATTATTGTACATGTTTATGAAAGAATTTTATCAAACGATTCACCGACTTTCTGCTATTGGTAAAAGCCTAAGAACATGTGCTTTCGAACAAGATATGGATAGGGGAAATAGTAAGCATCATAGTCAGAAATATTTAGTTTAATAAGTATTCAAAATTTTGTTCATTATCTCCTACATTATAAGTCATGACGCGGATCACTATTGTAGTTTTTGTGATTGAATAATTTGTTGTTTTATTTTTAGATGTTGCAAGTGGAGACATATCTAAATATTTAGATGGCAATGGACATTGGTGTTTCATCTGCTATAGAATCCTTGATGGCTCTGACAGGGGAGGTACATGAGGCAAATTACTAAATTTCAATTTACATTTGTTGTTATAGATGTTAGTGAAAAATCAAACCATTATACAGGGCTTCAACATGCCTCAACATGGGCATTTAAATATATCCCTCGTGGAGAGTGATCATCAAATGGTGATAAGTTATTATTTTGTTCAATAGATTATTTTTTTAATGTAATTTATATATATTAATGTCTTTACTTCTTATTGTAACAAATAAGACTTGACCAAGAACTAAACCCTAGGAGGATCACTAGGAGTACTCCTCGACTACAGCATAAACAAGTTCAATAGATGTATCGCCATCCAATCGATAAGCAAAGGGCAATATTTTATTTTGAGAGCATGGAGAGTGATGACTTTTGATTTTAGAGCCCTTTGTTGTATGCCTATATGGAATTTTTGTACATATTTTGTGTTGGATATATTTGGCATCATATGCCTATATGGCATTCTCATAAGCCTATATGGCTATTTTGTACCTATATTTTATACTTATATTGACATATATTGATGTATGCCTACATGGAAATTTGGTTAATACAAATATTTTTTTTATTGATGGTGTCCATATTTGCATTATAAATACATGATTCAATAGATATGAGTTACATGTATTCAAGTGTATACTTTACAACTTTTGTGTATACTTTGTGACTTACATGTATTCCAATATATACTTTGTGATTTACGTGTTTTCATGCATATAACTTGTATTCATGCATATGCTTTGTATTAATTTGTGTATACTATGTATTTGTGTGTATACTTCAAGGCTTACATGTTTTTGAGTACTTGTGCTTCCCTTATTCACATGTACATGTTTGAATTATTCACATGTATATGTATTAATTGATTAGCCCTAGCATTGAACATTTTTTTCCTTCATGGTTTGTATTGAATATTGATTGATGCTCAATGACTTTATTAGTTGATGCTAAACAACTTCAATATTTCTAGGAATACTAGTAGAGTTGCAAATTCCAAAATTGCACAAATTAAAAAGAAAATAATAATTGTAAATAAATGCACTGATTATTAACTTGATAATTGATTAAGAAAGAGTATAAAATATACCAAGAGATGAGCCTTCTAAAATGACAACTTCCAACTAGAAAATAAGCAAACCATTCCCAATACTTTGAAAGTAATAATTAGCCCAAAATTGCAACGATAGAAAAATGATGCAAAGCAAGGAGGCCTTCAATTACCAATCACAAATTCAACTCAATAAGATTCTACAAACCTAATGGGAACACCTCAAAGTCAGTCAAAATGATAGATAGGGCACTAAAACAACAATTCAAATCAATTTGGAGTCACCATCAGGTCGTAAAGGCCATGCAACTACTCTGCAACAACAATATTCAATAGAGGGGCCACTACACTACTTGTATTTGACACTTTTTCCATCAAGTGAAAATTGAACACCATGGGAAAATGAATAGAAGATAACAAAAATTGAGAGAGGTTATTAACGCGATCTCATAGGTTCAGACGAAGAGTTCATAAGAATCACATTTTTCAAGTAATAGCCTGTCAAAGATTGCTTCCCTTTTGCACTTTGGACCCTTGAGGGATCGATTTGGTTGAATGTAGCTCAGAGTGATTCCACATGTTTGGGTGTGAAAGAGGACCATGTATAACATAAACATACCTATTTAGATGCGTTGGAATAGTCTATTTTCTCACATGAGTTGCAGAACAAAAGTTGCACCACTTTGTAACTTTCAATTACTTGCATTTGACAAATTTTTCCTCAAGTGAAAATTTGCCACCATGGGAAAATTCCTTTGAGATAGCAAAAACTGAGAGAGGTTATTGTAGAGAGGCCCAACACAATCCTACAAGATCATATGAGAAGTTTCTAAGCATCACAGTATCTGAGTAACAACATGTTGAAGTTTGTAGTCATTTTGCACTTTAGACCCTTAAGGGATCGATTCGATTGAACATAACTCAGAGCAATTTTGCAAATTTGAGTGCAAAATAGGACCATGTATGACATAAAAATACTTATTTGGATGCGTTAGAATAGTCTATTTGGTCACACAAGCTGTAAAATGAAAGTTGCACCACTTTGCAACTTTCAACTACTTGTATTTGATAACTTTTTTCCGAAGTGAAAATTTTCCACCATGGGAAAATACCCTCGAGATAGTGAAAACCGAGAGAGGTTATTGTACAGGGGCCCAACATGATCCTATAAGATCAAACAAGAAGTTTCTAAGCATCACAATAAATGAGTAATCACATGTTGAAGTTTGCAACCATTTTGCACTTTGGACTCTTAAGAAATCGATTTGGTTGAACATAGCTCGAAGCAATTCCGTGTGTTTGGGTGTGAAAGAGGACCATGTCTAGTGTAAAAATACCTATTCAGATGTGTTGGAATAGTTTGTTTGGTTACATGAGTTGTAAAATGAAAGTTGCACCACTTTACAACTTTCAACTACTGACATTTGACAACTTTTTCTTCAAGTGAAAATTTTCCACCACGAGAAAATTCCTCTGAGATAGAGAAAAATAAGAGAGGTTATTGTAGAGGGGCATAAGGAGATCCCATAGGATCAAATGAGAAGTTTATAAGCATCACATTATCTGAGTAACAACATGTTGAAGTTTGCAATAATTTTGCATTTTGGACTCTTAAGGGATCAATCTGGTTGAATATAGGTCAGAGTGATTTCACGTGTTTAAGTGCTAAAGAAGACCATGCCTAGTGTAAAAATACCTATTTGGACATGTTGGAACATTCCGTTTGGTCACATGAGTTGTAAAACGAAAGTTGCACCACTTTGCAACTTTCAACTACTTGCATTTGACAACTTTTTCCCCAAGTGAAAATTTGCTACTACGGGAAAATGACTCTGAGATAGTGAGAACTGAGAGAGGTGATTGTAGAGGGGCCCAATGTGATCCCATAGGATTAGATGAGTAGTTTCTAAGCATCACAGTATCCGAGTAACAACATGTTGAAGTTTGCAACCATTTTGCACTTTGGACTCTTAAGGGATCAATCCAGTTGAACGTAGCTTAGAGTGATTTCACATATTTGGGTATGAAAGAGAATCATGCTTAGTGTAAACATATCTATTCGGATGCATTGGAATAGTCTATTTGGTCACACGAGTTTCAGAACGAAAGTTGCACCACTTTGCAAATTTCAACTACTTGCATTTGACAACTTTTTCCCCAAGAGAAAGTTCACCACCACAGGAAAAATGCCTTTGAGATAGCTAAAACCGAGAGAGGTTATTGTAGAGGGGCCCAATGCAATCCCATAAGACCAGACGAGAAATTTCTAAGCATTATGGTATCTAAGTAACAACATGTTGAAGTTTGTATCTATTTTGCACTTTAGACTCTTAAGGGATCGATCTAGTTGAACGTAGCTCAAAGTGATTCCGTGTGTTTGGGTGTGAAAGAGGACCATTCATAGTGTAAACATAATTATTCGGACACATTGGAATAGTCTATTTGGTCACACAAGTCGTAGAACAAAAGTTGCGCCACTTTGCAACTTTGCATTGCTTGCATTTGTCACTTTTTCCATCAAGTGAAAATTGGACACCACGGGAAAACCACTCTGAAATAACAAAAACTGAGAGAGGCTATTGTAGAGGGGCCCAACATGATCTTGTAGGCTTAGACAAAGATTTCGGCCACAGTTTCTGAGTAATACCCTGTCAAAGATTTCTTCCTTTTTGCAGTTTGGACCCTTAAAGGACCGAGTCGGTTAAACGTAGCTTGTAGCGATTCCACATGTTTGGGTACGAAGAGGACCATTCCTAGTGTAAATTTACCATGCCTAGCATAAATGTACCATGTACTTAGAAGAAGATCAATAAAATTCATTATTTCTTTGTAATTTTCTGTATTTTTACTAGAAATATGATGTTTCCTTGAACTATATAGTTCTATACGGTGTGATTGTGCTCTCTTTTGGATGGAATTCAGTGGGAAACAAACTTAACTTTATTTTAGTTTTGGTTTGGTTAGATTTCAAGTGATTTTGTGCATTTAAGAAGCCAATTATTGAGGATTGGTCCATATACCCTGTTTTAAGGGTTTTGAGTGCATTAAAATGTCATATTAAGCCTTCCACCCACTGTATTCTTTTGTAACTTGGTGGAAATTCTTAGTTATGGTTATAAAACATTTGTGCAAAGTTTTGTGTGCAAGGGGGGAAAATAGAGGTTTTTTAGGTGATGCCCTAGATGACAAATGGTGCATTTTTTAGTGGAAAATGGTGGTTTAGTGCTAAGGTTTGAAGAAATATTTGGGGGCAAAAATATCTCTTGAAAATTTTGTGCAAACCTTTTTGAAAGTATTTTAGGCTTTGGTTGGTTATGGGAAGGTTTGGAGTATGGGTTTTCAATAAACCCTTGCCTAACTTGTGAAAGAACATGGTTTTGGGGTTTGTTATGTTAGAGGGCTTATCACGCCCTAAAAGTGGAGGAATTGGTGGTTTGGAAAATTGGTTAATGTTTCCCAATGGTTGTTTGCATGTGATAGGAAGAAGAATGTAGGGTTGCTTTTATTAATTTGGCCTAATTGGCCTTGTGGACAACGTAGTTTGCTTGTTTTGTTAAAGTTGATCCAAAAGATTCTTATGAGGTTTGATGTATGTTGAAGAAGGATTAAATGGGTGCCTAAAATGGTGGTTTGGTGCAGAGGTTGTTAAGGAATTTTGAGAGTTAAGGTGGGAAAAATAGGTCAATAGACGTACAAGAGTGACTAGGTGAAAAGTTGAAAATAAGCCAAGATTAAGTTTTGAAGGAAGGAAGGAGGTTGGAATCCTTTTGTATTGTGGAAGTGAGTTGATTGTTTCCTTGTATTGCTATCAAAATCATTTCCTATGACACCAAAACATGAAACCCTCACTTTATTCCATTCCAAAGGTGTTTATTGAAAAACACTATTCTAGGCTTCTACATAGCAAACCAAGGCCTCAAATACCTTTATTTATGTCTGCACATTCTTGAAGGTTCATCAAAATCTGCTTGGACCCCCAAGAGTTTCTACAACTTCCCTCCTTTAACCATCAAATTTCACTCCAAATACATAGTTTGACAATTAGGACATCATGCCTAGGAACTCAACTCACCTTCCATTCCCTTCCAAAGCTTAAAAAACTTCAATATAAGCCTAATCATTCCAAATCAATCATCTCCTAATCTTTCCTAATACAATTTCACAAAAACCCAACATTTAAACTCCATTTTTAAGCCAAAATTAACCCAATTTCCTCTGGGATAGCAAACAAAAATATTCCTAAACATTTTCCCTGCTCCTAAATCTTATTCCTACATCTAATCCTACCATTTTAGACTCATTACACTAATCCACAAAGAGAAACAAGAGGTGGAATAAGTCATTTATTCATTTTTAGTCTTCAAACCTTTATGGTTGGCTGTACAGACCCGTAGTTAATAATTTGACAATAAAATTCTTAAAACTCAATGAATTTCCATCACTCTAAATCAAAAAGATACCTAACACCTATATCTACCAATTGGAAAAGCTTTCAAGACATAATACTTTTGTATGACCAAGTATAATAGTCTACAATAGAAAAATTCAATGAAACACAGAATTACAAGAGAAATTAGGGGATTTTTATTGTTTTTCCTTCACAAAAGCCTTCAACAACCTCTTCATTCGAGTTCCCAACATATTTAAACCTTAAACAACCTATGGAAATAGCTCTAACTTCCCTTTGAATTCCCATGACCCTCGGGCTTCTTCAAGTTTACATTTTTTTGCACTTTTTTCACATTGACAAGTTTTCAATTTTTGCAATTTTACATCATTTTGAAAAATATGCAACATGAAATTCAATATGACACAAAAACCAACTAACATGACTTATTACATTATAAATTGGTCTAATATTACCTTATTCAATTTAAAAAACTCAAAACACAAAACTAACTTAAGACTTCCATGAACCAAATTTGCTCAATAACCTTGGTACCCTTGCACCAAATTTCAATATTTGAGTTAATCTCATTACAATGCCTTAGGTACTCTGTTATCATAGATATTTTACAATGTCACTCATACATTCAAGATTCACTTATAATGTCTACATCATAGGTGCTCATTATGAGGTTAATTTCAAATGAGTAACTTGAGATTCCCTCGCTAAGATTTACACGCTCTTTTATAATGGCTTCAAATCAAAATTGAGATTTGTTAAATGAGAGACCAATCAATTTTTAGTAGTTTACTTACAAATATGCAACGTAAAAGAAGAAAAAGAAAGAGCATTCAAAATGGAAATGAAATGAAAATATATGGAATGCACTTATAGATAGGCATTCAAGTCTCTCAACTTAGTCACTCCTAGTCATACATCTTCACTAGGAGTTCCAAGATACCTACTACACACAACACTTCTAATGAATAGAATAAATTGAAATTCAAGATTCTCTTATAATGTCTACATCATAGGTTCTCATGATAAGGTTAACTTCAAATGAATATATTGAAATTCCCTCACCAAGCTTCACACATGCTCTTTTAATGGCTTAAAATCATAATTGAGATTTGTCAAGATCATCAAAATAAGGATGTTGCATTGCTTTTTTGGCTGAGATTCTCTTAGATGGCTCATAAATCTACATTTTCTGCAAGGGGACACCAATCAATTTTTAGTAGGTTACTTACAAATAGGAAAAGTAAAAGAAGATGGTAGCATTAACATCAAACAAATTAATGTGCATACAAGTATAAATTAATAAGAACCAATGTGCATACTTACAAATTAATCCAAAAAACCATCCGGGTCTGCTCTACTCTTTATTGTGTCAAGAATTGCCTCATGGTCAAACTCATGGACCTTCCACAAGGTCTTGTTTAAAGGTCTACCACAATATTTGGTCAAACGAACATTGGATTCCATGAAAAGGTTCAAGTAATGAAGAATCTTACGATGCATGTCAAAGTCCTAGAACAACCAATGTTTAACACTCTTATATGTGGGTATCTTCTAATCCATGTTCCAGTAATAACAACTAAGCCTGTAGGGTATTCGATGTTTTCTCCATCTATAACTGGGGCCGCCAATTTATTTTAGCCTCAACACAAAGACACAAGTAATAGCCTGTTCCCTCTTCGATGTCTTCATTTGCAAGAACTATCTATAAACATTCCTTGCATTGATATGTGCAACAAATCTCTTGAAATTAGTCAACATTACGAATACACTACAAAGTAAGATCATCAAAATGGAATTTCAAAAACTAATCAAGTAGATATATTACCTGGTTGAACTAGATTTGATACGTGGTCAAAGTCAACCAATGATTCCATCTGTGTTAGTTCCAATGCCATCGGAGGGTGATATCTGTGAAGTGGGCTAAGATAGCTTGTCAACCATTTGTCAACCCACTCCCCTGACTCACAATCATTCCAAGCTTGCATTGTACATGAAGAACAAAATCATGCCATCTTCTGTGTATCGATACTCCATGAACTTGCATTTGAGCTAAAGAAAGAGTGTAACTCACTCGATCCTATTAGTGTACAACAATCCTCATATGGTACAATATTAGTATCATCCATCAACCAAAAAAATATACGAAATGAAGACATACCTAGACCCATCGAAGAATTACACCACTCGACGATTGATCTTGCATTTGTCAACTTTTCACTATTTTTATATTTTAACTCTTCTCATTCTAATGCTCTTTTCACACATGCTCTTACACCATCATGCTCCCCCTTTCCATGCCCGACCTCACAAAAGTTCCACATATGTTGAACACTTGTAATAACATGCATCCTGCTCAACCAATAGAACATGCACAAGTTCTTGAATTGTGCTACACAGTTATCCGGCCATATTATATGTGGACCGTATGCTGTGCCCCTCTAAGCCAAATCACTGTAGAACATCTGGAAGAAACCTTGCATGAACTCTGGAGAATGTGTACGATCATCACTAATATAAAAGTGATACTCCCTCAATACCTTCTTTTGGTCCTTTGTACTATCAGTTGCATGAATGAATGCTATGTGCCCAAATATCGAAATCTGTGTGGAGTTGTAATATTGTGACTGCACCTCACGATGTGGCTATAGTGTGTAGTTTTATGCAAAGTCAACCATTGATACTATGCTACCAACTGGAAAGGTGTCCTTGCATAGCTTGAATTATGTGTCCAACCATCAAGCTCTATGGGTATGCCTTGCATACTCATACACTATATTGTCATGAGACATGGACATAAACTGATACACTAGAATCTTCTAAATAACCAAATCACACCTTTTTGCTTGAGACCCATATTTTCTAGCGTATGCCACTGTTTTATACTTCATGAACTCTACTAGTTTCTGTCCCACCTCATCTGTGCTTTCCATATGTTGACATATTGGCATATGCTGCAAGCCACCACAATGCTCGCATGAACCATCCAAGCATGTTTTCCTGTAGAATATTTGGCCATCCTCTATTTCACATAATTTTTTTGATAAGAAATCTCTAGAAGATTTTGGTGGGGCTTCTATGCCACAATCCTACAAAACATCATTAGTATGCAA
Organism: Sequoia sempervirens; assembly: GCA_007258455.2. Taxonomy (NCBI): domain Eukaryota; kingdom Viridiplantae; phylum Streptophyta; class Pinopsida; order Cupressales; family Cupressaceae; genus Sequoia; species Sequoia sempervirens. The sequence continues at coordinate 100,822,979 of VDFB02379711.1, forward strand.
ATATAAACATATAGAATGATAAATCATAATGGTTAGAGAATTCAATATGTAGTCTACAACAACAAGTAGCATGTGTGTGTGTGATTTATCTTGACATAAAAAGGTTTAAGCATTTCAAAAAATATTTGAAAAATACTAATTTGAGGATAATCCTTTTGAAATTTATGAAAAAATGGGTTTGAGTCATATCCAAAAAATGCTTTGGATGTGGCTCACAATTCCGACAGACCGATTCTCCTTCTTACCACATCCCTTTGATTCAGAGATGGTCTTCTGTTATTCTTCCAATACTCTTCAATTAGTGTTCTCAATGCTTCAACAACTTTTTTTATCTTTTTGTGGTAGTCTCCCCAAGAATGCCCATAATTCATTTGAATCGGTGCCCTCAATTCTTTGCAGCCTTTGAATGGCTTTTGATAAAGTTTTTCTACTAATTCTCATTTGTTCACTCGTCTTTCTAATGAGACGATCTCTCTTTGTTTGACTGCTTACCAAAGTTGATGTAATGACACATTGGTTGACATTACTATCCTTTGAGCATGAGGTCTTACCCACACTCTCATAAGCATCCATTAGATTCTTCACAATAGTATTTTCACTTGATGCATTCGATGTTCTCAACCCAAGAGTCTTCATGATGTTTCTATATTTTATGTCCCACATCATTTCAACAAATAGTTGACATCTTGTAGTCTCATTTAGCCTTTCAAAGAAGAATTTCCAAATCTTATCAGCATATCTTCTACAAGTGTGTGTTGAAATCTTACCTTCCATGTGTTGCAAAATATCCTCATCAATATTAATCAAATACTTCAGATTTCTACACTAAATTCTAGATGGTGCTATCGTAGGTACATACATCTCAACATTAGGAATTTCATCAATATTTAATTGAGGTGGGCTGGATTGCGCACCTTCGATCGAGGGTGGAGTAGAAGACATACCTTGAGGTTCACATGAGGATGATGGCATACCTTCTTTGTCAAATCTGAGTGATGATGTACTTTCAACTTGAGATGCAGTGGATGGTGTCCAACCATATTCACTTGTGGTAGATGGTGTCCCTCCATATTCACTTACAGTAGGGTTATGTGTAGGATCATCATGGAAAAAATAGGCCCTTAAGTGGCAAAAAACTCAAAAAAATCAGAGTTAAGCAACTTGACATAAAAATTTGAATAAGTTATCTATATTATTTAAAAAATATGTAAGAATAGAATTTGTAAAAAAAATTGAATGTAGTTTCTAAGCTACTAGGTTTATTTTTCTTTAAAAGAACTCTATTTGGTGAAAAATTGAAATTTCAATGCAGTAGTACTTAAATTTCGGGGAAAAAATAAGTAGGTTTTTGTCTGACCATCCTAACCATAATAAAATGATAATATTTTTTATAAGATTTTAGATGTAAGTAGAGGACTCATTTCGAATGTGATGCATATTTTTTTGTAATTTTTTCCAAGTAAATAATTAATTATGATTTTTTTTTTTTTAAAAAATATATAAAACTTCATTATTACCACCTTAACTTGGTCAAAACTTCATGAAATTTATTTTTTCTTTTTTTATTCCTATAGTATGCGAAGCATAGAATGTGACACATATTTGATTCAAAAATTGTGATACCATTTGAAAGCTATATATGTTTTCAATTAGCTTATCAATCGGGACTTTAGTCATAATTCAAATAGAAAATGAATAATAATTATTTATTAAATTCAAAGTAAAGCATAATTTATATTGGTGGAAAGCTGAGAATATCCTTTAAAAACCCTTTTTGTTTCATCAATTTTGGGTAAAAAAAAAGTCATCAGCCACATACCCTACACATATCCATAATATTGCCACTTTTTGGCCCATTATGATCCTGCACATACCCGTAGATGGTGTCCCTCCATATTTGCTAGTGCTCAATGGTGTCCCTTCGTATTCACTTGCGGTAGACGAAGTGTCTCCAACTACGATATCCAAATCTATCCTACCATGACTCTTTTGCATTCATGCCCTTTGTGCTGCCAATGCTTGTTCTCTTTTTGATGGTTGAGGTTCCTCTTCAATTGGCTTGTTTTCATCAATCGTATCCAATTTCTTCTTTTCATGATATGCCACCACCCGTTCTCTCTCCTTTGCTTTGAAGGTTTCATACTATTCATCAATTAGTTTATTCCTTCTTTGTTTCTTTGGCATGGTGGATAATTTTACCTGTAGCATGGTAATGAGACAAATATTAGTTCCTAAAAAAATTATCCATTCAAATAAATGAAATATATGTCATTCAGGGATTCATAAAAAATACTTACAATCATCCTGTAGAAGAGTATTTCTAGCATACACAAAGGTGGTGCAGGGGCACCATAGGAGTCCAATTTTCAAGTTTTGTTAGTCTTGGTTATGTAATTGGTTTTAAGTAGGTATTAGGTGTTGTCATCTAAATAAGGTCTTGTTAGACCATTTTCATATTGTATTAGGCATAGTGGGGTTCAAAGTTGCAAAATGCCTTGGTCTCAATTTTGGGTGTTTTTATCAAGAGCTTTGTGAAGAGAATGATGAGTCAAAGGTGGATGAATATGAGAGAATGAAAGAATTGTTTTTCGATGGAATGCCTTAAAGAAATGTGGTAATGTGGCATGCCATGATTACAAGATAGGCTCAAAATGGAAACATTATCAAGGCATGTGAATTCAAATTCCTTGGCAAGCTGATGGAGCATTGGCAAGCTAGCTTACTCACTAGCTTGCCAATGCGGTAGTATTGAGAAGGTAGGGGCAACGTATACCTCATAGAAATGGGGTCTCAGTATGTCACTTTGAGACCCCCTTCTATGAGGCATACGTTGCCCCTACCTTCTCAACCCTATCGCATTGGCAGGCTAGTGGAGCATTTGCAAGCTAGCTCACTCACTAGCTTGCCAATGTGGTAGGGTTGAGAAGGTAGGGGCATCATATGCCTCATAGAAATGGGATCTCAGAGTGAAGTACAAAGAATGTAATCAATATTCTTTATTATTTTTATCATTAACATAATTTTGTATTTTATATTAAAAATAATTTTAAAATAATAATGGTGGTAATATTCTCATTATTTTGAGGGATTTAAGCGAAATGAAGACAATGAATTATAAATTAATCCTTTCTATATAATTAATATTTCTTATATCTCTTTCTAACATTAATTTTTACAACTTGTATGTAATTAATTTTTACATTTTTAATGAATTATTTATTGCATATCTTAAACACATAACTATTTAAATGATGACAAACTTTTATGAAAATAAATTATTTCAATAATTTGATATATTATTTTATTTTTTGCTAAAATGCATATATTTATTAACTATTTTATTTTAACTTTAAGAAACTATTTTTTTAACACACACATATATTTTACTTGATTTTTTTTATTAATATTAATTTTAAATTTTATTTATTAAAAAATATTATTTTAATAGTTTCTTAATTTTATTTTTATTTTGAAAAAAATAATAAATATTATATTTATATCTAACTTTTTAAAATAATTTTATTTGTGAATATTATATATATTTTAAAATTTTAATATCTAGATTTTAAAATAAATAATTAATTTTAAAAATCTTTGCATAGAATCATATCATTACACTTCACTTAATCCTACTATCACTATATACTTATCCTCCCCTTGTTCAAATACATAACCAAACAGCTCTAGGTCATTTATGCTTAAAACTTTTGCTCTCACCCTATCCACATGCGGCAAAATTGGAAGCCATTCATTGGTATGAGCGAATGAACATTTTAATGACGTCCACTAAACAGTTCATGGAATGGAGACAAACTGACTCAATTTGTCTTCGTGCTCTCTTCCAAATAGTATATTGGTATCAGGAGCTTGACGAAGGGCAAGTGGAGAGCGTGGGGCACGTGAAGGACGTCGACACCAAGACACACCCATAAAGGAACTGACGTCAACAATAAAAATCAAAAGGAAAAGAACATCCAATGAAACATCATCATTGGAAGTTGGTAAATTGGTAAGTTCGTCTGGCTGAGATTACATTTTCTTGGTGAACAAGAAGTAGAGATTAGGCAAATGTGGATAAGGTATTTCGTGTCTTTGCCACATAAGCATCATGATGATGTAACACTGACGAATATGATGCCATTTTCAGCTGACTCGTCAATTTCAAAATTTTCCAACATTGGCATATTTTCGCTTTACCTTCATCTTTACACCGCGAGTAAATCATAAGCATTGGTCCCAACTTGCTAGTGAAAGCAGGAGAGCAATACCAAATTTTCCACGTTGTGGACGTGGGATTCGTCGGTGATACCTTTACTTTTCGAAATTGAGCAACGTTTAAATGACCGTTCTGTGAAAAAAAAGCGAATTTAAGCACAAGGAATTTGTGGCATAGGTAACGCACAAAACTTTAATCTGCTTCTTCGTGCCTCCCAAAATAGGATGGGTTTGAAGCGGTCCCACGTTACACGTTTGTGCACTACGCGCTGACTAATAATGAACTCGGTCTCAATCCCCACCAATTACTCAGGATTGCTTCGTGCTTTCCAAATCTATTAAAGGAATTAGTCTCTGCTGCATGTATGTCAGCGAGATCCAATTTGCCTCTGCTCTATATATCTCAGCAAGATCGCATCTGCTCTGGTGCTCAGAAATAGTCCTTTTTCTCAGGAAACACGGAAATGATTCATTTTTTGTTTTTCTGCTTTTTTAGCATTCTCTCGAGGAGTGCTAGGCAGGACAGGAGCGACTTTCCCCCGAATTTCGTGTTTGGAACTGCTTCCTCTGCCTATCAGGTTTCTTCACATGTTGCCTTGTGAATGCCTATTTATTGTCCAATATCTTAAGCCTTTTCTAACGTTGTTTATTACTGGAACAGTATGAAGGTGCCTAGAGAGACGGAGGTAAAGGTCTCAGCAACTGGGATCCTTCACACATTCACCAGGTCTGCTCCCTATGCTATTTGTTCAATATATTTAAGTGTGTGTTTGTAACTGTTTATTGAAATAAATTCAGTGCTGTTAATCGACTTGAACTATACAGGAACTATAGAAGATGGCAGCAACGGAGACGTAGCGGATGATCAATATCACAAATATCTGGTACAAAATTATCATCTATTCAATCTATTTATAATCTTCGATTCTCTCAGCTGTATGTTTAGTGACCATGATTGCAAAAACAGGAAGATATCGAGCTCATGTCATCACTTGGGCTAGATGTATATAGGTTCTCAATATCTTGGTCTCGAATCCTCCCAGGTACATTGCTCTTCGTTTCTCCACTTCCAAGTTAGATGATTAGAGGATTGAACAATGAAAATAGAATTTCAAAGTTCGCTTGCTATTTTTACAGATGGTAAAGGTAAAATCAACCAGGCTGGGATTGAGTATTACAATAATTTAATCAATGCTCTTCTTCGAAATGGTATTCAACCATTCGTTACATTATTTCATTTCGACCTTCCAAACGCACTTGAAGACTCCTACGGTGGATGGCTCAGTCCACAGATAGTGTGTGTAATCTGTTATTTTCTATCCCATCTGTTTCTACATTTGAACAGTAAAACAAATTCGTGTAAAGCTGAACGTAGCTTGGAAATGTTGACTTGTTTGTGTGCAGAATGGACTTCGAAGCCTACGCAAAAATTTGTTTCAAAACCTTTGGTGACCGGGTTAAGTACTGGGCTACAATGAACGAGCCTAATCTTTTTGTTCCATTGGGCTACACCGTAGGAGTATATCCTCCTACAAGATGTTCTCTGCCTTACGGAAAGTGTGTTTCTGGGAATTCCCTGTCTGAGCCATATGTTGCTGCACACAATGTTTTGCTCGCCCATGCAGCTGCAGTGGACACATATAGGACCAAATATCAGGTATTTTTCTTTAATTTCGTCTGCCATATGTAAACTAGTTTGTTAATCGTTCTTGAATCTTAATTCATTCTTACACATCTATGATAACTTTCAGAAAATTCAAGGGGGGTCTATTGGATTTGTCATTAGCGCTCCATGGTATGAACCCTTGGAAGACACTCCTGATGACAGAGCAGCTGTTGACAGACTTTTAGCATTCAATATTCGATGGTGGGTATTCGAAACAATGCCTCTAATTCGATTTGGGATTCTCGTCTATTAGTTAGATGTTGCATATAATGCCTTTATTCAGATCAGACTTAAATGGGTGCCATGGAGAAATCACGGTACTGTTTCCAATTGATGACCATCGCAAGCTCTTAAATCAACCGCAGGTTTTTGGATCCAATTGTTCTGGGGAATTATCCACGTGAAATGCGGCAACGACTGGGATTGCGCCTACCAACTATTAATGCAGAAATGTCTGGGAAGCTTTCAAGATCATTCGATTTCATAGGTATAAACCAGTACACAACCATGTATGCAAGCAGTAGCCCTCCTCCTTCCCTCTATTTCGGTACACACTTTTATCCGGATTCCATGGTTTATTTGACTGGCGAAAGACAAGGAGTTCCCATTGGAGAACGAGTAAGAATTCCACAATTCTCTCTCTCAGCTCGTGGTCTGTCTATGTTTGGCCAAACCTCTGATTTGAATTTTTTACTTGTCTTCAGACAGGATTGGACGGTTTTTATGTGGTGCCTCGGGGAATTCAGAATATGGTGGAATATATAACCCAAATCTACAACAAGCCTCCTATTATCATCACAGAAAACGGTAAACTATTCCGTCTTATCCATCTTTTCAAAATTTGAATGCAAGAGCCAGCTTACATGTTCCACAACAGACAATATCTAAAAGATAAGATGTCCTTTAATCTTATCTTCGAATGGTTGAACAGGCTATGCAGAATCCAAGGACTCCTCTGCCTTTTTACAAGAAGCTTTGGAAGATGTGAGGAGAATAAATTTTCACAGAGATTACTTGTATTATTTAGCAAACGCAATCAGGTAAATCTCGTAAAGAGTGTTGTACCTGTTTGTTTTTTTAATAGTATGCGATGTTTGTTGAAGTTGAGCTTCAATGTATTATTGCTTTTAGCAGGAATGGATCAGATGTGCGTGGATACTTCATTTGGTCTCTTCTTGACAATTTTGAGTGGCGATTCGGCTACACATTGAGATTTGGCCTATATTACGTGGATAGCTATTCTCAGAATAGATATCCGAAGCTATCAGCTCAATGGGTAAAGCAATTTCTTCGGATGGACGCAACCGCCACAGTTTAACCACAACTACATTATCAAACCGCGAATTCCTGGAGAAAGGAAGAAGATAAATATGAAAATAGAAAAAATAGAAAAAATTTAATGACGGAAAAGATGTAAATGAAATGCAATGTATTATAATTTCACTATAATTTGACTAACTTCGTCCAACAATCCGAAAACCAATAAAGTAGGTAGAATAGTGTTTGAACAAGGATGGATTATTGTGAGTCGAGACCACCGATGACCGAAAAGTGGCAACAAAGAATTGTTAATTGCACCTTAGTTTTGCATTGCGTTTCCCAAAGATTATCGTAGAACCAAAAAAAAAAAACTACTAAAAGTGTTTTCAAATGATTGACTAAATTTTTATTGTTTAGATAAAATATTAGTTATTTATAAATTTGAAGTTATTATATATAAGTTTTAGTTTAATTTTTTTTTTTTTTATATAATGTTGGGTACAATACAAATAATAGATATATTAAAATTAACAAAATATTCAAAACATGTATTAGAGTAATCTGAAAATATGTGAATGTTATGAATGTATCTTTTAAGTAATCAAATAAACAATATTAATTTAGACAGTTATAATTATGAAGATCATAGTAATTTAACACAAGGAAACACAAGTAAAATGAATGGATATTGGACTATTTCTTTAAGAGTTACTTTTCACACAAAGAATGTAACCAATACTTTTCATTATTTATATCATTAACATAATTTGTATTTTATATTAAAAAAAAATTCAAATAAAAATGATCGTAATACTCTCACTATTTTGAGGGATTTAATTGAAGTGAAGATAATGAACTATAAATCAATCTTTTTTATATAACTAATATTTCTTGTAACTCTTTCTAACATTAGTTTTTACAACTTGTATATAATTAAAATTCATACCATCTTAATGCTCAATAATAAATACTATTGAAAATCTTTATTTATAAAAAAATAAATAAAAAATGACTAACCCAAAAACCACCAATCAAAATTTTATTTTAGGTAGAAAATAGTTCAATAGTACGACAAATATTTATCTTCATAAAAAAAAATAGAAAGGTTGACCATATGAATGCTGAAATAAACAAAAAGTAAAAATAAAAGTTGGATTTCATGAGTTTTATGGGCATCTCGACCGACCTTTCAATTGGGATAACAAAAAAATGACAAATACTTGATGACTTTTATGTCACATCTCTCATTTAGAACATCAATTATGTGAAACATAATGATATAATATCCACAACACCATATAATCCAACTATTATAAAGATGATCTCATTTCGCCTTTACATTATTTAAGCAATTGTATCAACTTTGGCACCACGATGACACGAAAAAGAGGAATCGTAATTATAATAAACATGTTTTATTTTCTTTCTTATAATTAGTAACTGCTGTTTATATTAAAATAGAATGATGAGGTGCTCCACAAATTTCAATGGAATATTTCAATATCAATCAAAGTCTGACTTTTATCTTTATAATATACTACGTCCACATTTTTCTTGCTTTATCTTTATGATTCTTAATAGCAGAATACAAAACAAAAAAGATGGTTTCAGACATGTACCCTGTAAATCCAACCTATTCAATGCAAAGATTTGAGCATTTTTAAAAATAGAATTCATTTTAGGAAAATATATTAGAAATTGTGGGCAAATCTATCTACTCCCTAAGCAATTAAAGCTTGAGAGATGACAAGCCATTATGGGAACAGAATATCAATCCGTTTAAAGCTAAAAATATCAATGGTTTCCGTAGCAATCAACGCTGGAAATCAATAAGTGACAGAGTAGGTACAAGATGGTAGTGGGCGCAGTAAATAGAATTTAAAAAAAAAAAAAGGTGTACCTTAATGGGCTATATTCCATTAATTAAATAGAAGCATTTTTGTATTACTGCCTTACAAACAATTAACATTATTTAATTGTTTATGTCTCATCTTCTACATTGTTTATGTTTTGTCATCGATTTGTATTAGTTATATCATATATGATGGAGATATTTAGCCGATAGGCTATTATGCGGGGGAACCCCACCGGAATCTCCTCTAGTCTGATGTCAGAAAATCTCCTCCAGTCTGACGCTGGAAAACAACAGTCGCGCACTCGGAGCCATACCTGGTGACATAAGCCAACTTCCGAAATCTGCATTTCATGTGCTTATTCTAGGCTATTTTCAAACTGCGGGGACAGGGATCAAGATGCGTCCATGACTTGGTGTACCGACCTCTTTCACGATGCATAGTACAGGGGACTCCTTTCGTGCACATTTTTCTAAGCCTATCGGTGTATGCATTGCACCTGATTGGGGTGCAAGTGCCAGTAATAGTTTGGTGGTATGTATCATTATGACAAGCAAATTTTTTAAGTAGTTGAAAGAAAGAAAAATTCAAAAAAATATGAGTTTAGACGATTAATTATTTATATTAATTAAGTGTGATAATTTATTTAAAAATATATATATAGAAGGATTTACAATCAAATTATAATTGATATTTTAATTAAATAATAAATATATTTATATTTGAAATTAAGAGGAGTTAAAGAATGATAAATTTAAGAAAGAAATAAAAATTCTTGAATTATGTTATATATTATGTTGGTGTTGTCTTTATTGTTGAAATTTTGATATATTATAAGAAAAATAAAGTTATGATCTAGTGATTAAATAATATTGAAATAATAGGAAACACCTAATATATAATTTTTTGACTTGGTGGATTGCCACTCCACACAATCCGATCTTGGTTGTAGATGTGTAGCATAGTATTTTCCCACATGTGTACTCATGTCTTCTAACATGCTACATATCTATAACATCTATCCAATTGTGACAATGCACTTATTTTTGAAAGGCCTTTATCCATGATATACTTTAAGAAATGACCTCTTCAATATTTTATAGAAAATTTTGTGAATCCAGAAATTTTGAAAAGGATAATAACCTAAGTGATTTTTTATAGTGAAAATAAACTTTTTAAGTAGATCACTGCTTTTCATGCACCATTTTTTTTTGCAATTTGAAGACTAAAATTTTCCTTTCATTATATAACTTGTATAGAAATTTGGCATTCAAAATTTTCATCAATATATAATATTTAAACAAAGATATTGCAATGGGGTGAATATAGAAAATTACAAAAAAAAACCTATTAAATTGAGATTTTTAGTGTTGCAATTATTATAAGCAATGGCCTTATACATGGGTCTATCTTAAACAAAAATTTGAAATTTATAAGGCGTAATTTATTTGAAGATTTTTTTTTTCATTTAGTGAAAATCCATCAACTATAAGAAAAATAGACAATAATAAGAAACCTAAAAATAGTCAATTATAGGATATAAAAAAAAATAAATGGTGGCATATAACCACTAAAAAGATCATTTTCTTATTGTGGTAAGAAATATGGTTAGTTTTTCTCGGAGCAGAAAGGTCAATGAAGTTGTCTTGTCTCACTAATAAATGAGACCCCTAGGAAGAAACATCTCCTAATTCTCTTCCATTACACTAATACCCACCATGCAATTAATTTGATATCTATAAGAAATTAAAAATATAGTTTTTTATTTCAATAAAAGGCTAATAGCCTATATATATTATTTATTTATAAATAGTAGTTACAATATGTCTTTACACTTCAAAATTGACCATACTCTGATCAAACCAGTTTGCTACCATTTTTAACTATAATCATAGTCCTTTCTGTTGTATACATAGACATGAGTAGTAGGGATGATTTCTTTTCAAAAAGTAGTATATGTTGCAAATGTAGAAGCTTGGAGGAGACATCTGAAATTGCATGATGTGAAGATTTACCCAAGTACAAGTATGTGCATACCAGAATGTTGCTTAACAACACCAAAATCCCTTCATTCACTGCTTAGCAACTGTAACTTGCATACCAAAAAGCTTCCTAACAACACCAAAAAGACCGACCTTCCATCACCACTTGCCATCTTCTTCTACAACCATGGCTATCGACTGCTTCTTCGTTTTTGCAAACCAAAAAGGAATTGTTACAACCATCACCTTATTCTTACATTTGCATTATCTCCATTGAGTTCTCACCTTGCACTTCATTTCCCTCTTCCATATTTTGAGAGTTGGCCTGGTGACATTCATATTAGGAATAACACGTGGCTGATGGAAATTGCCTGCCTGAGGGAGAGGCACCGAAGTATACTAATGTAAATTCTATGGTACCTAGGTTGGGATGCAGGAGGAACTCTTTCTGGCTAACGGTGGTTAACAGAGGTTGTTGCATGGTAACAATTATGATGTAATAGGAAAGACACATAATGGTACTTCTCCCTAAAGCACTTAGAAATCTCCCTTCCTAGATGATGACTGTACCTTGAAAAATCCCTATTTAGATGACTTGGGTCACTATGGTCAAGAGAATATTTTAAAGCATCAAACACATTGACGAATGCTCTATTGTGGGGTAAGAAATGCAGTGGAAAAATTCCACCAACATAGCCATCACCCATACCAAACACATATTTCTGGACGCAGACCAAGAGGGCATCATTTTGAAGGAATACCTCATTAACCATTAAAAATATAGAACTTATGTTTTAGTGCACCCTCCTTTTCTATGCTTCCAATTTCACTAACTCTATACTTATGCTACTAGATAAATATGGGTGATTGGTGACATATTTGAATGAGTGTAACCATTGTTTAATTGTAATATAGTATAATTAATATTGTTAGCTCATACACACATTCGATATATCTTTCAAGGGACATTTCAAAATCAAACTCCAAATCACTTTCTAGCTCTAATGTGTTGCTATGCACTAGCTAGAGCACAACTATTGTGGTAAGTTGTAACATAAAAATAATATTCAAAATAATACTAAACCATCTTCATAGATTACAAATAGGCCAAAACATGTGCTAAATTTATGATGATACTGAAATGTTTAATAACTTTCCTAAAATCCATTGTTCTATGCTTTAATCAAACATCTATGTTATCCTCAAAACAAAAAGGAGACCCCAACAAGGATGGATAATTATGACTCTATTTCTAACATTATAAAAATAGTACACTCAAATCACCCACCTCCTCATAATGAAAAAAATCCAATTGAATTATCTTTGGTTTTACAATCCATATTTAAGACTTGTGAAGAAGTTTATGGTTTGAAATGATCCATTCCTATCCATGTCTCTTTGGTTAGCACATTGACCTACAACATATTTTTCATTACAGCTTTTTTTATTCTTTGAAAGGAAAGATAAGGGTTATCTATCATATTCAAAAAAAAATTTCTCATTACTTGTCTTGGCAAGTTTTATATCATTTATTTACATTGATGTGCAACATTTTCAAATATAGTTAAATTTATCAAAAGTAAATTTATTTTGTGTTGTGTTATAACATGTGTGCTACATATTGATAAATCTAGAAAGGGACAAGATTTTCATCCATATTCTATGATTTCCCCATGTAGTCTCAATAAGTGATTGTATTGGGCTAGTATGGTTAACTTTCCCTTATATCAATTTATGACTGGTACATTTAGCAATAATATATTAGAGATTTGAGATTTTGTTCCCTAATTCTTAGGTTTAATAGGATTTGTTGACAACATAAAATTTTTTAGAGTCTAAGTGATGTTAAATGACCATTTATAAGAAAAATGAATCTAAACACAATTGATTTCATTTTTCCTTAACATTTAAGTCAAATACAAATAATTATTAATTAAAAGAATTCAATTAACAATAACCAAATTAGACATGAGTAACTTTCCTTTGAATTTCATGTGTGAAACTACTTCCTTTGCCTATTAGGTTTCTTTACACATTTACTGTGTGAGTGCTCATACATGGCTAGCCATATTTAGCAGTGATAGTTATGTTTATTGTTAATGGTTCATTGTACTTATCTTATAGGTTCATAATTAATAGTTATGTTTATTGTTAAAGGTTCACTGTACTTATCTTATAGGTTCATAATTAAATAGTAATAACATATTATCTTGTAACTTACCTCAAGTAAACCTTAATTATTTTTTAAAAATGTGTGGGAAACATACTATTTAAAGATAATTATGTTCTACATATAATGTACGTGTTATTAAAAAAATTACTAGTTTATGATCAAAACATATTTGACCTACAATTTTTTTTATAGTTATATTGATTGGTCATACATTTCATGACATTAACAAAATTCTTTTTCTACTCATTACATACACTATACAATGTCTTTAATTCAAATTAGCATAATATAGGGGTAAATATTAACTATTTAACACATTAAAATTTTAATGTTACTTAAAGAAAGCCAACCAAAAGACATCTATATTTACACATGCATGTACAACTAAGGTGGTGAAGTTTATCTAGTCAAAAAATGAGAAACAAGGAAAATTAATTTTCTAATCTAACATACTAGTGTAGCATCATAAATTGTCACCCTTGAAAATTTCACACTATGTTTGGCTCCCTCCTAAGTGCATGTTCCTAACAATGCTTATAAATTGCCCATTTAATTATCATTTTCAAGAAATTGAATTAAATATCAGAAATATAATTAAATATCTATTTTAATAAAATTTAAGAAGAAAACGAAGGGCTATAATAGGGTGCTCACACCCTTCTCCTACCTAATCAGACCCTAAATCTAAAGTTTTATTATCGGCCTCAATTTTTTTATGAATATGAAATTGATTATTGTCTTGTCATAATGGTTAGTGCAAAATATGTTCAAACTCGTATAAATATAAGTTTTTTCTCCATTTGAACATCTAAGTCTCCCTAATAAAATTTTGATCTCTCAAGAAATCCTAAAGGAAATTAATACAATTTCAAGAGAAAAATAAGCAAAATGTCTACAACATACTTTCAGTCAATTTCATATCTACAACATTTTAGCAAATCTATGTTCATGCATTGTAAAATGTTTCATGATTGTGTTTGTTTGTTATTATGATCACTAGCACTTTAAGGATCTCCAAGAATCCTCCAATTTCTTCTTATATGTGATGAGCCAAGTGACTTCATTCTAACAAGGAATCTAGATTTGAGTGGTAAGTTACAATAGTGTCATTTATCATTCATTTTATCCATTTTCCCCTACTCTCCATAGATTACATGATTTGTATCATTTTCGTTATATCTATTTGTGGAGGTGGAAACACCAAAATGAGGTTTGAATGAGGCAAGCCCCTATATGACACAACCCTTCTCCTCTTTTCCTTCTTGTAGTTATAGGTGTGAAGTGGATTCAAGTAGATTGGAGATCTTAAGACCTTAAACATAGTTCAATAATTCAAGAACCTTTCATCATCAAATTAGGGCAAGTTGATTACTAACAAACTATCAAACTTCAAAAAATGATCCCAATTGTCAAAGACCTTTAGAATAGGATGCAAATCTACATAAGTTTTGAGACCCTAGAAATCATAATTTATAGACTAGGGAGCCCATGCCCTTTTCCAATCAATTCTACTCCAAATTCATATGTAAGGTTCCTCTCTATCTACACTTTTTAATTTTGCTTTGAATGTTTGTGTTTCTTTGCTCTAATTTTTCCATATTTTGTAATAGTTCATTTTCTTAAGCTTAATTTACTTAGTTTGCAACATTTCACATTTCAATAATCACATTCAATCATCACCCAAAATAAAAAGGGGACCAAAGCCCTGATCATTTGTTTAGCTCTCCCTTGAGGACAACCAAATAACTTCATTTGGTTATGTTTGTGTCCCCCAATGTTTTATGGTGAAACAATTGATTTAGGTTTACCATTGGCCTTATATCTCATTTCATCATCTCATAGATATCTATCCCAACTATTTATATGAATACTTTTGCTAATTTAAGCCAACAACATAGATATTTACATATGGGTGTCATGGGGCAATTGATGTAATATTTCTAAGTAATAAATACATATTTTAGGACCCAATTGTTGTGGGTAATTGACCATGTGAAATGTTTTAGCATATTTAATGTACTAGATCTATATATGCTAGTATAGTTAATGTTATTGGTTTTTACACTGGGCAAGTAGCTAGGAAATTGAATTAAACTAGTTGTGAAAATACCATGTAGGTAAATCATACACATACATACATATAAATACACACACACACATATATTTGGGTGTATGTATATATGTATATAAATACACACATACACATATGTGTATGTATGTATGTAGTTTCTACTCTAACATCTTATAAATGCCAACATAGACCACAATCCTACCATATAATAACATTATATCCATATGAGTCTAGAGAAAAATAGGTTCATCAAATGAGTGTGAACATGATGACGAGAAGTGGGCCTCGCATATAACTACTCCCATGCTTCAAGATATTTCTTTAACAATTATGATGTGTATAACATTGAATAATATAATGTGGTTTTAATATTTATAGTTGTATCATTTAATGAAAAAGCACAAGACTTGTATAGATGTCTTAGCCCTCAATAAATACACAACTAGGATGAGCAAGGAGACGCCTTATTTAACAAGTTAAAAGAGAAAGGAGATAGTGCATGGGTAAACCCAAAAAGTGGTTTACAATTTGAATGAGGAAGGAAAACTTGTAAAAAATGACCCCATGCCAAAAAAATTTATTCTAGGGGTTCAAACGAACTAGTTGGTTTGAATGAACCAAAGAGGGTTCACTCGAACCAGGGTTTAAGCGAACCCATTTAATGCATGTACGGACCAATCGGCCAAAAAAATCAAATGGAAACACATTTTTTGGAAGGGGGTTGGATCGAACTCTTGGGGGTTCACTCGAACCCCCCTGGTTCGAGCGACCCCCCCTTTTCCCTGATTTTTTACCTTGTTCATAAAAAAAATCAAAGATTTTTCACTTCGGAGCTTGGGTTGAAGATGAAAATGGTGGAGAATTTATAAACCCAACTGGAATCAGGTAGTCCTCGAAACGAGTTGTCCAACAAATATAATTTTAATATGTTTTGGTTTTATTATGTTTTTTTTTTTTTCAGTTTTATTAAACATAGGTTTTTCACCAGAAATCAAGCTCTCTATTCTGCACATGTGGAAAAATAACATATTATCAATTTTTTTTTTGAAAAATATGAGTGAACCAGATATTGAAGTCCTTGATCCAACAAAAAATAATTTGAATTTCGATACATACAAAAAAGGTTACGCATTATACGACCGCGCTATGTCTGAATTGTTATTGGTTTGACTTCTAAACTTGATTTAAAAAAAGCATTCAATAAAAAACTATCCAACCAAGTGGAAGCACTAGATATCGTAGTTACAAATCTAAATTCAAAAGAATTATAATTTTATCCTTCATGGAAAAAAAGTTATGCGTTATACGGTGAGCTTCACTTTTTAAAAATGTTGTTTTATGAATAAAACTAGTTTTTGAGGGAGATGGAAAAAGAAGTGCAATTTGATTCCAAAATATTTGAAAAAAATATATTTAGAATCTATAGAAAAAATTTCACAAAACTCTAGTTTGCATCATCTTCAAATTCCTCATGGTTTAGCTGCTATAGTTGCCCAAAAGTGAAGATTTAGTTAAAAAAAAATATTTCAGTGTCCAGTTTGGCCAAAAATTGTAAACCACTATTGTGGGATCACCCGCATCTAGGACCCTAGAGAAACTGGGTCAGTGCAGGACCATGGTGGGCCAAATATGGCCCTTAAGTGGCAATGAAAATGTAGAAAATCAGACTTAAGCAACTTCACATAAGAATTTGTAGGCTACTAGACTTTTTGTGGAAAAAAGTAAATTTGATTTGGTGAAAATTTGAAATGGTGAAAATTTGAAATTTCATTACAGTGGTAAGTTTTAAATTTTAGAAAATAATAAAAAGGGTGATTGTTCGACCACCCTAAGTATGAGAATTTTTTTATTTTATTTTTCTGAATCCTTCAATATAAGTATAGGACACATGCCTAGATGTGACACATGTACATTTTGTAAATTTTTTGTAAGCAAATAATTAGTTATAAATTTTCTAGTACGAATTCTTAAAAATATTAAAAACCATTTGTCTAGCCACCCTAACTTGGTCAAAAATTTATGAAATTCAATTGTTTAAAGCTATAGTTTGTGAAGTATAGAATGTGATGCATCTTTTGGATTCAAAAAATTTGTAACCATTTAAAAGTTATAGATGTTTTTCTATCGTCCTATTAATCAGGACTTTACACATAGTTTATGTAAAAAATCAATAATAATTATTTATAAAATTAAAAATAAAGCATATCTTATATTAGTAGAATTCTAAAAATTTACTAAATAAACCCTTTTTGTTTCATCAAATTCAAACCAAAAAAGTTGTCAACATGAAGGGTGAAGTTTGAAAAACCATTATAACCCCTCTAAACACGTTGGGGTAGTTGAATTTTTAGGTTGGACACCCCCAAGCCAAATCCCAAAGAAATACTGAGGCACTAATTGAGGCAAAGAAAAAGTCAAAATTTAAACGAATATTCGATAGAAATAGATATCCATTTTTTAAAATTAAGAAAATGAATATTTGTTTTTAACTTTAAGAAACATATATTAATTTCTTTAACTTAAGAAACAAATATCCAGGTAAGTGCAAAAAGATGGGGGGCCAAAAAGGGGGCTTAAGTGGTGACTTTTTTTTTCTTCTGAAATCAGGAAATACTGACCTTGGATGTGAAATTGAGGATAGTTACACTCAAAATTTTGAGATGCAACAAAAACAAAGATCATAGTGCTCCAAGTCTACTTTCTAAACTACTATTTTTTTTTTGAAAATGGTTGAGATTAAGGGGTTCAAAAGAGGGGGCCACAAAAATTGGTGTTGCTTTTGTCAAAAAAACATAACATAACAACTTTTGTGGATCCCTCAAATGGTTAACCTTTTTTTAGTATTTTTAAAATCGCTTCAGTAAGAAATTAGCTAATAGTATGTAGTTTATGCTTTATTTTTTTGATAATTTTTCAATGAATATTTGATTTTTTACTAATTTTCAAAGTGGACATTTCCTAAAAAACAAAATTTTGGTCATGCTACCCCTATAAATTTTGGAAACTAATTGAAAATCATTTTTTAATATGCGTAGAATGGAGTCTAGTTTCTAAAAATGTAATTTATTTGAAATTTCAATGAAAGGTTAATTTATAACTAAAAAAACACCAAACACTGGTTTTTTCCAAAAAAATAGACACACAAACAAAATAAATTATAGATCAAAGGCTTAAGATTGTCAAAATGTGAAAAAATTAGATTGTTAGATAGCTAAGAGAGAGCCTAAAATTACCCAGAGGTTTGATTTTTTTGACATTGAAACACGTGCAAACCTGTTGCTTAGCATGAATGCGATTATGTGAAATATTGTAGAATTTGCAAAAGAACATCTTTGGACATTGGGAAGACACTCCAAGCCTTTGGGTTGGTATTCCAAGGAAAATACCAAGCCCAAGGATTGGGGATTCCTAAAGAAAGAAATAAAGTGAGCACATTATAATGCACTCACGTTATTTCTTAGTTTTGACATGTCTAGCGAGACATAACACAAGCACGCTATAATGCGGTCGCGTTATGTATTGCTTTGTGTTAAATGATACTCTATTGAATTCATTTATATATTTGTATGTGGGTGATCCCAGAAAGTTGGTTTACAATTTCTAGGAGATTCTGATTTTTGCTGAAATCACATATTTTTAGAAAATATAATGATTTAAGCCTTAAAAAGTTCCATTTAAAGCATTCCAATTGAAGAGGGTTTTATCAAACTACCTTAGATTAAACCCCCTTGGGTAGAACCCCACTAGTTTTAAACCATACCTATAACAAAGTCTCCTTTACACCTATCAAAATGCTGATAAAAATCCAGTTTTGATTTACCTTTTGGGGGATCAAATGAATTCATTTAAAATTAATTTTTTTTAAGAATATAGTCCTTATTATAGGCTTCCCAAAAAGTATAATTTTAAATAAATTTAATTTTAATATTATATTTATTTTTTATTTCTTGTGAATGTAGGTTTTTCACCAAAAATCAATCTCTCTATTCTGCACATGTGGAAAAATAACATATTATCAAAATAATTTTTTGAAAAATATGAGTGCACCAGATATTGAAGTCCTTGATCCAACAAAAAAAAAACAAATGAATTTCGATACATACCAAAAAAGTTACACGTTATACGGTCACGTTATGTCTCAATTATAATTGGTTTGATTTAGAAACTTGATTAAAGAAAAAATATTGAATAAAAAACTATCTAACCAAGTGTAAGCACTAGATATTGGAGTTAAAAATCTAAATTCAAAAGAATTATAATTTTATCCTTCATGGAAAAAAAGTTATGCGTTATACGGTGAGCGTCACTTTTTTTAAATATTTTCTAAAAAAAACTAGTTTTCTAGGAAGATGGAAAAAGAAGTGCAATCTGATTCCAAATTTTTTGAAAAAAATATAGCTAGAATCTACAGAAAAAATTTCACAAAACTCTTGTTTGCATCATCTTCAAATTCCTCACGATTTAGCCGCTATAGGTGCCCGAAAGTGAAGATTTAGTTTAAAAAATTTATTTTAGTGTCCAGTTTGGCCAAAAATTGTAAACCACTATTGTGGGATCACCCATGTTTGTATGTATGTATGCTTGTATGACGTGTATGTATGTATGTATGTATGTTTGTGTATATGTATGTATGTATGCATGTATGTATTTATAAGGAGGGGGAATTTTAAGAGAGAGAGAGTTACATACATATAGGGTGGGAGGGAGGCAGAGAGGGAGGGAGAGACCTGAGAGAGAGAGAGAGAGGTGGTGAGAGAGAGACTTGAGAAAGGGAGAGGGGGTGCGAGGGGGATACCTAAGAGAGAGGGAGTGGGAGAGAAGGGGTTGGAGTGAGAGGGACTTAGCTATGTAGTGTGGGAGGGATAAAGTGATAGAGAGAAAGAGGGTGGGTGGGAGAGAGAGACCTAAGAGAGAGGGAGAGAGAGAGAGGGGGGAGAGAGAGAGAGAGGGAGATAAAGAGAGTTATATAGGTGGGGTGCCAAAGGGAGAGACTTGAGAGTTTGAGGGGGGGTGAGAGGGAGTGGGAGACTATACCCTAAGAGAGGAGAGGTGTGGGAGGATGCCAAGAGAGAGGGGGAGAGAAGAGATTGTTGGTGCCAGGGAGAGACTTGAGAGAGAGAGAGGGTTGGGAGGAGGAGAGCCCTAAGAGATAGGGATAGAGAGAGGAGTGATGGAGAGAAATTAGGAGAGGGATATATAGAGATAGAAATTGAGTGAGAGAGAGTGGTAGGGATTGATTAAGAAAGAGGTGCGTAGAAAGGAGAGGGTAGATAGATACAATTAGAGGGTAGGAGAGAGGGTGGGAGAAGAGGTAATATGGACTAGGAGAATGAGAAATGATAAAGTTGAGGATTAGGTTGAGGTTCAATACTATTTATAGGTAGAAATTGTTGTAATGTATAGAATTGTAGAAGGGTTAAAAGCGTTTACACAGGGTTAGAGGTTTGAGTTAAAGTTGAGGGATAGAGGTTTAGGGTTGAGGTTGAGAGGGCATAGGGTTGAGTATATAGGTTTGCAATTATATAGTTGCGAGGATCCAATGTATAGGGTAGATGGTTGAGAGTGAGTTGGGAGTTTTAATGCATAATTAGAGGTTGAGGGTTTAGGGGTTTTAGGGTTGAGGGATTAGGGTTTAAGGGTTTTATGGTTGAGGGATTAGGGTTTAAGGGTTGAGGGTTGAGGGATTAGGGTTTACGGGTTGAGGGTTGAGAGATTAGGGTTGAGGGATTGAGGGTTGACAATTGAGGGTTTAGGGATTGAGGGTTGAGGGATTAAGGGTTGAGGGTGTAGGGTTTAAGGGTTGAGGGTTGAGAGTTTAAGGGTTGATGGTATAGGTTGGGGGATTAGGGTTGAGGGTTTAGGGTATTGGGTTGAGGGTATAGGTTAGAGGGTATAAGGGTTTAGGGTTTAAGGGTTGAGGGCTTAGGGTTGAGTGTTTAAGGGTTTAAGGGTTGATGGTATAGGGTTGAGGGATTAGGTTAGACAGGGAGGGATGGATGGAGGGAGAGATGGAGGTTGAAGTGAGATAGAGAGGAAGGGAGAGGAGGGATGGACAAAGATAGACGAGGGTTGAGGATCCAATGTATAGGGTATAGGGTTGAGGGTTTAGGGCATTGGGTTGAGGGTATAGGGTTGAGGGTAGAGGGTGTTGGGTTGAGGGTAGAGGGTAGAGGGTAGAAGGTTTAAGAGTTTAGGGTTTAAGGGAAAATTGAGGGTTTAAGGTTGAGGGTAGAGGGTTTAGGGTATAGGTTTGAGGGAATATGGTTGAAGGATTAGGGTTGAGGGTCTAATGTATAGGGTAGAATTATAGAAGATTGGGGTTTAGGAGTTTAAGGGTTGAGGGTTGAGGATTAAGGGTTGAGGTTTGAGGAGTGAGGGTTAGGGGTTTATGTATAGGGTGGTGGGTGAGGTGAGGTAGGAGTAGAGGAGTTAGAGGGTTTAAGGTTTGAGGATTAAGTTATATACACAAGTTTACTTAGGTTTAAAGTTTAGAGTTTAGGGATTAGAGGTTGATGGTAGAGGTATTAGGTTGAGGTAGAGGTAGAGGAGTAGAGGTAGAGGGTAGAGGGTAGTGGGTTTAAAGGTTGAGGTTTAAATTTGAGGGTAGGAGTTGAGGGTATAGGAGTTGGGTATAGGGTTGAGGTATAGGGTTGAGGGATTAGGGTTGAGGATTAGGGTAGAAGTTTACTTGGGTTTAAGGGTTGAGGATTAGGGTAGAGAGTATACTTAGGTTTAGGGTTGAGGATTAGGGTAGAAAGTTTACTTGGGTTTAAGGGTTTAAGGGTTTAAAATTATAGGTTTGAGTGTGAGTTGAGGGTAGAAAGTGTGGGTAGAGGTTTAAGGGTTAGGAGTTGAGGTTGGGGATTAGGATTGAGAGTCTAGTTGTGTAGGTAGAGAGAGTAGAGAGAGAGGGAGTGGGAGATAGAGGGGTGAGAGGGAGTGGGAGGCAGGATAGGGAGTGAGAGAGAGAGAGGGGGTGGGAGGGAGATGCAGAGAGTTGTAGCCAGGTAGAGAGAGAGGTAGAGAGATAGAGGGATGGGAGTGAAATAGAGGGAGTGAAGAGAGAGAGAGAGAGAGAGAGGGAGTGGGAGAGATAGAGAGAGTTAGAGAGAGAGAGTGGGAGAGAGATAGAGGGTAGAGAGTGGGAGAGAGAGATAGAGGGGGAGAGAGAGAGGGAGTGGAAGAAAGATAGAGAGAGTTTAGAGAGAGGGAGAGAGAGAGTTTAGGGTTTAGGGTTTAAGGTTTAAGGGATTAGGGTTTAAGGCATAGTGTATAGGGTTGAGTGTTTAGGGATAAGTGAGAGACCTGGATGGCTAAGCAGGATGGGTGGATAAGGATAAAGAGAGAGATAGAGAAAATAAACCTATAGAAAATCAACTTTTTCATAATGCGAGCACATTTTTAAGAAGCTGAGATGTAGTCATTTGTTTAGCAAGACATAACATGCTCATGTTATAACAAAAGCATATTATATTGCAAGTATGTTTTTTCTTGCTCTAAAAATAGTAAAAAACTCAATATACATGTGATCTCTAGGCCCACATTCTGTATATTCTCCTGGTTATGTACATGTTCCAACAAAAAGAAGCTTTTTGATGCTTTTGTGAAGTGTGCATGCAAGTTTTTCTCATTCTACCACCTTTTTATGATCTTTCCACCACATTTGCATGAAATAACAGAGTTTTCACGTCCAATTTGATATATATCAATTCAAGTGTCAATTCCATTCAAGAGTGATATACAATTGAACATTGAAAAGGAAACAAGCTTTTGAAAAAATCAAATTGTTGAAGAGTTTGATGCAAGAAGAAGCGAAGGCTACATAATTGGGTAGAACTCATCTTCATTTTTTAGGTATTTGAAGTCTTTACACATTTTATTTATATTTTCCTTCATTCTATTTTTCCTTGCTTTGATTTTGTTATTTTGCATATTCCATATTCATCATTGTTTGTTTGTCATTATAACCTTAGCTTATCAATGCACATTTTAAACTACACAATTCTTTACACTTGCCAATTACATTTTTAAACCACATCTCTTTGAGGCATTTTGTTAAAAAATTGACCTACCTTGTGTATGCTTCCACATTTTGTATACATATATATATGAGAGTAGTTATGAGTATGTAAAATAATACTTCATTTTTCAATCCTTTTCTATGGATGTGCATACCCCTTTCCAAAGCTTTCATTTTGGTATAGGCATGGGGGATGTTGGAAAATGTAGCAAAAATTTTGTTTTACGCCTAGAAATTACATATGATTGAAATTTTCTAAAGCATTTTCAACAAATCCATTTTGTGCATATCCTACAATCATTCTAGTCCACAAGGACATATCTCATTGAGGCATTTTTTCAAATAGTTCTACCAAGCAGCTGATTGCCTTGTTTATGCTACCAAATTTTTCATACATGTTTATCAAAGCATTTTATCAAACAACATAGAGAAGGAAATCAACAGTTTGAAATAATTCTTTAAGGAAATGTGGTCTCATGGTGATGTGCATTTTTTCAAACAACTGATTTCCTTGTCTATGCTACCAAAATTTCCATACATATCTCTACATAATTGGAATATACCCCTCCCACATTAATAGATCTTTGAATCTATTTTGGTTTTCATCTCTATTTTTAAACTTACCTCATCACTAAACTTACCGCATCACTAATGTTGTGATATATTTTTAATGTTTCCTTGATTAGTCTACCTACAAGGAATTGTAACCCTTCTCTCCACTGTTTCAAGACTCTTTATTCAAGGCTAAGTTAGCAACATGGATAAAGGTGCAACCTATATTGCAATCATGGCATGCCAAAATACCACATTTCTACGAGACACTTTTTCAAATAGCCCCCTAACTTATCAACCATACCGCTTTGATAAGCTAGTGAGCTCACATTCTTTTCAATGTGGTATGGTTGAAAAGGTAGGGGGTTGTTTGAAAAAATTCCTAATGAAAATGGGGTCTCATGGTAATTTTTTCAAAAAACCCCCTACCTTGTCAACCATACCGCACTAACAAGCATGTGAGCTCACTAGCTTGTCAAAGGTACCACATTTTGCATACATGTCTACCAAAAAAATAATGTCAACCAATTCACATGCCTTGTCCATGCTTCCATTTTGAGCCTCTCTTGCAATCATGGCATGCCACAAGACCACATTTCTTTAAGGTATTGGATCCAAAAATTCATGTGAGCATTGACAATCTAGTGAGCTTGTCAATGCAGTAGGGTTGACAAGGTAGGGGGTTTTTTGAAAAAATGTCTCATAGAAATGGGATCTCATGGTGATGTACTATTTGAAATCATGAGACCCCATTTGTATGAGGCATTTTTTCAAACAACTCCCTACCTTGTCAACCCTACCGCATTAACAAGCTAGTGACCTCACTAGCTTGTAAAAGGTACCACATTTTGCATACATGTCTACCAAAACATTAATGTCAACCAATTCACATGCCTTATCCATGCTTCCATTTTGAGCCTATCTTGCAATCATGGCATGCCACAAGACCACATTTCTTTAAGGAATTAGATCCAAAAATTCACGTGAGCATTGAAACGCTAGTGAGGTCACTAGCTTGTCAATGCAGCACGGTTGAAAAGGTGGGGGGATATTTGAAAAAATGCCTCATAGAAATGGGGTCTCATAGTGATGTAGGGTCTGTTTGAAAAAATTCCTCATATAAATGGGGTCTCATTGTGATGTACATCACTGTGAGACCCCATTTCTATGAGACATTTTTTCGAACAACCCCCTACCTTGTCAACCCTACCGCATTGACAAGCTACTGAGCTCACTAGCCTATCAAAGGTGCCACATTTTACATCCATGTCTACCAAAACATTAATCTCAACCAATTCATATTCCTTGTCCATGCTTCCATTTTGAGCCTATCTTGCAATTATGGCATGCCACAAGACCACATTTCTTTAAAGCATTGGATCCAAAAATTCATGTGAGCATTGAAAAGCTAGTGAGGTCACTAGCTTGTCAATGCAGTAGGGTTGAAAAGGTAGGGGGATGTTTGAAAAAATGCCTCATAGAAATGGGGGTGAGACTCCATTTCTATGAGGCGACCCTAAACAACTACATATCGACCTCATGAAACAATTGATGATAAACTATCAAAATTGCCAAGCATTAGTATTTATTCATGCCTTATTAGCTGCATTTGATCCTATCTTGCAATCATGGCATGCCACAATACCACATTTCTTTAAGGCAGTGGATCCAAAAATTCATGTGAGCATTGACAAGCTAGTGACGTCACTAGCTTGTCAATGTGGTAGGGTTGACAAGGTAGGGGGCTATTTGAAAAAAATACTTCATAGAAATGGGGACTCATGGTGATACTAGATTTTCAATGCAGTAGGGTTGACAAGGTACATCACAATGAGACCCCAAGAAATCATGTGACCTTTGACAAGCTAGTGAGGTCACTAGCTTGTCAATGTGCTACGGGCTATTTAAAAAAATACCTCACATCACCATGAGACCCCATTTCTATGAGGAATTTTTTCAAACAACCCCTACCTTGTCAATCCTACCACATTAACAAGCTAGTGACCGCACTAGCTTGTCAAAGGTACCACATTTTCCATACATGTCTACCAAAACATTAATGTCAAACAATTCACATGCCTCGTCCATGCTTCCATTTTTTACCTATCTTGCAATCACAACATGCCACAAGACCACATTTCTTTAAGGCATTCCATCAAAAAATTCATGTGACCTTTGTCTATGCTAGAAATACTCTTCTACAATATGATTGTAAGTGTTTTGTATGAAGGGTTGAATGACATATTTCATTTATTTGTATGGATTCATTTTTTAGGAACTAATATTTGTCTCTTTATCATGCTGCATGTAAAATCATCCGCCATGCTAAGGAAAAAAACAAGGATTAAACCAACACAAGAAGAGTATGAAACTAATAAAGCAAAGAAAAAAGAATGGATGAGGGAACACCCTTAGAAGAAGAAATTTTATATGATTGATGAAGACATTCCAATTGAAGAGGAACCTCAAGCATCAAAAAGAGAAAAGGCATTGGTGGCACAAAGGGAACGAATGCAAAAGGATCATGCTAAAACAAATTTGAATACCGTAGTTGGAGACACACCCTCTACTGCAAGTGAATACCATCTACCACAAGTGAATATGGAGGGACACCATCTACCATAGGTGAATATGGAGGGACACTATCCACTGCATCTCAAGTTGAGAGTACATCATCACTCACATTTGAGGAAGGAGGTATGCCATCATCCCCATATCAACCTTAGGGTATTTCATCTATTCTATTTTTTATCAAAGGTACGCGATCTAGCCCATCTCACTTAAATATTGATGAAATTCCTAATGTTGAGATGAATGTACCTATAAGAACACCAAGAATTTTGCATAGAAAGCCAAAGTTTTTGATTAATATTGATGAAAATATTTTGCAGCCAATGGAAGGTAAGATTCCACAACACACTTGTAGAAGATATGCTTATAAGATTTGGAGATTGTTCTTTGAAAAGTCAAATGAGACTGCAAGATGTCAACTATTTGTTGAAATGATGTGAGGTTTAAAGTATAGAAACATCATGAAGATTCTTGGGTTGAGAAAATTGAATGCTTCAAGTGGAAATACTATTGTGAAGAATCTAATGGATTCTTATGAGAGTGTCAGTAAAACCGCACACTCAAAAGATAGTAATTTCACTCGATGTGTCATTACATTGAATTTGGTAAGTAATCTAACAAGGAGACATCGTCTCATTAGAAAGATGAGTCAACAATTGAGAATTAATAATTTTTTTATCAAGAGTCATTCAAAGGCACTAAAGAATTGAGGACATCGATTCAATTGAATTATGGGAATTCTCAGGGAGACTCCCACAAAAAGATAAACTAGTTGTTGAAGCATTGAGATCACTAATTGAAGACTATTGGAAGAATACACAAGGCCATTTCCAAATCAAAGGGATGTGGTAAGAAGGAGAATATGTAGTCAAAAATGTGAGCCACATCCAAAGCATTTTTTGGATACAACTCAAACACAATTTTTTCATAAATTTCAAGAGGATTATCCTCAAATTCAAAATTTTCAAAGATATTTTGAAATTATTAAACCTTTTTATGTCAAGATAAATCACACATGCACTACTTGTTGTTGTAGATTAAATATTGAATTTTCTAACCATTATGATGTTTATCATTCTATATGTTTAGATTTGCATACTAAAAATGTTTTGTAGGATTTAGCATACATGCCCCACCAAAATCTTCAAGAGAGTTCTTATCAAAAAAATTATTTGAAAGAGAGGATGGCCAAATATTCTACAAGAAAATATGCTTGGATGGTTCATGTCAGTGTTGTGGTGGCTTGTAATGTATGCCAATATGTCAACATATGGAAAGCACACATGCAATTGGAAAGAAACTAGTAGAGTTCAAAAAGTATAAAACAGTGGCATACAACACAAAAGATGATAATCAAGCAAAAATGTGTGATTTGGTTATTCAGAAGATGCTAGTGTATCGGTTTATGTGTACATTTCATGATAGTATAGTGTATGTGTATGCAAGGCATACCCATAGGGATCGATGGTTGGACTTGCAATTCAAGTTATGCAAGGAGAACTTTCTAGTTGGCAGCATAGTTTTAGTGGTCGAATTTGTAGAGAACTACACTCTACAACCACAATGTGAGGTACAGTCACAATATTACAACTCCACATAGGTTTCTATATTTGTGCACATACCATTCATTCATGTAGTTGATAGTACAAAGGACCACAAGAAAGTATTAATGAAGTACCACTTTTACATTAGTGATGATCGCACACATTCTCCAAAGTTTGTGCAAGGTTGTTTCCAATTGTTTTATAGTGATTTGGCTATGAGGGGCATCTAATACAATCAACATATAATATGGTTGGATAAATGTGCAACACAGTTCAAGAACTTGCAGATGTTCTATTGGTTGAGAAGGATGCATGTCATTACATGTGTTCAACATATGTGGAACTTTTGTGAGGTTTGGTATGGAAAGGGGGAGCATGATGGTGCAAGAGTGTGCATCAAAAGAGCATTAGCACGAGAAGAGTTAAAGTATAAAGACAATGAAAATTTGACATATGCAAAATCAATTGTCGAGTGGTGTAATGCTTTGATGGATCCAGGTAATGAACATAAGTTTTCATTTCATAGATATTTTTGGTTGATAGATGATACTAACATTTCACCATATGAGGATTGTTGTACATTGACAGGATCAAGTGAGCTACACTCTTTCCTTAGCTCAAATGCAGGTTCATGGAGTATCCATACGTGAAAGATGGCATGCTTTTTTTCTTCATGTATAGTTCAATCTTGGGATGAGTGTGAGTCAAAGGAGTGGGTTGACGAATGGTGGTTAAGTTATCTTAGCCCACTTCACACGTATCATCCTCTGATGACATTGGAACTAACACAGATGGAATGATTAGTTAACTTTGACCACATAAGATCTAGTTCAACTAGGTAATATATCTACTTGCATAGTTTTTGAAATTCCTATTGTTATCTTACTTTTAAAAGTGTATTTGTAATATTGACTAATTTCATCAAATTTGTTGCACATATCAATGTAGGACATGTTTATGTAGTTATTTCAAATGAAGACAACAAAGAGGGAACAAATTATTACTTGTGTCATTGTGTTGAGTCCAAAAATAAATTGGAGGCCACAATTATAGATGGAGAAAACATCAAATATCCTACAGGCTCAGTGGTTGTTACTAGAATGTGGCTTAGAAGGTACCCATATACGAGCGGTAATGTTTGGTAATTTCAGGACTTTGACATGCATCAAAATATTCTTCATTACTCAAATCTTGTCATGGCATCCAATGTTCATTTGATAAAATATGGGGGTATACCTTTGAACAAGACCTTGTGAAAGGTGTGTGAGTATGACCATGAGGCAATACTTGACATAATAAAGAGTAGTGCAGACTTAGATGGTTAATTGGATTAATTTGTAAGTATGCACATTGGTTCTTATTAATTTGTAAGTATGCACATCAATTTGTATGATGCCAATGCTATGATGCCAATGCTATCATCTAGTGTTTATATCATGTATGTAGGTGATTGATGAAGTTATCATATTTGCAAATGTAACACACTTTATGTTTAGAACTATGGCAAAGGATATAGAGTTCAATAGTATTTTATTTTTTCTCAAAAATATGCAAAAAAAATTGATGTAGGTTATTCTCAATAGATTAGTAAACTAAGTGGAAGATTAAATTGTGTCATTTTTATAACAGATTACAAGTTTCCCAAAGGTGGGATAGTAATAGTTTGGTTAAATTTTATATTCATGTTAATCCTCATTACTTCGAGGACACTCTAAAGTTTAATCCTGATAGATGGGAGGTATGCTTGATATTCATATAAAAATTACTTTTTAAGATATTCAATGGACTAGATTGACTAGTGATAAGTTATAAGATATTGCATAAGTAAGCACACAAGTTTTAAATTATTGACATATCACATGTTTATTTGAATTGATTATGTGATTATGTGATTATTAATATTTACAATCTCTTTTCTTTGGTTAGGTGGGAGCTAGTAAACCCAAATGAAGTTATAAAGTATATGCCAAATCCAAGACTAGCAGATGTTGCTGAATTATTCATTTGAAGTTAACCTCGTCATGACCACCTATAAAGTAGACATTATAAAAGTGTGTGTCAAGCTTGGCGAGGGAATTTAAAATTATTCATTTGAATTTAACCTCATCATGAGCACCTATGATGTAGGCATTATAAGAGCATCTAGAAAGTATGAGTGACATTGTAAGAGATCTATGAGAACAGAGTACCTAAGGCATCTTTGAATCCTATTTTT
>VDFB02379711.1:100853200-100930834 GCA_007258455.2 Sequoia sempervirens
GTTTCTCCACTTCCAAGTTAGATGATTAGAGGATTGAACAATGAAAATAGAATTTCAAAGTTCGCTTGCTATTTTTACAGATGGTAAAGGTAAAATCAACCAGGCTGGGATTGAGTATTACAATAATTTAATCAATGCTCTTCTTCGAAATGGTATTCAACCATTCGTTACATTATTTCATTTCGACCTTCCAAACGCACTTGAAGACTCCTACGGTGGATGGCTCAGTCCACAGATAGTGTGTGTAATCTGTTATTTTCTATCCCATCTGTTTCTACATTTGAACAGTAAAACAAATTCGTGTAAAGCTGAACGTAGCTTGGAAATGTTGACTTGTTTGTGTGCAGAATGGACTTCGAAGCCTACGCAAAAATTTGTTTCAAAACCTTTGGTGACCGGGTTAAGTACTGGGCTACAATGAACGAGCCTAATCTTTTTGTTCCATTGGGCTACACCGTAGGAGTATATCCTCCTACAAGATGTTCTCTGCCTTACGGAAAGTGTGTTTCTGGGAATTCCCTGTCTGAGCCATATGTTGCTGCACACAATGTTTTGCTCGCCCATGCAGCTGCAGTGGACACATATAGGACCAAATATCAGGTATTTTTCTTTAATTTCGTCTGCCATATGTAAACTAGTTTGTTAATCGTTCTTGAATCTTAATTCATTCTTACACATCTATGATAACTTTCAGAAAATTCAAGGGGGGTCTATTGGATTTGTCATTAGCGCTCCATGGTATGAACCCTTGGAAGATACTCCTGATGACAGAGCAGCTGTTGACAGACTTTTAGCATTCAATATTCGATGGTGGGTATTCGAAACAATGCCTCTAATTCGATTTGGGATTCTCGTCTATTAGTTAGATGTTGCATATAATGCCTTTATTCAGATCAGACTTAAATGGGTGCCATGGAGAAATCACGGTACTGTTTCCAATTGATGACCATCGCAAGCTCTTAAATCAACCGCAGGTTTTTGGATCCAATTGTTCTGGGGAATTATCCACGTGAAATGCGGCAACGACTGGGATTGCGCCTACCAACTATTAATGCAGAAATGTCTGGGAAGCTTTCAAGATCATTCGATTTCATAGGTATAAACCAGTACACAACCATGTATGCAAGCAGTAGCCCTCCTCCTTCCCTCTATTTCGGTACACACTTTTATCCGGATTCCATGGTTTATTTGACTGGCGAAAGACAAGGAGTTCCCATTGGAGAACGAGTAAGAATTCCACAATTCTCTCTCTCAGCTCGTGGTCTGTCTATGTTTGGCCAAACCTCTGATTTGAATTTTTTACTTGTCTTCAGACAGGATTGGACGGTTTTTATGTGGTGCCTCGGGGAATTCAGAATATGGTGGAATATATAACCCAAATCTACAACAAGCCTCCTATTATCATCACAGAAAACGGTAAACTATTCCGTCTTATCCATCTTTTCAAAATTTGAATGCAAGAGCCAGCTTACATGTTCCACAACAGACAATATCTAAAAGATAAGATGTCCTTTAATCTTATCTTCGAATGGTTGAACAGGCTATGCAGAATCCAAGGACTCCTCTGCCACTTTACAAGAAGCTTTGGAAGATGTGAGGAGAATAAATTTTCACAGAGATTACTTGTATTATTTAGCAAACGCAATCAGGTAAATCTCGTAAAGAGTGTTGTACCTGTTTGTTTTTTTAATAGTATGCGATGTTTGTTGAAGTTGAGCTTCAATGTATTATTGCTTTTAGCAGGAATGGATCAGATGTGCGTGGATACTTCATTTGGTCTCTTCTTGACAATTTTGAGTGGCGATTCGGCTACACATTGAGATTTGGCCTATATTACGTGGATAGCTATTCTCAGAATAGATATCCGAAGCTATCAGCTCAATGGGTAAAGCAATTTCTTCGGATGGACGCAACCACCACAGTTTAACCACAACTACATTATCAAACCGCGAATTCCTGGAGAAAGGAAGAAGATAAATATGAAAATAGAAAAAATAGAAAAAATTTAATGACGGAAAAGATGTAAATGAAATGCAATGTATTATAATTTCACTATAATTTGACTAACTTCGTCCAACAATCCGAAAACCAATAAAGTAGGTAGAATAGTGTTTGAACAAGGATGGATTATTGTGAGTCGAGACCACCGATGACCGAAAAGTGGCAACAAAGAATTGTTAATTGCACCTTAGTTTTGCATTGCGTTTCCCAAAGATTATCGTAGAACCAAAAAAAAAAAACTACTAAAAGTGTTTTCAAATGATTGACTAAATTTTTATTGTTTAGATAAAATATTAGTTATTTATAAATTTGAAGTTATTATATATAAGTTTTAGTTTAATTTTTTTTTTTTTTATATAATGTTGGGTACAATACAAATAATAGATATATTAAAATTAACAAAATATTCAAAACATGTATTAGAGTAATCTGAAAATATGTGAATGTTATGAATGTATCTTTTAAGTAATCAAATAAACAATATTAATTTAGACAGTTATAATTATGAAGATCATAGTAATTTAACACAAGGAAACACAAGTAAAATGAATGGATATTGGACTATTTCTTTAAGAGTTACTTTTCACACAAAGAATGTAACCAATACTTTTCATTATTTATATCATTAACATAATTTGTATTTTATATTAAAAAAAAATTCAAATAAAAATGATCGTAATACTCTCACTATTTTGAGGGATTTAATTGAAGTGAAGATAATGAACTATAAATCAATCTTTTTTATATAACTAATATTTCTTGTAACTCTTTCTAACATTAGTTTTTACAACTTGTATATAATTAAAATTCATACCATCTTAATGCTCAATAATAAATACTATTGAAAATCTTTATTTATAAAAAAATAAATAAAAAATGACTAACCCAAAAACCACCAATCAAAATTTTATTTTAGGTAGAAAATAGTTCAATAGTACGACAAATATTTATCTTCATAAAAAAAAATAGAAAGGTTGACCATATGAATGCTGAAATAAACAAAAAGTAAAAATAAAAGTTGGATTTCATGAGTTTTATGGGCATCTCGACCGACCTTTCAATTGGGATAACAAAAAAATGACAAATACTTGATGACTTTTATGTCGCATCTCTCATTTAGAACATCAATTATGTGAAACATAATGATATAATATCCACAACACCATATAATCCAACTATTATAAAGATGATCTCATTTCGCCTTTACATTATTTAAGCAATTGTATCAACTTTGGCACCACGATGACACGAAAAAGAGGAATCGTAATTATAATAAACATGTTTTATTTTCTTTCTTATAATTAGTAACTGCTGTTTATATTAAAATAGAATGATGAGGTGCTCCACAAATTTCAATGGAATATTTCAATATCAATCAAAGTCTGACTTTTATCTTTATAATATACTACGTCCACATTTTTCTTGCTTTATCTTTATGATTCTTAATAGCAGAATACAAAACAAAAAAGATGGTTTCAGACATGTACCCTGTAAATCCAACCTATTCAATGCAAAGATTTGAGCATTTTTAAAAATAGAATTCATTTTAGGAAAATATATTAGAAATTGTGGGCAAATCTATCTACTCCCTAAGCAATTAAAGCTTGAGAGATGACAAGCCATTATGGGAACAGAATATCAATCCGTTTAAAGCTAAAAATATCAATGGTTTCCGTAGCAATCAACGCTGGAAATCAATAAGTGACAGAGTAGGTACAAGATGGTAGTGGGCGCAGTAAATAGAATTTAAAAAAAAAAAAAGGTGTACCTTAATGGGCTATATTCCATTAATTAAATAGAAGCATTTTTGTATTACTGCCTTACAAACAATTAACATTATTTAATTGTTTATGTCTCATCTTCTACATTGTTTATGTTTTGTCATCGATTTGTATTAGTTATATCATATATGATGGAGATATTTAGCCGATAGGCTATTATGCGGGGGAACCCCACCGGAATCTCCTCTAGTCTGATGTCAGAAAATCTCCTCCAGTCTGACGCTGGAAAACAACAGTCGCGCACTCGGAGCCATACCTGGTGACATAAGCCAACTTCCGAAATCTGCATTTCATGTGCTTATTCTAGGCTATTTTCAAACTGCGGGGACTCCTTTCGTGCACATTTTTCTAAGCCTATCGGTGTATGCATTGCACCTGATTGGGGTGCAAGTGCCAGTAATAGTTTGGTGGTATGTATCATTATGACAAGCAAATTTTTTAAGTAGTTGAAAGAAAGAAAAATTCAAAAAAATATGAGTTTAGACGATTAATTATTTATATTAATTAAGTGTGATAATTTATTTAAAAATATATATATAGAAGGATTTACAATCAAATTATAATTGATATTTTAATTAAATAATAAATATATTTATATTTGAAATTAAGAGGAGTTAAAGAATGATAAATTTAAGAAAGAAATAAAAATTCTTGAATTATGTTATATATTATGTTGGTGTTGTCTTTATTGTTGAAATTTTGATATATTATAAGAAAAATAAAGTTATGATCTAGTGATTAAATAATATTGAAATAATAGGAAACACCTAATATATAATTTTTTGACTTGGTGGATTGCCACTCCACACAATCCGATCTTGGTTGTAGATGTGTAGCATAGTATTTTCCCACATGTGTACTCATGTCTTCTAACATGCTACATATCTATAACATCTATCCAATTGTGACAATGCACTTATTTTTGAAAGGCCTTTATCCATGATATACTTTAAGAAATGACCTCTTCAATATTTTATAGAAAATTTTGTGAATCCAGAAATTTTGAAAAGGATAATAACCTAAGTGATTTTTTATAGTGAAAATAAACTTTTTAAGTAGATCACTGCTTTTCATGCACCATTTTTTTTTGCAATTTGAAGACTAAATTTTTCCTTTCATTATATAACTTGTATAGAAATTTGGCATTCAAAATTTTCATCAATATATAATATTTAAACAAAGATATTGCAATGGGGTGAATATAGAAAATTAAAAAAAAAAACCTATTAAATTGAGATTTTTAGTGTTGCAATTATTATAAGCAATGGCCTTATACATGGGTCTATCTTAAACAAAAATTTGAAATTTATAAGGCGTAATTTATTTGAAGATTTTTTTTTTCATTTAGTGAAAATCCATCAACTATAAGAAAAATAGACAATAATAAGAAACCTAAAAATAGTCAATTATAGGATATAAAAAAAAATAAATGGTGGCATATAACCACTAAAAAGATCATTTTCTTATTGTGGTAAGAAATATGGTTAGTTTTTCTCGGAGCAGAAAGGTCAATGAAGTTGTCTTGTCTCACTAATAAATGAGACCCCTAGGAAGAAACATCTCCTAATTCTCTTCCATTACACTAATACCCACCATGCAATTAATTTGATATCTATAAGAAATTAAAAATATAGTTTTTTATTTCAATAAAAGGCTAATAGCCTATATATATTATTTATTTATAAATAGTAGTTACAATATGTCTTTACACTTCAAAATTGACCATACTCTGATCAAACCAGTTTGCTACCATTTTTAACTATAATCATAGTCCTTTCTGTTGTATACATAGACATGAGTAGTAGGGATGATTTCTTTTCAAAAAGTAGTATATGTTGCAAATGTAGAAGCTTGGAGGAGACATCTGAAATTGCATGATGTGAAGATTTACCCAAGTACAAGTATGTGCATACCAGAATGTTGCTTAACAACACCAAAATCCCTTCATTCACTGCTTAGCAACTGTAACTTGCATACCAAAAAGCTTCCTAACAACACCAAAAAGACCGACCTTCCATCACCACTTGCCATCTTCTTCTACAACCATGGCTATCGACTGCTTCTTCGTTTTTGCAAACCAAAAAGGAATTGTTACAACCATCACCTTATTCTTACATTTGCATTATCTCCATTGAGTTCTCACCTTGCACTTCATTTCCCTCTTCCATATTTTGAGAGTTGGCCTGGTGACATTCATATTAGGAATAACACGTGGCTGATGGAAATTGCCTGCCTGAGGGAGAGGCACCGAAGTATACTAATGTAAATTCTATGGTACCTAGGTTGGGATGCAGGAGGAACTCTTTCTGGCTAACGGTGGTTAACAGAGGTTGTTGCATGGTAACAATTATGATGTAATAGGAAAGACACATAATGGTACTTCTCCCTAAAGCACTTAGAAATCTCCCTTCCTAGATGATGACTGTACCTTGAAAAATCCCTATTTAGATGACTTGGGTCACTATGGTCAAGAGAATATTTTAAAGCATCAAACACATTGACGAATGCTCTATTGTGGGGTAAGAAATGCAGTGGAAAAATTCCACCAACATAGCCATCACCCATACCAAACACATATTTCTGGACGCAGACCAAGAGGGCATCATTTTGAAGGAATACCTCATTAACCATTAAAAATATAGAACTTATGTTTTAGTGCACCCTCCTTTTCTATGCTTCCAATTTCACTAACTCTATACTTATGCTACTAGATAAATATGGGTGATTGGTGACATATTTGAATGAGTGTAACCATTGTTTAATTGTAATATAGTATAATTAATATTGTTAGCTCATACACACATTCGATATATCTTTCAAGGGACATTTCAAAATCAAACTCCAAATCACTTTCTAGCTCTAATGTGTTGCTATGCACTAGCTAGAGCACAACTATTGTGGTAAGTTGTAACATAAAAATAATATTCAAAATAATACTAAACCATCTTCATAGATTACAAATAGGCCAAAACATGTGCTAAATTTATGATGATACTGAAATGTTTAATAACTTTCCTAAAATCCATTGTTCTATGCTTTAATCAAACATCTATGTTATCCTCAAAACAAAAAGGAGACCCCAACAAGGATGGATAATTATGACTCTATTTCTAACATTATAAAAATAGTACACTCAAATCACCCACCTCCTCATAATGAAAAAAATCCAATTGAATTATCTTTGGTTTTACAATCCATATTTAAGACTTGTGAAGAAGTTTATGGTTTGAAATGATCCATTCCTATCCATGTCTCTTTGGTTAGCACATTGACCTACAACATATTTTTCATTACAGCTTTTTTTATTCTTTGAAAGGAAAGATAAGGGTTATCTATCATATTCAAAAAAAAATTTCTCATTACTTGTCTTGGCAAGTTTTATATCATTTATTTACATTGATGTGCAACATTTTCAAATATAGTTAAATTTATCAAAAGTAAATTTATTTTGTGTTGTGTTATAACATGTGTGCTACATATTGATAAATCTAGAAAGGGACAAGATTTTCATCCATATTCTATGATTTCCCCATGTAGTCTCAATAAGTGATTGTATTGGGCTAGTATGGTTAACTTTCCCTTATATCAATTTATGACTGGTACATTTAGCAATAATATATTAGAGAATAAGTGATTGTATTGGGCTAGTATGGTTAACTTTCCCTTATATCAATTTATGACTGGTACATTTAGCCCCTAATTCTTAGGTTTAATAGGATTTGTTGACAACATAAAATTTTTTAGAGTCTAAGTGATGTTAAATGACCATTTATAAGAAAAATGAATCTAAACACAATTGATTTCATTTTTCCTTAACATTTAAGTCAAATACAAATAATTATTAATTAAAAGAATTCAATTAACAATAACCAAATTAGACATGAGTAACTTTCCTTTGAATTTCATGTGTGAAACTACTTCCTTTGCCTATTAGGTTTCTTTACACATTTACTGTGTGAGTGCTCATACATGGCTAGCCATATTTAGCAGTGATAGTTATGTTTATTGTTAATGGTTCATTGTACTTATCTTATAGGTTCATAATTAATAGTTATGTTTATTGTTAAAGGTTCACTGTACTTATCTTATAGGTTCATAATTAAATAGTAATAACATATTATCTTGTAACTTACCTCAAGTAAACCTTAATTATTTTTTAAAAATGTGTGGGAAACATACTATTTAAAGATAATTATGTTCTACATATAATGTACGTGTTATTAAAAAAATTACTAGTTTATGATCAAAACATATTTGACCTACAATTTTTTTTATAGTTATATTGATTGGTCATACATTTCATGACATTAACAAAATTCTTTTTCTACTCATTACATACACTATACAATGTCTTTAATTCAAATTAGCATAATATAGGGGTAAATATTAACTATTTAACACATTAAAATTTTAATGTTACTTAAAGAAAGCCAACCAAAAGACATCTATATTTACACATGCATGTACAACTAAGGTGGTGAAGTTTATCTAGTCAAAAAATGAGAAACAAGGAAAATTAATTTTCTAATCTAACATACTAGTGTAGCATCATAAATTGTCACCCTTGAAAATTTCACACTATGTTTGGCTCCCTCCTAAGTGCATGTTCCTAACAATGCTTATAAATTGCCCATTTAATTATCATTTTCAAGAAATTGAATTAAATATCAGAAATATAATTAAATATCTATTTTAATAAAATTTAAGAAGAAAACGAAGGGCTATAATAGGGTGCTCACACCCTTCTCCTACCTAATCAGACCCTAAATCTAAAGTTTTATTATCGGCCTCAATTTTTTTATGAATATGAAATTGATTATTGTCTTGTCATAATGGTTAGTGCAAAATATGTTCAAACTCGTATAAATATAAGTTTTTTCTCCATTTGAACATCTAAGTCTCCCTAATAAAATTTTGATCTCTCAAGAAATCCTAAAGGAAATTAATACAATTTCAAGAGAAAAATAAGCAAAATGTCTACAACATACTTTCAGTCAATTTCATATCTACAACATTTTAGCAAATCTATGTTCATGCATTGTAAAATGTTTCATGATTGTGTTTGTTTGTTATTATGATCACTAGCACTTTAAGGATCTCCAAGAATCCTCCAATTTCTTCTTATATGTGATGAGCCAAGTGACTTCATTCTAACAAGGAATCTAGATTTGAGTGGTAAGTTACAATAGTGTCATTTATCATTCATTTTATCCATTTTCCCCTACTCTCCATAGATTACATGATTTGTATCATTTTCGTTATATCTATTTGTGGAGGTGGAAACACCAAAATGAGGTTTGAATGAGGCAAGCCCCTATATGACACAACCCTTCTCCTCTTTTCCTTCTTGTAGTTATAGGTGTGAAGTGGATTCAAGTAGATTGGAGATCTTAAGACCTTAAACATAGTTCAATAATTCAAGAACCTTTCATCATCAAATTAGGGCAAGTTGATTACTAACAAACTATCAAACTTCAAAAAATGATCCCAATTGTCAAAGACCTTTAGAATAGGATGCAAATCTACATAAGTTTTGAGACCCTAGAAATCATAATTTATAGACTAGGGAGCCCATGCCCTTTTCCAATCAATTCTACTCCAAATTCATATGTAAGGTTCCTCTCTATCTACACTTTTTAATTTTGCTTTGAATGTTTGTGTTTCTTTGCTCTAATTTTTCCATATTTTGTAATAGTTCATTTTCTTAAGCTTAATTTACTTAGTTTGCAACATTTCACATTTCAATAATCACATTCAATCATCACCCAAAATAAAAAGGGGACCAAAGCCCTGATCATTTGTTTAGCTCTCCCTTGAGGACAACCAAATAACTTCATTTGGTTATGTTTGTGTCCCCCAATGTTTTATGGTGAAACAATTGATTTAGGTTTACCATTGGCCTTATATCTCATTTCATCATCTCATAGATATCTATCCCAACTATTTATATGAATACTTTTGCTAATTTAAGCCAACAACATAGATATTTACATATGGGTGTCATGGGGCAATTGATGTAATATTTCTAAGTAATAAATACATATTTTAGGACCCAATTGTTGTGGGTAATTGACCATGTGAAATGTTTTAGCATATTTAATGTACTAGATCTATATATGCTAGTATAGTTAATGTTATTGGTTTTTACACTGGGCAAGTAGCTAGGAAATTGAATTAAACTAGTTGTGAAAATACCATGTAGGTAAATCATACACATACATACATATAAATACACACACACACATATATTTGGGTGTATGTATATATGTATATAAATACACACATACACATATGTGTATGTATGTATGTAGTTTCTACTCTAACATCTTATAAATGTCAACATAGACCACAATCCTACCATATAATAACATTATATCCATATGTGTCTAGAGAAAAATAGGTTCATCAAATGAGTGTGAACATGATGACGAGAAGTGGGCCTCACATATAACTACTCCCATGCTTCAAGATATTTCTTTAACAATTATGATGTGTATAACATTGAATAATATAATGTGGTTTTAATATTTATAGTTGTATCATTTAATGAAAAAGCACAAGACTTGTATAGATGTCTTAGCCCTCAATAAATACACAACTAGGATGAGCAAGGAGATGCCTTATTTAACAAGTTAAAAGAGAAAGGAGATAGTGCATGGGTAAACCCAAAAAGTGGTTTACAATTTGAATGAGGAAGGAAAACTTGTAAAAAATGACCCCATGCCAAAAAAATTTATTCTAGGGGTTCAAACGAACTAGTTGGTTTGAATGAACCAAAGAGGGTTCGCTCGAACTAGGGTTTGAGCGAACCCATTTAATGCATGTACGGACCAATCGGCCAAAAAAATCAAATGGAAACACATTTTTGGAAGGGGGTTGGATCGAACTCTTGGGGGTTCACTCGAACCCCCTTGGTTCGAGCGACCCCCCCTTTTCCCTGATTTTTTACCTTGTTCATAAAAAAAATCAAAGATTTTTCACTTCGGAGCTTGGGTTGAAGATGAAAATGGTGGAGAATTTATAAACCCAACTGGAATCAGGTAGTCCTCGAAACGAGTTGTCCAACAAATATAATTTTAATATGTTTTGGTTTTATTATGTTTTTTTTTTTTTCAGTTTTATTAAACATAGGTTTTTCACCAGAAATCAAGCTCTCTATTCTGCACATGTGGAAAAATAACATATTATCAATTTTTTTTTTGAAAAATATGAGTGAACCAGATATTGAAGTCCTTGATCCAACAAAAAATAATTTGAATTTCGATACATACAAAAAAGGTTACGCATTATACGACCGCGCTATGTCTGAATTGTTATTGGTTTGACTTCTAAACTTGATTTAAAAAAAGCATTCAATAAAAAACTATCCAACCAAGTGGAAGCACTAGATATCGTAGTTACAAATCTAAATTCAAAAGAATTATAATTTTATCCTTCATGGAAAAAAAGTTATGCGTTATACGGTGAGCTTCACTTTTTAAAAATGTTGTTTTATGAATAAAACTAGTTTTTGAGGGAGATGGAAAAAGAAGTGCAATTTGATTCCAAAATATTTGAAAAAAATATATTTAGAATCTATAGAAAAAATTTCACAAAACTCTAGTTTGCATCATCTTCAAATTCCTCATGGTTTAGCTGCTATAGTTGCCCAAAAGTGAAGATTTAGTTAAAAAAAAATATTTCAGTGTCCAGTTTGGCCAAAAATTGTAAACCACTATTGTGGGATCACCCGCATCTAGGACCCTAGAGAAACTGGGTCAGTGCAGGACCATGGTGGGCCAAATATGGCCCTTAAGTGGCAATGAAAATGTAGAAAATCAGACTTAAGCAACTTCACATAAGAATTTGTAGGCTACTAGACTTTTTGTGGAAAAAAGTAAATTTGATTTGGTGAAAATTTGAAATGGTGAAAATTTGAAATTTCATTACAGTGGTAAGTTTTAAATTTTAGAAAATAATAAAAAGGGTGATTGTTCGACCACCCTAAGTATGAGAATTTTTTTATTTTATTTTTCTGAATCCTTCAATATAAGTATAGGACACATGCCTAGATGTGACACATGTACATTTTGTAAATTTTTTGTAAGCAAATAATTAGTTATAAATTTTCTAGTACGAATTCTTAAAAATATTAAAAACCATTTGTCTAGCCACCCTAACTTGGTCAAAAATTTATGAAATTCAATTGTTTAAAGCTATAGTTTGTGAAGTATAGAATGTGATGCATCTTTTGGATTCAAAAAATTTGTAACCATTTAAAAGTTATAGATGTTTTTCTATCGTCCTATTAATCAGGACTTTACACATAGTTTATGTAAAAAATCAATAATAATTATTTATAAAATTAAAAATAAAGCATATCTTATATTAGTAGAATTCTAAAAATTTACTAAATAAA
This sequence comes from Sequoia sempervirens, assembly GCA_007258455.2. Taxonomy (NCBI): domain Eukaryota; kingdom Viridiplantae; phylum Streptophyta; class Pinopsida; order Cupressales; family Cupressaceae; genus Sequoia; species Sequoia sempervirens. The sequence goes on from VDFB02379711.1 coordinate 100,865,381, forward strand.
CCCTTTTTGTTTCATCAAATTCAAACCAAAAAAGTTGTCAACATGAAGGGTGAAGTTTGAAAAACCATTATAACCCCTCTAAACACGTTGGGGTAGTTGAATTTTTAGGTTGGACACCCCCAAGCCAAATCCCAAAGAAATACTGAGGCACTAATTGAGGCAAAGAAAAAGTCAAAATTTAAACGAATATTCGATAGAAATAGATATCCATTTTTTAAAATTAAGAAAATGAATATTTGTTTTTAACTTTAAGAAACATATATTAATTTCTTTAACTTAAGAAACAAATATCCAGGTAAGTGCAAAAAGATGGGGGGCCAAAAAGGGGGCTTAAGTGGTGACTTTTTTTTTCTTCTGAAATCAGGAAATACTGACCTTGGATGTGAAATTGAGGATAGTTACACTCAAAATTTTGAGATGCAACAAAAACAAAGATCATAGTGCTCCAAGTCTACTTTCTAAACTACTATTTTTTTTTTGAAAATGGTTGAGATTAAGGGGTTCAAAAGAGGGGGCCACAAAAATTGGTGTTGCTTTTGTCAAAAAAACATAACATAACAACTTTTGTGGATCCCTCAAATGGTTAACCTTTTTTTAGTATTTTTAAAATCGCTTCAGTAAGAAATTAGCTAATAGTATGTAGTTTATGCTTTATTTTTTTGATAATTTTTCAATGAATATTTGATTTTTTACTAATTTTCAAAGTGGACATTTCCTAAAAAACAAAATTTTGGTCATGCTACCCCTATAAATTTTGGAAACTAATTGAAAATCATTTTTTAATATGCGTAGAATGGAGTCTAGTTTCTAAAAATGTAATTTATTTGAAATTTCAATGAAAGGTTAATTTATAACTAAAAAAACACCAAACACTGGTTTTTTCCAAAAAAATAGACACACAAACAAAATAAATTATAGATCAAAGGCTTAAGATTGTCAAAATGTGAAAAAATTAGATTGTTAGATAGCTAAGAGAGAGCCTAAAATTACCCAGAGGTTTGATTTTTTTGACATTGAAACACGTGCAAACCTGTTGCTTAGCATGAATGCGATTATGTGAAATATTGTAGAATTTGCAAAAGAACATCTTTGGACATTGGGAAGACACTCCAAGCCTTTGGGTTGGTATTCCAAGGAAAATACCAAGCCCAAGGATTGGGGATTCCTAAAGAAAGAAATAAAGTGAGCACATTATAATGCACTCACGTTATTTCTTAGTTTTGACATGTCTAGCGAGACATAACACAAGCACGCTATAATGCGGTCGCGTTATGTATTGCTTTGTGTTAAATGATACTCTATTGAATTCATTTATATATTTGTATGTGGGTGATCCCAGAAAGTTGGTTTACAATTTCTAGGAGATTCTGATTTTTGCTGAAATCACATATTTTTAGAAAATATAATGATTTAAGCCTTAAAAAGTTCCATTTAAAGCATTCCAATTGAAGAGGGTTTTATCAAACTACCTTAGATTAAACCCCCTTGGGTAGAACCCCACTAGTTTTAAACCATACCTATAACAAAGTCTCCTTTACACCTATCAAAATGCTGATAAAAATCCAGTTTTGATTTACCTTTTGGGGGATCAAATGAATTCATTTAAAATTAATTTTTTTTAAGAATATAGTCCTTATTATAGGCTTCCCAAAAAGTATAATTTTAAATAAATTTAATTTTAATATTATATTTATTTTTTATTTCTTGTGAATGTAGGTTTTTCACCAAAAATCAATCTCTCTATTCTGCACATGTGGAAAAATAACATATTATCAAAATAATTTTTTGAAAAATATGAGTGCACCAGATATTGAAGTCCTTGATCCAACAAAAAAAAAACAAATGAATTTCGATACATACCAAAAAAGTTACACGTTATACGGTCACGTTATGTCTCAATTATAATTGGTTTGATTTAGAAACTTGATTAAAGAAAAAATATTGAATAAAAAACTATCTAACCAAGTGTAAGCACTAGATATTGGAGTTAAAAATCTAAATTCAAAAGAATTATAATTTTATCCTTCATGGAAAAAAAGTTATGCGTTATACGGTGAGCGTCACTTTTTTTAAATATTTTCTAAAAAAAACTAGTTTTCTAGGAAGATGGAAAAAGAAGTGCAATCTGATTCCAAATTTTTTGAAAAAAATATAGCTAGAATCTACAGAAAAAATTTCACAAAACTCTTGTTTGCATCATCTTCAAATTCCTCACGATTTAGCCGCTATAGGTGCCCGAAAGTGAAGATTTAGTTTAAAAAATTTATTTTAGTGTCCAGTTTGGCCAAAAATTGTAAACCACTATTGTGGGATCACCCATGTTTGTATGTATGTATGCTTGTATGACGTGTATGTATGTATGTATGTATGTTTGTGTATATGTATGTATGTATGCATGTATGTATTTATAAGGAGGGGGAATTTTAAGAGAGAGAGAGTTACATACATATAGGGTGGGAGGGAGGCAGAGAGGGAGGGAGAGACCTGAGAGAGAGAGAGAGAGGTGGTGAGAGAGAGACTTGAGAAAGGGAGAGGGGGTGCGAGGGGGATACCTAAGAGAGAGGGAGTGGGAGAGAAGGGGTTGGAGTGAGAGGGACTTAGCTATGTAGTGTGGGAGGGATAAAGTGATAGAGAGAAAGAGGGTGGGTGGGAGAGAGACCCACAGGAGGGGAGTGGAGAGAGAGGGAGAGAGGAGAGAGGGTGATAAAGAGAGTGCATAGGTAAGTCAAAGGGAGAGACTTGGAGGAGTTTGAGGGGGTGAGAGGGAGTGGGAGAGAGACATACCTAAGAGAGGGAGAGGGTGTGGGAGGGATATAGAGAGAGGGGGGGAGAGAAAGTTACCTAGGTAGGGTGCCAAAGGGAGAGACTTGAGAGAGAGAGGGGGTTGGGAGGGAGAGCCCTAAGAGATAGGGATAGAGAGGGAGTGATGGAGAGGGAGTGGGAGGGATATATAGAGAGAGATAGAGTGAGTGAGAGAGAGTGGTAGGGATTGATAGAGCGAGAGGTATGTAGGAAGAGGGAGAGGGTAGATAGAGACAATTAGAGAGGGTAGGGGAGAGGGTGGGAGAGAGAGGTAATATGGATAGATAGAGAGAGAGAGCGATAAGAGTTGAGGGATTAGGGTTGAGGTTCCAATGTATAAGGTAGAGGGTATAATGTATAGGGTAGAGGGTTAAAGCGTTTAAGGGTTGAGGGTTTGAGGATTTAAGAGTTGAGGGATGAGGTTTAGGGTTGAGGGTTGAGGGCATAGGGTTGAGTATATAGGTTTTAGGGTATATGGTTGAGGATCCAATGTATAGGGTAGATGGTTGAGAATTGAGAGTTCAGGGTTTAATGCATATTGTAGAGGGTAGAGGGTTGAGGGTTTAGGGGTTTTAGGGTTGAGGATTAGGGTTTAAGGCTTACATGAGTGGATTTTAGCTGAAGTGCCTGAGGCCGAGATTAGGGTTTACGGGTTGAGGGTTGAGAGATTAGGGTTGAGGGATTGAGGGTTGACAATTGAGGGTTTAGGGATTGAGGGTTGAGGGATTAAGGGTTGAGGGTGTAGGGTTTAAGGGTTGAGGGTTGAGAGTTTAAGGGTTGATGGTATAGGTTGGGGGATTAGGGTTGAGGGTTTAGGGTATTGGGTTGAGGGTATAGGTTAGAGGGTATAAGGGTTTAGGGTTTAAGGGTTGAGGGCTTAGGGTTGAGTGTTTAAGGGTTTAAGGGTTGATGGTATAGGGTTGAGGGATTAGGTTAGACAGGGAGGGATGGATGGAGGGAGAGATGGAGGTTGAAGTGAGATAGAGAGGAAGGGAGAGGAGGGATGGACAAAGATAGACGAGGGTTGAGGATCCAATGTATAGGGTATAGGGTTGAGGGTTTAGGGCATTGGGTTGAGGGTATAGGGTTGAGGGTAGAGGGTGTTGGGTTGAGGGTAGAGGGTAGAGGGTAGAAGGTTTAAGAGTTTAGGGTTTAAGGGAAAATTGAGGGTTTAAGGTTGAGGGTAGAGGGTTTAGGGTATAGGTTTGAGGGAATATGGTTGAAGGATTAGGGTTGAGGGTCTAATGTATAGGGAGAGAGAGAGAGGAGGGTTTAGGTAGTGAGAGGGAGTGACTGTAGAGGTGGGGTAACTAGAGGGTTGAGGGAGAGAGAGGAGAGGGAGAGGGTAGAGGGTAGAGGGAGGTTAGAGGGTTTAAGAGGAGGGTATAGAGTTTACTTGGGTTTAAGGGTTTAGGAGAGAGTGGGAGAGAGATAGAGGGGGAGAGAGAGAGGGAGTGGAAGAAAGATAGAGAGAGTTTAGAGAGAGGGAGAGAGAGAGTTTAGGGTTTAGGGTTTAAGGTTTAAGGGATTAGGGTTTAAGGCATAGTGTATAGGGTTGAGGGTTTAGGGATAAGTGAGAGACCTGGATGGCTAAGCAGGATGGGTGGATAAGGATAAAGAGAGAGATAGAGAAAATAAACCTATAGAAAATCAACTTTTTCATAATGCGAGCACATTTTTAAGAAGCTGAGATGTAGTCATTTGTTTAGCAAGACATAACATGCTCATGTTATAACAAAAGCATATTATATTGCAAGTATGTTTTTTCTTGCTCTAAAAATAGTAAAAAACTCAATATACATGTGATCTCTAGGCCCACATTCTGTATATTCTCCTGGTTATGTACATGTTCCAACAAAAAGAAGCTTTTTGATGCTTTTGTGAAGTGTGCATGCAAGTTTTTCTCATTCTACCACCTTTTTATGATCTTTCCACCACATTTGCATGAAATAACAGAGTTTTCACGTCCAATTTGATATATATCAATTCAAGTGTCAATTCCATTCAAGAGTGATATACAATTGAACATTGAAAAGGAAACAAGCTTTTGAAAAAATCAAATTGTTGAAGAGTTTGATGCAAGAAGAAGCAAAGGCTACACAATTGGGTAGAACTCCTCCATTCAAATCTTCATTTTTTAGGTATTTGAAGTCTTTACACATTTTATTTATATTTTCCTTCATTCTATTTTTCCTTGCTTTGATTTTGTTATTTTGCATATTCCATGTTCATCATTGTTTGTTTGTCATTATAACCTTAACTTATCAATGCACATTTTAAACTACACAATTCTTTACACTGTCCAATTACATTTTTAAACCACATCTCTTTGAGGCATTTTGTTAAAAAATTGACCTACCTTGTGTATGCTTCCACATTTTGTATACATATATATATGAGAGTAGTTATGAGTATGTAAAATAATACATCATTTTTCAATCCTTTTCTATCGATGTGCATACCCCTTTCCAAAGCTTTCATTTTGGTATAGGCATGGGGGATGTTGGAAAATGTAGCAGAATTTTGTTTTACACCTAGAAATTACATATGATTGAAATTTTCTAAAGCATTTTCAACAAATCCATTTTGTGCATATCCTACAATCATTCTAGTCCACGAGGACATATCTCATTGAGGCATTTTTTCAAACAGTTCTACCAAGCAGTTGATTGCCTTGTTTATGCTACCAAATTTTTCATACATGTTTATCAAAGCATTTTATCAAACAACATAGAGAAGGAAATCAACAGTTTGAAATAATTCTTTAAGGAAATGTGGTCTCATGGTGATGTGCATTTTTTCAAACAACTGATTTCCTTGTCTATGCTACCAAAATTTCCATACATATCTCTACATAATTGGAATATACCCCTCCCACATTAATAGATCTTTGAATCTATTTTGGTTTTCATCTCTATTTTTAAACTTACCTCATCACTAAACTTACCGCATCACTAATGTTGTGATATATTTATAATGTTTCCTTGATTAGTCTACCTACAAGGAATTGTAACCCTTCTCTCCACTTTTTCAAGACTCTTTATTCAAGGCTAAGTTAGCAACATGGATAAAGGTGCAACCTATATTGCAATCATGGCATGCCAAAATACCACATTTCTACGAGACACTTTTTCAAATAGCCCCCTAACTTATCAACCATACTGCTTTGATAAGCTAGTGAGCTCACATTCTGTTCAGTGTGGTATGGTTGAAAAGGTAGGGGGTTGTTTGAAAAAATTCCTAATGAAAATGGGGTCTCACGGTAATTTTTTCAAAAAACCCCCTACCTTGTCAACCATACCGCACTAACAAGCATGTGAGCTCACTAGCTTGTCAAAGGTACCACATTTTGCATACATGTCTACCAAAAAAATAATGTCAACCAATTCACATGCCTTGTCCATGCTTCCATTTTGAGCCTCTCTTGCAATCATGGCATGCCACAAGACCACATTTCTTTAAGGTATTGGATCCAAAAATTCATGTGAGCATTGACAATCTAGTGAGCTTGTCAATGCAATAGGGTTGACAAGGTAGGGGGTTTTTTGAAAAAATGTCTCATAGAAATGGGATCTCATGGTGATGTACTATTTGAAATCATGAGACCCCATTTATATGAGGCATTTTTTCAAACAACCCCCTACCTTGTCAACCCTACCGCATTAACAAGCTAGTGACCTCACTAGCTTGTAAAAGGTACCACATTTTGCATACATGTCTACCAAAACATTAATGTCAACCAATTCACATGCCTTATCCATGCTTCCATTTTGAGCCTATCTTGCAATCATGGCATGCCACAAGACCACATTGGAATTAGATCCAAAAATTCACGTCATTGACACATAATGAGGTCACTAGCTCAATGCAGGGTTGAAAAGGTGGGGTTTATTTGAAAATAATGCAGCTGATAATGGGGTCTCATAGTGATGTAGGTGTGTTATGAAAAATTCTCCTCATATAACATGGGAGTCAACAGTTTGAAATAATTCTTTAAGGAAATGTGGTCTCATGGTGATGTGCATTTTTTCAAACAACTGATTTCCTTGTCTATGCTACCAAAATTTCCATACATATCTCTACATAATTGGAATATACCCCTCCCACATTAATAGATCTTTGAATCTATTTTGGTTTTCATCTCTATTTTTAAACTTACCTCATCACTAAACTTACCGCATCACTAATGTTGTGATATATTTATAATGTTTCCTTGATTAGTCTACCTACAAGGAATTGTAACCCTTCTCTCCACTTTTTCAAGACTCTTTATTCAAGGCTAAGTTAGCAACATGGATAAAGGTGCAACCTATATTGCAATCATGGCATGCCAAAATACCACATTTCTACGAGACACTTTTTCAAATAGCCCCCTAACTTATCAACCATACTGCTTTGATAAGCTAGTGAGCTCACATTCTGTTCAGTGTGGTATGGTTGAAAAGGTAGGGGGTTGTTTGAAAAAATTCCTAATGAAAATGGGGTCTCACGGTAATTTTTTCAAAAAACCCCCTACCTTGTCAACCATACCGCACTAACAAGCATGTGAGCTCACTAGCTTGTCAAAGGTACCACATTTTGCATACATGTCTACCAAAAAAATAATGTCAACCAATTCACATGCCTTGTCCATGCTTCCATTTTGAGCCTCTCTTGCAATCATGGCATGCCACAAGACCACATTTCTTTAAGGTATTGGATCCAAAAATTCATGTGAGCATTGACAATCTAGTGAGCTTGTCAATGCAATAGGGTTGACAAGGTAGGGGGTTTTTTGAAAAAATGTCTCATAGAAATGGGATCTCATGGTGATGTACTATTTGAAATCATGAGACCCCATTTATATGAGGCATTTTTTCAAACAACCCCCTACCTTGTCAACCCTACCGCATTAACAAGCTAGTGACCTCACTAGCTTGTAAAAGGTACCACATTTTGCATACATGTCTACCAAAACATTAATGTCAACCAATTCACATGCCTTATCCATGCTTCCATTTTGAGCCTATCTTGCAATCATGGCATGCCACAAGACCACATTTCTTTAAGGAATTAGATCCAAAAATTCACGTGAGCATTGAACGCTAATGAGGTCACTAGCTTGTCAATGCAGTACGGTTGAAAAGGTGGGGGGATATTTGAAAAAATGCCTCATAGAAATGGGGTCTCATAGTGATGTAGGGTCTGTTTGAAAAATTTCCTCATATAAATGGGGTCTCATTGTGATGTACATCACTGTGAGACCCCATTTCTATGAGACATTTTTTCGAACAACCCCCTACCTTGTCAACCCTACCACATTGACAAGCTACTGAGCTCACTAGCCTATCAAAGGTGCCACATTTTACATCCATGTCTACCAAAACATTAATCTCAATCAATTCATATTCCTTGTCCATGCTTCCATTTTGAGCCTATCTTGCAATTATGGCATGCCACAAGACCACATTTATTTAAAGCATTGGATCCAAAAATTCATGTGAGCATTGAAAAGCTAGTGAGGTCACTAGCTTGTCAATGCGGTAGGGTTGAAAAGGTAGGGGGATGTTTGAAAAAATTCCTCATAGAAATGGGGGTGAGACCCCATTTCTATGAGGCATTTTTTTAAACAACCCCTACCTTGTCAACCCTACTGCATTGACAAGCTAGTGACCTCACTAGCTTGTCAAAGGTACCACATTTTGCATACATTTATACCAAAACATTAATGTTAACCTATTCACATGCCTTGTCCATGCTTCCATTTTGATCCTATCTTGCAATCATGGCATGCCACAATACCACATTTCTTTAAGGCAGTGGATCCAAAAATTCATGTGAGCATTGACAAGCTAGTGACGTCACTAGCTTGTCAATGTGGTAGGGTTGACAAGGTAGGGGGCTATTTGAAAAAAATACTTCATAGAAATGGGGACTCATGGTGATACTAGATTTTCAATGCAGTAGGGTTGACAAGGTACATCACAATGAGACCCCAAGAAATCATGTGACCTTTGACAAGCTAGTGAGGTCACTAGCTTGTCAATGTGCTACGGGCTATTTAAAAAAATACCTCACATCACCATGAGACCCCATTTCTATGAGGAATTTTTTCAAACAACCCCTACCTTGTCAATCCTACCACATTAACAAGCTAGTGACCGCACTAGCTTGTCAAAGGTACCACATTTTCCATACATGTCTACCAAAACATTAATGTCAAACAATTCACATGCCTCGTCCATGCTTCCATTTTTTACCTATCTTGCAATCACAACATGCCACAAGACCACATTTCTTTAAGGCATTCCATCAAAAAATTCATGTGACCTTTGTCTATGCTAGAAATACTCTTCTACAATATGATTGTAAGTGTTTTGTATGAAGGGTTGAATGACATATTTCATTTATTTGTATGGATTCATTTTTTAGGAACTAATATTTGTCTCTTTATCATGCTGCATGTAAAATCATCCGCCATGCTAAGGAAAAAAACAAGGATTAAACCAACACAAGAAGAGTATGAAACTAATAAAGCAAAGAAAAAAGAATGGATGAGGGAACACCCTTAGAAGAAGAAATTTTATATGATTGATGAAGACATTCCAATTGAAGAGGAACCTCAAGCATCAAAAAGAGAAAAGGCATTGGTGGCACAAAGGGAACGAATGCAAAAGGATCATGCTAAAACAAATTTGAATACCGTAGTTGGAGACACACCCTCTACTGCAAGTGAATACCATCTACCACAAGTGAATATGGAGGGACACCATCTACCATAGGTGAATATGGAGGGACACTATCCACTGCATCTCAAGTTGAGAGTACATCATCACTCACATTTGAGGAAGGAGGTATGCCATCATCCCCATATCAACCTTAGGGTATTTCATCTATTCTATTTTTTATCAAAGGTACGCGATCTAGCCCATCTCACTTAAATATTGATGAAATTCCTAATGTTGAGATGAATGTACCTATAAGAACACCAAGAATTTTGCATAGAAAGCCAAAGTTTTTGATTAATATTGATGAAAATATTTTGCAGCCAATGGAAGGTAAGATTCCACAACACACTTGTAGAAGATATGCTTATAAGATTTGGAGATTGTTCTTTGAAAAGTCAAATGAGACTGCAAGATGTCAACTATTTGTTGAAATGATGTGAGGTTTAAAGTATAGAAACATCATGAAGATTCTTGGGTTGAGAAAATTGAATGCTTCAAGTGGAAATACTATTGTGAAGAATCTAATGGATTCTTATGAGAGTGTCAGTAAAACCGCACACTCAAAAGATAGTAATTTCACTCGATGTGTCATTACATTGAATTTGGTAAGTAATCTAACAAGGAGACATCGTCTCATTAGAAAGATGAGTCAACAATTGAGAATTAATAATTTTTTTATCAAGAGTCATTCAAAGGCACTAAAGAATTGAGGACATCGATTCAATTGAATTATGGGAATTCTCAGGGAGACTCCCACAAAAAGATAAACTAGTTGTTGAAGCATTGAGATCACTAATTGAAGACTATTGGAAGAATACACAAGGCCATTTCCAAATCAAAGGGATGTGGTAAGAAGGAGAATATGTAGTCAAAAATGTGAGCCACATCCAAAGCATTTTTTGGATACAACTCAAACACAATTTTTTCATAAATTTCAAGAGGATTATCCTCAAATTCAAAATTTTCAAAGATATTTTGAAATTATTAAACCTTTTTATGTCAAGATAAATCACACATGCACTACTTGTTGTTGTAGATTAAATATTGAATTTTCTAACCATTATGATGTTTATCATTCTATATGTTTAGATTTGCATACTAAAAATGTTTTGTAGGATTTAGCATACATGCCCCACCAAAATCTTCAAGAGAGTTCTTATCAAAAAAATTATTTGAAAGAGAGGATGGCCAAATATTCTACAAGAAAATATGCTTGGATGGTTCATGTCAGTGTTGTGGTGGCTTGTAATGTATGCCAATATGTCAACATATGGAAAGCACACATGCAATTGGAAAGAAACTAGTAGAGTTCAAAAAGTATAAAACAGTGGCATACAACACAAAAGATGATAATCAAGCAAAAATGTGTGATTTGGTTATTCAGAAGATGCTAGTGTATCGGTTTATGTGTACATTTCATGATAGTATAGTGTATGTGTATGCAAGGCATACCCATAGGGATCGATGGTTGGACTTGCAATTCAAGTTATGCAAGGAGAACTTTCTAGTTGGTAGCATAGTTTTAGTGGTCGAATTTGTAGAGAACTACACTCTACAACCACAATGTGAGGTACAGTCACAATATTACAACTCCACACAGGTTTCTATATTTGTGCACATACCATTCATTCATGTAGTTGATAGTACAAAGGACCACAAGAAAGTATTGATGAAGTACCACTTTTACATTAGTGATGATCGCACACATTCTCCAAAGTTTGTGCAAGGTTGTTTCCAATTGTTTTATAGTGATTTGGCTATGAGGGGCATCTAATACAATCAACATATAATATGGTTGGATAAATGTGCAACATAGTTCAAGAACTTGCAGATGTTCTATTGGTTGAGAAGGATGCATGTCATTACATGTGTTCAACATATGTGGAACTTTTGTGAGGTTTGGTATGGAAAGGGGGAGCATGATGGTGCAAGAGTGTGCATCAAAAGAGCATTAGCACGAGAAGAGTTAAAGTATAAGGACAATGAAAATTTGGCATATGCAAAATCAATTGTCGAGTGGTGTAATGCTTTGATGGATCTAGGTAATGAACATAAATTTTCATTTCATAGATATTTTTGGTTAATAGATGATACTAACATTTCACCATATGAGGATTGTTGTACATTGATAGGATCAAGTGAGCTACACTCTTTCCTTAGCTCAAATGCAGGTTCATGGAGTATCCATACGTGAAAGATGGCATGCTTTTGTTCTTCATGTATAGTTCAATCTTGGGATGAGTGTGAGTCAAAGGAGTGGGTTGACGAATGGTGGTTAAGTTATCTTATCCCACTTCACACGTATCATCCTCTGATGACATTGGAACTAACACAGATGGAATCATTAGTTAACTTTGACCACATATTAGATCTAGTTCAACTAGGTAATATATCTACTTGCATAGTTTTTGAAATTCCTATTGTTATCTTACTTTTAAAAGTGTATTTGTAATATTGACTAATTTCATCAAATTTGTTGCACATATCAATGTAGGACATGTTTATGTAGTTATTTCAAATGAAGACAACAAAGAGGGAACAAATTATTACTTGTGTCATTGTGTTGAGTCCAAAAATAAATTGGAGGCCACAATTATAGATGGAGAAAACATCAAATATCCTACAGGCTCAGTGGTTGTTACTAGAATGTGGCTTAGAAGGTACCCATATACGAGCGGTAATGTTTGGTAATTTCAGGACTTTGACATGCATCAAAATATTCTTCATTACTCAAATCTTGTCATGGCATCCAATGTTCATTTGATAAAATATGGGGGTATACCTTTGAACAAGACCTTGTGAAAGGTGTGTGAGTATGACCATGAGGCAATACTTGACATAATAAAGAGTAGTGCAGACTTAGATGGTTAATTGGATTAATTTGTAAGTATGCACATTGGTTCTTATTAATTTGTAAGTATGCACATCAATTTGTATGATGCCAATGCTATGATGCCAATGCTATCATCTAGTGTTTATATCATGTATGTAGGTGATTGATGAAGTTATCATATTTGCAAATGTAACACACTTTATGTTTAGAACTATGGCAAAGGATATAGAGTTCAATAGTATTTTATTTTTTCTCAAAAATATGCAAAAAAAATTGATGTAGGTTATTCTCAATAGATTAGTAAACTAAGTGGAAGATTAAATTGTGTCATTTTTATAACAGATTACAAGTTTCCAAAAGGTGGGATAGTAATAGTTTGGTTAAATTTTCTATTCATGTTAATCCTCATTACTTCGAGGACACTCTAAAGTTTAATCCTGATAGATGGGAGGTATGCTTGATATTCATATAAAAATTACTTTTTAAGATATTCAATGGACTAGATTGACTAGTGATAAGTTATAAGATATTGCATAAGTAAGCACACAAGTTTTAAATTATTGACATATCACATGTTTATTTGAATTGATTATGTGATTATGTGATTATTAATATTTACAATCTCTTTTCTTTGGTTAGGTGGGAGCTAGTAAACCCAAATGAAGTTATAAAGTATATGCCAAATCCAAGACTAGCAGATGTTGCTAAATTATTCATTTGAAGTTAACCTCGTCATGACCACCTATAAAATAGACACTATAAAAGTGTGTGTCAAGCTTGGCGAGGGAATTTAAAATTATTCATTTGAAGTTAACCTCATCATGAGCACCTATGATGTAGGCATTATAAGAGCATCTAGAAAGTATGAGTGACATTGTAAGAGATCTATGAGAATAGAGTACCTAAGGCATCTTTGAATCCTATTTTTGGTTATTGTAAGAGAATCTTATAAGTTGAGTTTGTGTGCATGAAAATGGGGCACATTGATTGAATATTTGATTTAAGTGGGATGTTGGAATTCATGTAGGTTGATTTTTTCTCATGATTTTTTATTACCACTTGATAGTTTTGAGAAAACATTGTGCCTAAAAGTACAAGCACTTGGGTTTAATATTGGTGTATGAAGCATATTAGACAATTGTAGCACGCACATAAGAATTAGGATTGCCAAATAAATCTCATTTTATTGTAAAAATCATATTATTAATATAGTGAGTGTAATAACTATTGATGGTTACCAATCATTCTTTTTCTTCTTTTATTCTCCCTATTATAACTATCACCACTTGACTAACTTATTATAAAAACTTCATTTATTACAAAAAATCAACCTAATGATTATATATCAATATCAATATAGCATACCATCTATTCACATAAACATTTAAGAAGTTCAATTTGTAAACATTTTTTATGCATAATATCATAAAATAATGTCAACATGTCATAAAAATAATTACATTTACAAGTAGTAGAAGCATGTATGACTTGTTAGATTTTGTTCAAGTAACATGAACTAACTCAAGTACCCCACAAGTTCTTCACACATGTTTTCCAACTAAAAATTCATGGCTGCCCTCAAACATTTGTAATTGAGTTTGGGATCTAGTTCCCTAGTAAGGATTTATTGCTTCCCTAAAAAAAATGTAATGATATTTACTAAAATTTTGAAATTTATTGCTTCCCTCAAACATTTGTAATTCACACAACATAATCCCTTAAGAGTCCAAAATGCAAAAGGGAATCAATCTTTGACATCTTGTTACCCAGAGACCATGTCATCTACGAGCATTCTATTTGAGGTATCAAGATCAGATAGGGCCCCTCTACAATAACCTCTCTTAGCTTTTGTTATCTCAGAGTCATTTTCCTGTGGTGTTTAGTTTTCACTTGATGGAAAAAGTGTCAAATGCAAGCAATGTAAAGTTACAAAGCAGTGAAAATTTTGTTTTGCAACTTGTACTACCAAACAGACTATTCCAACACATCCAAATGGGTATTTTTACGCTAGACATGGTCCTCTCTCACACCAAAACACGCTGAATCACTTTGAACTATGTTCAATTGGCTCGATCCCTTAAGAGTCTAAAGTGCAAAATGAATGCAATCTTCGATGGGCTATTACTTTGAAACTGTGATGCTTACAAACTCTCCATCTAAGGACACATGATCACATTGGGCCCCTCTACAATAACCTCTCTCAGTTTTTGTTATCTCAGAGTCATTTTCCTATGGTGTCTAGTTTTTATTTGATGAAAAAAGTGTCAAATGCAAGCAGTGTAAAGTTGCAAAGTGGTTCTGCAACTTGTTTGACCAAACAGGCTATTCCAATGTGTCTGAATGGGTAAATTTATGCTAAGCATAGTCCTCTTTTGCACCCAAACACATCGAATCACTCCGAGCAAGGTTTAATTGGCTCAATCCCTTAACAGTCCAAAGTGCAAAATGGTTGCAATCTTTGATGAGATATTATTTAGACAATGTGATGCTTACAAACTCTTCATTTGAGGCTACAAGATCACGTTGGTCCCTTATACAATAACCTCTCTTGATTTTTTCTATCTCGGAGGCATTTTCCCGTGGTGACAACTTTTCATTTGAGGAAAAAGTTGTCAAATGCAAGTAGTGTAAAGTTGCAAAGTGGTGCAACTTTTATTTTGCAACTCATGTGACCAAAGGGACTATTCCAACACGTCTAGATGGGTGTGCTTATTCTAGGCATGCTCCTCTTTCACAACCAAACATGTCAAATCATTACGAGCTATGTTCAACTGGCTTGATCCCTTAAGAGTCCAAAGTGCAAAATGGTTGCAATCTTTGATGGTTTGTTACTCAAAAACTGTGATATTTAAAAAATCTCTGTCTGAGGCTAAGGGATCACGTTGTGCCCCTCTACAATAAACTCTCAGTTTTTTCTATCTTAGAGGTGTTTTCCCATGGTGACGACTTTTCATTTAAGGAAAAAGTTGTCAAATGCAGGCATTGTAAAGTTGCAAAGTGGTGCAACTTTCATTCTGCAACTCATGTGACCAAACAAACTGTTCCAATGCATTTGTAGGGGTACTTTTATGCTAGTCATGGTCCTCTTTTGTACCCAAACATATCGAATCACTCTGACCTACATTCAATTTGCTTGATCCCTTAAGAGTCCAAAGTGCAAAATGACTACAATCTTCGACGAGCTATTACTCAAAAATCATGATTCTTACAAAATATCCTTCTGAGGCTACATGATTGTGTTGGGCCCCTCTACAATAACCTCTTTTGGTTTTTTCTATCTCGGAGGCATTTTCCCATGGTGACAACTTTTCATTTGAGGAAAAAGTTGTCAAATGCAAGCAGTGTAAAGTTGCAAAGTGGTGCAACTTTCATTGTAAAAACTCATACAACCAAAAAAAATATTCCAACATGTCTAGATGGGTACATTTATGCTAGGAATGGTCCTCTTTCACACCCAAACATGCTGAATCACTTTGAGCTACGTTCAACTGACTTAATCCCTTAAGAGTTCAAAGTGCAAAATGGTTGCAATCTTCAATGGGCTATTACTCAAAAACCGCGACGCTTACAAACTCTCCATTTGAGGCTACAAGATCGTGTTGGGCCCCTCTATAATCTCTCAATTTTTTCTATCTCGAAGAAATTTTCCCATAGTGACAACTTTTCATTTGAGGAAAAAGTTGTCAAATGCAAGCAATATAAAGTTGCAAAGTGGTGCAACTTTCATTCTACAACTCATGTGACCAAACAAACTATTCTAATGTGTTCAAATGGGTACGTTTATGCTAGAACTGGTCCTCTTTTGTACCGAAACATGCCGAATCACTTTGAGCTATGTTCAATCGACTCAATCCCTTATGATGGCATGAAGAAAAAGGAAAAGAGAAAGATTCACATGACAGTTGACAAGTTCACTACAACTTATTTTAGAATACCACAAGTGGAGGTGAGGACCTAGAATAGAAGGAAAAAAATTAAGAGAAGTGATGATGCACCTATGAAAATGGGATATGAAAAGAAGAAAACAAAATAGGAAAGCATACAAGAGCCATTAGAGGTTTGTATAGAGAAATTACAATAGGTTACACTATAAATATCTATCTTCCCTCTACTCCTAGCTTTATCCCTTTAAAATTCTTCATTGGATTCCATATTGAATTAGCACATAAGTAAATGATACAACATTGGTGAATCATTTTTGGAAATATTGAAGTTGTTTGACATCAACTAATAAGGTTGTTTATCATCAATCAATAAATATTCAAGAAAACCCATGAAGGATAGCAATGAGCAATGCTCTAGGGCTAACCAATTAATAAGTATACATGTGAATAAGTCAATCATACATGTGAATAAGTGAAGCACAAGTACTCAGTTACATGTAAGTCTTGAAGTATACACATGAATACTTATTATACACATTAATACAAAGTATATGCATGCATACAAGGTAGACACATAAAAACACATAAGTCGCAAAGTATATATAGGAATACATGTAAGTCACAAAGTATACATGTGAGTTGTAAAGTATACACTTGAATACATGTAACTCATATCTATTGAACCATGGATTTATAATGCAAATATGGACACCATCGATAAAAAATATTTGTATTAACCAAATAGCCATGTAGGAATACATCAATATATGTCAATATAAGTATAAAACATATACAAAATTTCCATATAGGCTTACAAGAATTCCATATAGGCATACAATGTCAAATATATGCAATACAAAATATGTCCAAAAATGCCATATAGGCATACAACAAAGGGTTCTAGAATCAAAAGTTATTACTCTCCATGCTCATAAAACAAACTCTTGCTCTTTGTTGGTTGGTCGGATGACGATAAGTCTATCACTCATTTAATCTAAGATCGAGGAGTGCTTCTATTGCTCCTCCTAAGGTTTAGTTCCTGATCAAGCCTTATCTGTTACAATAACAAGTAAAGAGATTAATATATAAAAATTACATTATAAAAAATGCTATATTTAACAAAATAATCACTTATCACCTCTAGATGATTATTCTCCTTGAGGGAAATATTTTTATGCCCATGTTGTGGTGTGCTGAAGCCCTATAGAAACCATCCAAAGAGAAATTAAACTATGAATCAATAATGGTTTTATTTTTCACTTACTAACAACTATAACAACGAATGTAAATTGGAATTTAATAATCTACCTCATACCCCCATGAGAGGCATCGATGAGTCTATAGCATAAGAAACACCAAGAACCATTTCCTTATGAATGTTTGGAGGTGTTTCCGCTTGCAAAATATGAAAATAAAACAACAAATTATTCAATTAAAAAAACTATAATAGTGATGCACGTCATGTCTTATAATGTATGAGATAATGAACAAAATTTTGAGTACTTATTGAACTATATATTTCTTACTATCATGGTTACTATTTTCCCTATCCATAGCTTGTTCAAAAGCACCTATTTTAGGCTTTTATCCATAGCAGGAAGGTGGTGAACCATTTGATAAAATGCTTTGGTAGACATGTACAAAAATTGTGGTAGCATAGAGAAGGCAATCAACTATTTGAAAAAATGCCTCAAAGAAGTGCGGTCTCATGGTGATGGAATTCCATTACAAAAAAATGTGTTATGGCATTCCATCACCATGAGTCCACATTTCTTTGAGGCATTTTTTCAAATAGTTCATTTCCTTCTCTATGGTATTATGTTGGGATGGGGTGGATGGTATAGTGTGGTATTGGTTATGAGATGGAGGGTGATCATGACATGAAGAGGTAGGGGTGGGGATATGAAAAAGTGGAATAAAAGGTGGAAGATTCCATGGATTGGTAAATTGAGGATAAGGATGAGGACTTTGAAAAGAATTTGGAGGGGAATTTTGGCTAAAGGCTTGGTTTCTATTCTTAAGTTAGTGAGTTGTTTGAAAAAATGCCTCAAAGAAATGTGGTTTCATGGTGATGGAATAGCATTCCATCACCATGAGACCACATTTCTTTGAGGAATTTTTTTGAACTACTCACTACCTTCTCTATGTTATTGCTTAGTATTATGCTTTGATAGATTTTTTCAAGCATCCATAGTTTGTTGGAAAGCACCTTTTTTAGGCTTTTAGCCATAGCAGTAAGGAAGTGAGTAGTTTGATAAAATGTTTTGGTAGACATGTATGGAAAATATGGTAGCATAGAAAAGGCGATGAATTGTTTGAAATTTTTTCCCAAAGAAATGTGGTCTCATGGTGATGGAATGGCATTCCATCACCATGAGACCATATTTCTTCAAGGCATTTTTTCAAACTACTCAATTCCTTTGTCATAACCCAATTTTATAGCATATTTATTATAATATGGTAAATTGAATTATTGAAGAAATTTAATAAATATTAAATGGAGATTTTGTAATTTTTGAAAATTGAATGAAAGAAGTTGACTAATGTTGACTTTGTAAACTTTTGGAAATTATTTTATATGTTACCAAGAATTGAATGTTATTGATAAATTTGCAAGTGCAAGTGTGTGCAATTGCAGGTTGACAGGTTGAAGGATGAGAACACAGTTGAAGTAGGATTGTTTAACTAGATCGAATGGTAAGCTAGTTGGAATATGGGTGCACACACCACAAATGACATGATAACTTGCATTTGAATTATTCTACATATATAAAAGAACATAAATTCATGACTTGAATGTTTCAGTTAATGAAAATGAATGGCTTGTAGATTAAATTGTCTACTCAAACTCTATGTTTTGAAGAAAATGAAAGTAAGTATTGAAAAGAAATTATTTTAGTTTATGTACATGGAAGCTCAAGATGATATTTAAAAGTTCCTTTCTTAATTCAAATGATAGCATAATAAAACTTATACGCCATTCCAAAACAAAAAACTTATACATGAATGCATATATAAATATATATGCATACATATACATGTATGTAAATTAAAATTTGAATACATACATACATACATACATACATATTGTGCTGTAGAAAAATGGACCTTTGACATTTTCATGGTCTTTCAGGTCTTTCTTCATGATGCTTGGTCCATTTTGCTTTTATTTTGTGAATGGTGGATCTAGACCTGCACAAACATAAACAACAAACACAATATTAGTCAATTATGCAAATCAAAACCATCATTCCCCATAAGATTCATTTGAAGCATAAAGAACAAGAAATAAAGTGAAGAACACAAAAAAAAGCTATATGATCTTGTTGAAAACCCTCAAACCCTCAATCCCATGGGAGAATTGGTGCTATTTTGATGTGGAAAATAGCCCTTTCCGAATTCCTTGCAAGTTTGATGATGATCAATGGTGCTCCTTGATAAAATTTTCCATAACCTAGCTATGAAATTGATGAAAACTATGAAACTTGGATGAGAATGGATGAAATTGCTCAAAACATGAAGATAATGATTTTTCCTAAAGTTGTGGATCCAAAATTAGTAAAAGAGCCTTCTATTTATAGAAGAGAATGATGGAAGAATGAGAAAAAAAGGATGAATGTGGGATAAAACATCAACCAATGGCAAAATGCCACTTGTCAACATGTTAGTGGGTAGAGGTGGAACACATTTTGATGAATGTGTACATAAATGCCATTAGGTGGATATTTGAAATTGGAGAAGTGACATGTTGGAGGGAGAAGAAAGGAGAGTTAATGCCACTTGGCTCAAGAAAAAGGACATGTAAGAGGCCTTTAATGCCTTGTTGGATGGACAAGTCTTTTTGGGAGGGAATTTTCAAATTGGAGGAATATTCCAACTTGATGCCTTTTTTGAATGAAATAGAGGAATTTATAAATCAATTAGATTGATTTTCATGTGCAAGTTGCAAAATCTAGAGGGTTTGAGGGATTAGTGCTAGGATTAATCATGATTTGATTAATTTAGATGAAGATTTAGTTGATTTGACATTTTGAATTAGATTTTTGGATTTAAATAAATCAAGATGAGAGGAATAATGAATTTAGACTTAATTAAATAAAGTTGGATTTATTTAATTAAAAGGAGATGGTGTTAGACTTAAATCAAATAAAGGTTATTTTATTTAATTTAAAAGAGATGACCTTAGAACTTAATTAAATAAAATGAATTATTTAATTAAAAGAGGAGAATAGGATTAATTAAACAAAATAATTTATTTAATTAATAGGAGATAATGATTTAATTAGATAAAATTGATTTATTTAATTAAAAGATGAAATATGATGAATTTAATCAAATAAAGATTATTCAATTAAATGGTTAGTAAAGGAAATGATTTAGGCATAATTGGTGTTAGTAAATCAGGATTAGGTGCACGAGATCAATTAATATATTTTACGTGTCTACAATTTGCCCCTCTTTGAAGCAATGTACTTGTTGCGTTGGTTCAAAGAATAAAATTTCTGAGATCAAAATTCATTTTTTTTTAGATGCCACGCTACTGCCTCAGCAAAAGAATTATGTTGGTATACTGCCCCGTTGAGAGATCAGATGAAAATTTGGATTTTTGGGTGATCTCGTGAAAAAAGAGGACAAGCTATCCGACGGGTCTAGAAAGGATCCAAGATGCCGAAAATGTGCCAAAACATGAGAAAAAGACCTGAAATGAGCCTTGGTTGGGAAAAAATGGGGTCAAGGGTACAAAACCCTAGGTTGACGGCTAAATAGGGTAAAAAAAACCCTAATTTTCATTTTTAAATAGCCCTAGAGGGGTCACTTTCAATTCATTTGCACACTCAGGCCTTTAGAATTTCTTGTTTTTCAACTTTGACCTTTGTGCGAGATGGTGCAGAGATTGCTTCCCGACACATTTTTGAGCGAGTGCGATTCTACCAACGACTTCTAGGCACAGGACCACCGGTATGTGACCCTAACCCAACTTGCATTTTCAATTTTTGTGCGCATTAAATAGGTTTTGAAAGTCAAAATTGTGCAGGGGTGTTGTTTAGCACCGCTGAAAGGGTAGAATTAGCGATGTTGGGCCTCAAACTGTGCCACTATTGCGACTTGCGACGCCACGTCGTAGTTTAAGATTTAGGGCTCAAATTCCAAATGGCATCGCATATGCAAATGGTGCCACTGTAGTCCAGTTAGGTGTTTAGGGTTCTTAGGTCAAACAGGTTCGGAGTCAAATAGTGACGCCACAACTAAGTTTGCAATTTGGGGCCTCTAGTGACACAGTTTGGAGCCTCCAAATAGCGATGCCTTCTCAAACAATGATTCCTTTGTTGTTTCAGTTGTGAAAACTTCAAACAAAATCCAAATTTTTTATGAAACTTTACATTGTGGCTTTATTGGTGCAGGAGGAAAAACAACCTGTACATTCTTGCGAGCATCGATCCCTGGTTCTCAATGGATTGAGCGGGTTGCATGAGTTGCTTCAGGAGCACCTTGGAGTGATCGGTCTATGGTACGTCGTGTATGGGCCTATCATCAGGACACACTTAGACATGATGACCACACTGGCAGAGAGATGGCATAGCGAGACATCATCTTTTCATCTTCCCACCGGTGAGGTGGCCATCACACTAGAGGACATCTGGCAGATTCTACGATTGCCCATCCATAGTGAGAGGGTTATATATGACGTGGACGCTGACACAGATGCATGCTATGAGATTATGGGGCTGGATGAGATTGTCTTCACTGAGGGTTAGATTGAGCTTGAGTGCTATAGAGGTTGGGTGTCCACCTTCCGATTGATTGTGGTGACTATTATTTTAGGACTTGTAGCTCCAAATCAATGGGGCAGGTATTTCAGTTCTGGATGGGGTATGGATTGGGAGCAGATGCTCTTTAGGAGGTGTTGCTTTGCGTGGGGACCAGTGATGTTGGCTTCACTTTATCATGAATTGCATGAGTTCACATATTGCGACAACAGAGCTATCAGAGTCAGGGTTACTCTTTTGCACATTTGGGCATGGGAGCACATAGCCATGCTTTGATTGAGAGTGACAGTGGTCGATGTGGAGCTTGATGACCCAATAGTTTGGTGATACAGGGGTGGTCTGACATTCACGCACATAGGACAGGCTGGCATCGCTCACTAGAGGAAAGTTATCAATGAGATGACCACATTTACTTGGAGGACCTGGCTAGGGATGCCCGCATGGTACAATGATGTACAACAACTCTTTTATGCAAGGCAGGATTAGCTCATGTAGGGACGTGAGCAAACCATGATTGAGTGTTGCTTGCTGGATTGGGTAGTGAGATAGTTTGAAGACATTCAGGATAGGCCTGACAACCAGTAAGTAGCCATATTTTCCTGAACCACCAAGGAGACTACATGGGGTCAGATGATCCCACCAGAGGATGCGGTGGACAATTTCAGACAACTGGTAGCTAGACCTTAGGCTTATGATTAGGGGCCAGTAGACCTAGGGACCACATAGGCTTATGATGATTGGTTCAGGCTTCTAGTTTGATTGACAGTGCCAGTGACAGTTCTTCCACGACAGAGAGCCCGAGGCTGAACATTAGGGTGGGGGGGGGATGATGATGAGGAGGAGACAAAGACAGAGACAGCGGAGGAGGACCACCTCCACACCAACTAGGGCACAAATATTAGGGAGACAGGCATCAATAGAGAGATGCCCCTAGTGATTAGTAGCCACCTGTGAGCGACTAACAACCCCCACAAAGAGATCAACCACTGCCTCCTTAGCCCGATCAGAGAGATATTCTAATTCAGTAGCTTCAGGCTTAGGTGCAGACATTGACAACAGAGAGGGACTAGGCCAAGCAGCAGGTCCAAACCCTTACAACAAAGTGTGATCAAATTGTATAGCAGTGGCAGGCTATAGAGCTGCAGTTGGAGATCATGGAAGCTATGACATAGGGCACGATAGTACCCATGTGGATGTACCACGAGGCCATCAGAGAGGCTGAGTACTACAAGGTTCACTATCGATAGGCAGTGCCTCCAGCAGCTTGGGTGCCAGAGTTTTCCCAGTAAACAGGATAGAGGCAGGACTAGACTGAGAGGTAGGAGGGTGAGGGGAGCAATCATTAGGGCTAGCTCACATAGTTTTGATCAGTGACACTATTCTTTTTGAGATCCATTGGCTCCATTTTTGATAGCCCCATGGGAATTTGTATACATTGATTGATATACACATTTGATCCCAATTTTGTACCATGACAGTTACATTATTGATATATATATATATATATATGATATGATTGATTTGTTTATGAGATGTGTCTATTCTATTTATGCATGATGGATGGATGTATTTACTTTTTATATGTGATGTGACCTTATATTATGTGATGCAATGTATGTTTATGCAGATGCTTATGGATGTATGAATGCATTTCTTTTTCAGTATCTTTTCTATACACTTTGTATGATGATGTACGGATGAAATGGATGCAAATGTTATGATATGCAAATGATTTTAACATTATTAGACTAACAAATCTATATTATCCACCTAATGGATGATGATATTTTATGAGATGTTATGACATATTCCTTTCCTTTTTTCAATATCTTTTCATGTATGGTATGATGATGCCTATATGATTATGCAATGGATGATGTGATGATGCATATGCGGATGACATGATGATGCCTATGATGGTGCTTTTATGATTATGCAAATGGATGATATGATTATGTATATATGGATGATATGATGATGCTTTTATGTTGATGTTTTAATGATTATGCAATGGATGCAAATGTAAGGTTTATGAGATGCTTAGAATAACCAATCTATATTATGCAATGATGAAATGCAATTCATGTGAGATGATCAATGTTTCCTATATGATATGATATGGATGATATGGAGCATGCTGATGGTTTGTGGATGCAGGATGGATGCATTAGTGATGTTTTTGATTAATTGTCATGGTACCATGTTAGCACAGAGAGAAGAAAGAAGAAATAAGATGATGAAAAGAGGATCCAACAAGTCCATGATCTATGAGACTTTATTAGAGATGATGGTAATGATGATGATGATTTGATTCTCAGGAATTGAGATTTTAAAAGGGCTACTTAAACGTTATGTTTGATAACACATATAGGTACGATCCATTAATGTATAAAGAACCAGGATGGTGTTGCACCTAGTGTGATGAAATTTGAATCAAAAATCAGATAGGAGTATTCTTGTTCACACCTGACATACAAAACCTTATTTAGAATGTAGTTTAGATATTTCAAACGTCTCAGACCAAAACATAGAAAGGAATGCCTTCCTATGTGGTCAACAAGACACCTAAAACACCCTCCCTACAAACCAAACAAAGTAGGAATGACCAAGGTTATATTACAGGAATATCCAACAAGCACAACAGATAACAAATAATGATCATTTCCCCATTCATTTCTCTCTAAATCCCTTTGTTTGGACATCATTGAGAGGTCATTTGAATGAGCACAATAAGATAAGTTAAAAGCCAAAGATTAAGTAAACAAACAAGCTAATGTTCTTCATGCCGCTAGCCAAGACTAAACTACGATTATGCCTGATGTTGATGTCCATTGCAGGAAGGATGCATCCTAAGACATGATGTTATCAAATGATTTGGGATTTGACTAGATGATAGGCTATTAATACCAATAGTTGATCAACTCGTTTACTTATTGACCTAGACTTGAGACCTTGACGCTTTGAGTTTTCACTTTTAACCTGCTAGACTTGTTTCCAACTATTTCACCAAAGGTTGAGGTTGATGATTGTTTATTATGAGTGAAAGTTTATTGTGGGTGTAAGCGAGATGGGATGGATGGATTATTTAAAATATTTGGATGTTTTTGGTGTTTTGAAATGTTTTAAGGCTATTTTTTGGTATTTTCAAGATGTTCTACAAATGTTTTTCTTTTTAAAATTCCCAATGTTTTGGGGTTTTCTGAGATTTTGACCAAGAACCTAACCTTAGGGCCTCGAGGGATGATCAAAGATTAGCCTTTCCTACGTTCTACATGCAAAGACCACGTATTTTGACTGATACAAACTTGATTATTGATGAGATATGAAAAAATGGATTGTCAGTTTATTATTACGAACTCCTAAAGGACTGACCTAGAATTGTCTTAGGGGATGATCAAAGATCAACCTTCCTATGTTCAGAGCTTAGAGAACCATAGTTCGACAAGACATCTATGTTTTTGACATTTTATGACTAACTTTTTAACCTATTTTTGGGTTTTGACATGTTTTGAATGTTTTTTGGATTTCTGATTTTACGAATGTTTTTGGATTTTTGGATGTTTTGATGTTTTTGGATTTTCTGATTTTGGGAAGAATTCAAGAATATACATGAATCCGATCTGATGAGAACATGCCCCCAACATGATGTAATAGAATACTCTGATATAGGCAGGACAAACTGACCTTAAGAATGGGCCAAGTAGTACAAGGAGGGATCATGACATGAACATAGGATCAAGCTATGATGCAGATGCGGATGGGTGACAAAAGGATGTGATGGAAGTGCAATAGATGAATGATGCAGAACAAGCTGTAGGGATCCTAGTGGATGAAAAGTGCTTATTTACACAAGGCACCTATTTTCCAGGTTTTCACCAAGGTACTTGCCCAAAGCGCCACCGAAGTAGTTTTCACTAGAGGATGAATTTTCTCTTTACTATTTTTAATCCTTTTTCTATTTTTATTTTTTTTGGATTTTTATATTTTTTGTTTTTTTTGGATTTTTGGTTTTACACCTTGCAAGATTAGGCATAATTTTTTTGAGATAGGAAGTATTCATGGGCTCCTATAGAGGTTCCCCTTCGAGTGTTGATATCTAATAGGCCCCTGACTTGTAGCTTGCGGTGATGATGAAGGGTCCCAACCAATTGGGTTCAAACTTTCCCTTGCTATTTGGATTTGGAACATTCTTCTGATTCTCCTTCAACACGAGCTCTCTGACTTGAAAATTCTAACTCCCGATCTTCTTGTTGTAACTCCTCTTGAGATGGTTTTGGTAGACATACAAATGGTTTAAGGCATCCATGCGCCATTCATCCAATAGTTCCAACTCGTTTAATCTTGACAACTGACATTCTTCATCTGTGATGAGATTCTACAATGATATTCTCAGGGACGGGAGCTCGATCTCAATAGGGAGGATGGATTCTACTCTGTATGTCAGGGAGAAAGGGGTGGCACCTATTGGTGTGTGAATACTTGTTCGGTAGGCCCATAGGGAGGGATTCAATTGTAGGTGCCAGTCACAACTAGTGTCATTGATTGTTTTCTTGAGGATTTTTAGGATGGTCTTATTGGTAGCTTCTACTTGGTTGTTTCCTTGGGGGTAGTATGGAGTGGAAAAGCGATGTTGGATATTGAACTATTGACATAGGTATCGAACATCCTAGTTTTTGAAAGGTGTCATGTTATCTGAGATAATGTCTTGAGGGACACCGTAGCAACAAATTAGGTAGTTCAAGATGAACTTGGATATCTAATTTCCTATTATATATTTCATAGGAATGGCCTCTACCCACTTCATGAAATACTTTGTGGCAGTGATGATGAACTTATGTGCACTAGATGAGGTGGGGGTGATTTTGCTGACGAGATCGAGACCCCATTGTGAAAAGGGCAACAGTGTAATGATTGGGTGGAGCTCTTGAGCTGGTGCATGGATGAGGTCCCCATGCTATTGACACTCCAAAAACCTTCGTACATAATCATGAGCTTCCCTTTCCATTGTAGGCCAATAGTACCTAGTCCTCAACAATTTGTTATCCAAGGTCATGCCACTTGAATGTGAACCAAAAATGTCATTATGTACCTCAGTTAAAGTGGTCAAAGATTCCTCAGTGTTTAGGCATCGTAAAAAGGGTCCCTTCAATGCTCCTACGGTATAGGTTATCTCCTAGGATGAAAAAATGGGATGAATTCTTGACAAAGGCTCTTTTAATATTTGAGGTTATATTAGTGGGGAGGACTCCTATTCTTAATTAGGTGTATATATCATGATACCAGGGATCATCGATACCAATGATTTCACACACAAATTTGGACTTTGGTACCTCGAATGCTGGTATGAGAAACTACTCTACGAGGAATTCTTGCTTTGGGATGTTACATGGGATATCCAATAGCAATCCAATTGTAGCCATATCATCTGCCACTTTGTTATTTTCTCTAGGTATCTGCTCAAAAGTGACATTAATGAAGAACTCCTTGAGGATTTCCACTAGTTTCTTGTATGGGGTCAATTTGTCATCCTTTGTTTGATACTCATCATTGACCTGGTTGATTATGAGCTATGAGTCCCCATAGAATTTGAGTGCCATGATCTACCATTGTACTACAATCCTCAACCCTATGACAAGAGCCTCGTATTCTACAATATTATTTGTGCAAGGGAATGACAACTTATATGATTTAGGTATGCAATCCCCTTGTGGAGTGATGAAGAAGATCCCTGCTCCTAACCTATGCTATGTGTAGGATCCATCAAAGTACATTTTCTAGTGATCTGCCATACTTAAGTTAAAGATTGACTCATCAGGGAACTCTAATACAAGTGGATTATCTAAGTATATCAGTGCCTATGCCAGCTAATCTATAGTTGCCTGTCCTTTAATGGCCTTGCGTTCCACATAATTAATTTCATGCTCTGATAAGATAATAACCCATTCAATTGTTTTCCCTGTGAGAGTTGCTTTAGAAAGTAGGTACTTGAGCGGGTCTATCTTTGTAATGAGCTTTATTTGATGTGCTAGCATGTAATGTCTGAATTTTTGTGCTGCGAACATGACTGCTAAGCAAGCCTTCTCAATGGATGTGTAATTCAATTCATGCCCCACCATAGTTCCGATCATGTAATAAATGGTTCTCTCTTTCCCATTTTCATCATGTTGGGCTAGGAGAGAGCCAAGGGCTGCTGTTGCTGATATGTATAGGATTAAGGGTCTACCTAGAATTGGTGGCATGAGAACTGGTGGTGTGAGAAAGTACTCCTTGATCTTGTTTAAGTCCTGATCACATTTCTCATCCCATTTTTATGCTACCCCCTTGTGGAGTAGATGAGAATATGAGATAGCCTTATTTTCTAGTTGTGCTATGAATCAACAAATGGACTGGAGTCTTCCCTGTAAACCCCTTAGCTGTTTCAATATTTTTGGTACCTCCATTTCGAGGATTTCTTTGAATTTGGTGGGGTCTACCTCGATTCCTCTCATAGATACAATGTACCCTAGGAGCTTTCCTGATTGTACCCCAAAGACATGCTTTTTTGGATTTAGTCAGACCTTGTACTTTTCTAGCCTATCAAAGATGGAGCTTAGAGTTGTTATGTGATCTCGATGTTTCTTGGACTTAGCCAATATGTCATCCACATAATCTTCCACATTTTTGTGAATCATATCATGAAGGATTAGTGTCATGGCCCTTTGATAGGTAGCTCCCACATTCTTTAACCTGAACAACATCATATTTCGGCAATATGTCCCCCATGGAAAAGTGAAGGCCGTTTTGTGCTGGTCATCCTTTGCTATCATGATCTGGTTGTAACTTGAGAATCCATCCATTAATGATAGCATCTCATGTCCTTCCATCATATCCACAATCATATCAATGTTTGGAAGAGGGGAATCATCCTTGGGACATGCTTTGTTAAGGTCTCTGAAGTCCGTGCAGATGCAGATTTTCCCAGTGGGCTTCGAAATAGGTACAAGATTTGAAACCCACTCTAGATAATCAATTGGTCGTATGAATCTTGCATCTAGTAGCTTTTGTAATTTGATTTTGACTAATAATGCAATCTAGGGATGCATCTTTCTTAGCTTTTTGTCTTATTGGATTTGCTTTGGGATATATAGCTAGGTGGTGAACCACAACTTCTAGATCAAGCCTAGGTATGTTAGCATAGGTCCATGCAAAGTTCACCTTACTTTTCTTTAGGAATGCAACTAGGAGTTCTTGCTCTTCTATTAGAAGTGATTTTTCATAGAAGGTGATATGTGGTGTTTCCTCTATTCCCAAGTTTATTGGATTACACCTCTCTACTAAGACTGCCTACTCCTCCTGATGAATGGAACTAAGAGGAAGATTGAATCCCTCATCCTCCAACACCTCAAGAGGTTTCCACCATTAGATGTGTCCTTTATTTTTACTTTTTTTGAGTCAAAGAGTGCAACAGTGTGGTTTTCACTCAAATACCTAGAGATTATTCTCATATTTTCACTTTTGCGACTAAAGGATTCAATCGTTTCCCCATAATAGGCATTGTGTCCAGTATGATGTTGAACCTAGCTTTGTGGTCTCCATAGGGTATAGTATCCCACAATCCCATGAATTCCAAGAGAACCTCATTTTTTTCGAATGTGTCCAAAATTGGTGGTCCTCGTTGGTCATAATCGATGAGTTGGGGATAAACTAAGTTTATCTCATGGGTTTGGTTGTTTGACTCAAAAGATAGGGTAATAATAATGAGAAGGGAGGAATCCTTGAATAGCATGGGTAAATTGGTTATGGGATTCTCATCACTACACACATCGGTTATGTCAAAGGTAAAGTTACCTATGACTCGACCTATAGAAACTAGTAACTGAAGGGTGGATGGTAATAACTGAGGGGGAGTTTTGACCTTTCTAATCGGGGCACCTTTGCCAAGTATGCCTACCTTTAGAGGGATACATCGGAGGCCAAGATTTCTCATACGCTTCTCTGGAATGAGAGGTACTAGAAGGCCATTGTCATTTTGTCCAAGTTTCTTGTTTCTATTATAGCCCACACCAAGCATCATTTGTAATCCTTTGCTGCTCTCATCCATGGGAAGATCAAGTGTGGGCCTTTCATCTTGGTGCAACAAGCTTGATATTTCTTTTTCATCTACTATTTCCCAACTTAGATCTCCCCAACATCTGAATCTAGACGAGTTTGATTTGAAGGTTTGGGAGGATGTTTCAGCTAGTTGGGGTTGCTCATGAGACCGAGGAGATTGAGGTAACTCTCCTATTACAAAAGAACTTTTCTTCATTCTATAATCCCCACACCCATTTTCTTGGATAATGACCTTGATTTAGGAATGGCAGGTGTTTGTCTTAGAAGTGGAGGATAAATAGCTGGGTCTACATATGGAGTTGTAGGGCCTTCATCATTCTTTGGTACTTGAGGGATTTTGTAGTACTTTGCTTCTAGGTTCTTGCAATAATAAAAGGGCTCAGGGTCACCATGGACTACGACCTCTTGATTTTGATATGGGAATTTGATGCATTGATGGAAAGTTGATGTGACAGCTTGCATCCCATGAATCCATGGACGCCCCAAGAGAATATTATAAGGTAAATCAAGGTCAAGGACCTGGTATGTGGTTTCCATGATGGCTGGCCCTACTTGAATATGGAGTTGAATAGTGCCTTGAGACACTCTTTCCTTATCATCATATGCTCTGATTGTGATACCTTTACCCTTTTCAATGGCATCCTCAAAGAATCCCAAATTCTTTATTAGTTTGAGCAAATAGATATTTAGACCTACACCTCCATCCACCAAGAACCCTTTGAATTTGTTTCTATGAACCAGGACTTTGAAATGGAGCACACAATTATGAGATGGTTGGGTGGGGAAGTCCTGATCAAAAAATTTGAGGATATTTGGAGTGATGATGTGTCTGACCATAGCTTGGAACTGGTTAGCATCAAGATTCATGGAGATAGTGGATGAAGCTAATGCTTCCTCTAGGATTTTTCTATGTGCGGGTGAGATCTTCAACAACTCCATAATGGAGATTTGAGTGGGTGTTATTTTTAGTTAGTCCAAGACATTGTAGCCATTGGGAACAGATTTTAGATTTGAGGTGGATGCTCTAGGTGGCTATGATCACCCAACAATGGTAACTTTTCTGCCGTGTGTGGTGACTCCACAATCAGCTTTGGCTCCCTTGATGCTAACAATAGTGACCCATTCATCTAGGGATGTGACAACATGATCATACACATGGTTCACATTGGAATACTTGGTCTTTCCATGGTTTTTCCCTTTGTTATGATCCGACATCAGATTCGTGTATATTTTAAGTTTTTGATTTCCAACTGGTTGTTCAACGTTTATGACCTTGTCATTGATGAGGTCTTGGATTATATTCTTTAGCCTCATGCAACTGGCCATTGTGTGCCCATTGATTTTATGAAAATCGCAAAGGTGATTTTCATTATACCATGGTGGTTTCACTTGGGGTTCTTGATAATTCTCATAGATGGGGCTTTTGATGAGATTCTCGTTTACCAGTTTCTTCATGACCGATTCAATTGGTTCCCCAAGGGCTGTGTATTTTCACTTCGGGGGATATTTGTTTCTTAGGGGTGTTCCCCCTTGATTATTCAGATTATTGACTTGATTGTTGGGTGGTTGTTGTGATAACACATTAGCTTGGGTGTTGTTTTGATTGTTTCCTTGCAGTTGTTTCTATGTTTGAGTGTTTTGTTTTGGAGCACTAATTATGACCTTGGCATCCACCACACCATCATTGGTGACATTTTTGTTCTTTGTCCATGTGTGAGGTTTCTCGTTGTAGCTAGTGGATGGGTGGTTCTCCTGATATTTTTGATATGCGGGTGTCCCCCCTTGTGCAATAAGGGCTCTTTCGAAGTTGAGCGCCTTTGGGATCAAATGGTCATATGTGGTGATACATTGCATCTTTAGGTGGAATGACAAGGTTTTCTCAAGATTGGCAATGATGGTGCAAATTTGTTGTTCCTCTAGCATGGTCCATTTGCTCCAGTTGGCTTTGGATCACCAGTGTTGTAAGAAGGAAGCGAATGATTCCCCCTTAGCTTGTTTAAGAGCAGATAGTTCCTCTAGAATCACATCCATGCCGATATTAAATGTGTAGTTCTTTATGAATGCATCCATGATTTCTTGGAACTTTTTGATTCCAAGAGGAAGATGAGAGAACCATTCCATGGTGGGGCCAACCAAACTTCTATGGAATAGTCTCATTAGATATGTATCATCATATGAAACCTCCATGCAATGTACCTAGAATTCCCTGATGTGATCATTAGGGTTTCCCTTCCCATGACATTTGTTGAATTTAGGGATTTCAAACCCCTTTGGGAATGGTACCATTGCAAGGCTCCTATCGAATGGATAGAGGCACAAATTTCTTGGTGTTTTTGTTGTTTTCCCAAATTGGATATCTAGCACTTGCTGCGAGAGAAATTTGATTTGTGTCGTCACGTCATTTTGTGGGTTAGGAGGTGGAGGGAATGTGTTTTGAGGTGATTGAAACATTCGAGTGATGGGTGGAGTGTTGGGTATTTTGGTGGGAGTTTGTTGCAAGCTCTACTATGGAATCAATGCTCGTTGATATGACTGCATTTGTTGTTGGGCCAACAACTCTTGTTGTTGGTTTTGTTGTTGTTGTGCCAACAATGCTTGTTGTTGGGCTACTTGTGCAGCCTGGGTAGCTTGTGCGAATTTTGCAACTTGGATAGCTTTTTGTTGTTGTAATAAGGCTTGAGCTTGGGCAACTTGTTGTGCTTGCACTTGTTGAGCTTGCACTTGTTGAGCAACTTATTATGCTACTTGTGTGTTTTGTGCTTGTTGAGCTTGGAATTGTTGAAGTGCCTTTTGATAATTTTTTTGAGCTACTTCTAATGTGATGCTATAAGGGTTTGCCACAGTTGGTCTTGGTGGTGGTGGTGGTGGCGGATTCAGAATGGTGTTTGTTGTTGTGACGAGGGGTGTTGTTTGATTGATGATAGCAATTTGTGTGGTGGATGGTGTGATTGATGTGATAGGTCCTTGGGAGACCATGTTTTGAGGTATTGTAGACGAGCTATTGATTTCTTGTGTTGTTTGAATGGTTTCCACCTCTTGTTGCAATATCGATGGTATGATTGGAGGATTCGGTACGATGGTTTAATTTACGATTGGGGGATTGTTTTTATTTTGCTAATTGAGGTTTGGTAAAGGGGGTTGCCCTAAACCGAGGAGTGGTGTGGATGTTAATGGTAGAGGTGGAAATGGTGGGAAGATGGGTGGTATGTTCCCTTGAGGGAATGATGATGATGAGGGGTCAAATATTCCCCCTTATCCAAATAATCCACCCTCTCCTTATGAGGTCATGGGGAGAGGGTCTTGTGTGTTGAGAGGATGCACCAATGTTGCATGAAAAGAGGATGGGTCATTGGGGTCATGAAAGGTGAATGAAACGTATGGGTGTAGTGGATTTTGAGGAACAGATTGACCCAAGATGGTGTTCGCATCCAAGTCTTGGTTGTTCACAAGGGGGTGTGTTTGAAGAGCATGAAGTAATGAGCTCCCCTTGTTGACAATTGGTTGAGTTAGAGCACTGGATGATGTGATTTGTGGGATGGTTTGAGTGGTGCTTTGAAAGGATGGTGTGAACAAAACTGGAGGCATAATCCCAAAATGTTTCTCCACAAGAGTGCTCACATCATAGTCGAAAGGGAGTTTAGCCCCTTCTTTTTCCAATTCTAGCATGTATTGTGAGGGATTAAGTTTCATCATGACATTGACAATTTTGTGAGTCTCAGGATTTTGGACCATTTCAATGATTTCATCTTGAGTCATCCCCAGAACATTGTTAGTGATGTCCTCCACTTGGCCACCTTCTTCTTGAGAATCTTGTGGAAGTGGAGGAAGATTGAGCGTGAGATTGCTAGACCCAATGGGATTGATTTCGGGTGCGGTTTGACTAAAGTCACTCGAAGTGGATGTTTCTTTGTTTGTTTCCATGTTCTTGTTGCGTTGAGATCTAGTTTGGACCATAAAATAAGGATCAATTTTTAGGAATGTGGGAGGTGAACCTCTAACTCCTTGGATTGATCTAAACTTTAGGTACAAAAAAGAAAGTCTAAGATATTAAGGATCAAATGATGATGATGATAAAATGGAAGATGGATGATTGGTGAATGATTGAACTCTTAGGGAACCTTGAAGAGGATACTAAACTTTAGGACTTTTGGTTTGGTTTTTGGATCTTTGATTTTGATTGGATTTGGTTTGGATAATGAACTTATAAACTCTAAGAGGTTGGATGTTTTCCAGGAGTAAAATTTTCCACAAGATGATAATTTAACTAAGTCTGTAAATAAGGATTCATCTTCACACACCTATTCAAACAAGATGATTTTGATTTTGATTTCAAAGGATTTTCCCAAAGTTTAGCATGAAGAATTTTTTCAAGATTTCCAAGAGTTGTTTGTGAGGTGGATTTTGATTTTGGTGTTTGAGGATGGATGAAAGTGTTTTTATTTTGATTATAAGAGACTTAGAGAGACTTTTTTCACTCGACCTAGGTGTTGAAGAACATGCTAATACTTCCTATGTGAGATACTCAAACCTTTCAAAAAGTATTGGATTTTGACAATAGTAAAATGAATATAAATATGGATTTTTCTTTGATGCACGTTTGTAAAAGTTTGAATGTCAATCTTTTGCTAAATTATTAAAGCATAGACAAACGTTTCTTGCAAGCTTTTTGACTAAGACCTTTGGACTTTGGTTTTCAGATTTTGATCTTTCGGGAAATCATTTGGAAGAGCACATGTGTGGGGTTCAATTGTTTCTTATCTTTGCTTAATGAGTCCTTTTTACCACAAACACTTTCTTGATTAGGTTTTCAAACTAAATTTCTAATGTCCCAATTTCTTCTCATCCCATAAAGTCCATTATGTGGAAGTCAAGGAAAT
Organism: Sequoia sempervirens; assembly: GCA_007258455.2. NCBI lineage: Eukaryota > Viridiplantae > Streptophyta > Pinopsida > Cupressales > Cupressaceae > Sequoia > Sequoia sempervirens. The sequence continues at coordinate 100,900,343 of VDFB02379711.1, forward strand.
TAAGGAAATAGTTCCCTAATGTTGAATTTAGTGACAGAAAATTGAGATGTAAATTCAAATGCTTAGAAGCCTCTAAGGATAGAATCCATAGGGAAAGCAATAGCACTTGAATTTTGTCAAAGGTATTTGCTTTCTCTAATGGGTTTGAAATTTGATGATCATGGTTGAATGTTTATTTTCCAATGTTTCAGATCTAAGCAAAGTATTTTGATTACAAAATAATGCACAACCCTATGGATGGAAAAATACAATATTTGTTGAATTCCCACTTGGATAAATCCATCTTTGCTTATTTTTGGTGGATGATTAAAAGCTTGACCACACTGGCTCCCCTTCATGACACTCACTTCTATGGGCTAGCCAAGCTTTAGTACCCATGAAACTACCATGGAATACTTCTCATCTTTACCAAGAACTACAAGAATGTGGGATGGCTTCAGAAGGACTATTCTTGCACCAACAAATAGTAAGGATTTTGGCTTCTACACAAATTGGTTCCTAGTTAGGGTGATCGAGGACATGGCACCTTGTGAGCATCCAACAAGCCACTAAAAGCTTTAATCAATCCTACTAGGGGCTCTTATACTTTTTAAGGTAGTACCCCATTTTGAAAGACATTGTACGGCTAAGGCCTACATACCATTAGACTTGACAGTTTAGTCTTATCCTTTTATATACTGGCCCGAGTGAAAAAATAGTTGGAGTCACCCTCAAGTTCTCCTTTCGAACGTGTCTCTTAGTAGACCACTCTAAGGGTAAACAAAAGAAAGCAAGAAAATTCATAGTTCGATCAATCCTTGTTTACGTGAACAAAGAGAGAACACATGTGATATACTCCACTCACACTAGCAAGCTTTGTTCAATTTTAAGAATCCAAATTGAAGTGTGGAGGAAATATTTTATACAACTTAATATCACCAAAAGACTTTTGATTCTCAAGATCACCATGAAGCGCAAGAGAAGTGCATACACCTTTTAAATGATATTACTTTGTAAAAGAGATTACAAAACACAAAATACACATGTTCATTTTAACCTCAAAAGAAAGAATGGATTCTTTTTAAGCACCAAGATGAAGTGTGAAATTTACTTGTTCAATTATTAGAATCCAAAACCAAATCTAGTAAGTTCCTAAAGTTATTTTTAATCACTTTGATTTGTTCTTTTTAAGCCCAAATGAAAATTATTTTGAGTTCTAAAATTGAAATTGACAAAATCCTTGGGATGGAATTATAAGTTCTTCCAAAGTGTTTAAAAACACTTGATACAATAGAAAGAAGATGTCATAAGAAGTCTTGTCTTTGATTCCTCCTTTCCCTTTTGATCACTCCAACCTACAAAAAATATTTAATACACAACAAATAGAGCCACAAAAAAAACTAGAAGTTCAAATGAATCAAAGACAAAAAGCACATGCTAAAAATCTGCCTTTTACCCCACCCCAGTGGCACAATCTGCAAAGGTGACACAATTTGGAGTAGGTTAGCGGCACTCTGGTGAAACCAGTGGCACTCTGTGGAGAAAAAAAAACTGTGATTGCATCATTGTTTCACCCAGTAGTGCACTTTGGATTTTGGGATGACCCGGGCTGAGTGGAAATGAATTAAGCGTCTTGGTTTTGAGTTTGAAAGTGTCGCTAAATAGCGCTGCTAGACTAATAGCTACGTTGTTTGACTTCGCAGCGTTGCAGTTTCCTGTAGACACACAAAAACTTGAAAAAAAAGGAATTTTGGTCAAAAAATGTGTTAATTCTTCAAGATTCCCCCTCCCTCTACCGCCAAAATGTGAATGGTGGATCTAGACCTGCACAAACATAAACAACAAACACAATATTAGTCAATTATGCAAATCAAAACCATCATTCCCATAAGATTCATTTGAAGCATAAAGAACAAGAAATAAAGTGAAGAACATAAATAAAAGCCATGTGATCTTGCTCAAAACACTCAAACCCTAATTCCCATGGGGGAATTGGTGCTATTTTGATGTGGAAAATAGCCCTTTCCCAATTCCTTGCAAGCTTGATGATGATCAATGGTGCTCCTTGATAAAATTCTCCATAACCTAGCTATGAAATTGATGAAAACTATGAAACTTGGATGAGAATGGATGAAATTGCTCAAAACATGAAGATAATGATTTTCCTCAAGTTGTGGATCCAAAATTAGTAAAAGAGCCTTCTATTTATAGAAGAAAATGATGGAAGAATGAGAAAAAAGGATGAATGTGCAATAAAACATCAACCAATGGAACAATGCCACTTGTCAACATGTTAGTGGGTAGAGGTGGAACACATTTTGATGAATGTGTACATAAATTCCATTAGGTGGATATTTGAAATTGGAGAAGTGACATGTTGGAGGGAGAAGAAAGGAGAGTTAATGCCACTTGGCTCAAGAAAAAGGACATGTAAGAGGCCTTTAATGCCTTGTTGGATGGACAAGTCTTTGTGGGAGGGAATTTTCAAATTGGAGGAATATTCCAACTTGATGCCTTTTTTGAATGAAATAGAGGAATTTATAAATCAATTAGATTGATTTTCATGTGCAAGTTGCAAAATCTAGAGGATTTGAGGGATTAGTGTTAGGATTAATCATGATTTGATTAATTTAGATGAAGATTTAGCTGATTTGACATTTTGACTTAGATTTTTGGATTTAAATAAATCAAGATGAGTGGAATAATGAATTTAGACTTAATTAAATAAAGTTGGATTTATTTAATTAAAAGGGGATGGTGTTAGACTTAAATCAAATAAAGGTTAGTTTATTTAATTTAAAGGAGATGACCTTAGAACTTAATTAAATAAAATGAATTATTTAATTAAAAAAGGAGAATAAGATTAATTAAACAAAATAACTTATTTAATTAATTGGAGATAATGATTTAATTAGATAAAATTGATTTATTTAATTAAAATATGAAATATGATGAATTTAATCAAATAAAGAATATTCAATTAAATGGTTAGTAAAGGAAATGATTTAGGAATAATTGGTGTTAGTAAATCAGGATTAGGTGCATGGGATCAATTAGTATATTTTACGTATCTACAAATTTAATGTTGTAATGAGACTTAAACATTCACATTAGGTCCTTAAATTAAAATTATGGTGTCTTGTGAAGGTGTTGTGAAGTGTTGTAAAACATTTCTACACTTTTCTAGACTATTTATTACAATTCACCTAGAAATCACCTTTTTATCACTTATCAAGTCCTATTTTGAAGTGTTGTAAAGTCTTGTAATAAGATTTCATGCTTTTCTAGGCTTAATTTCACTATTCACACCTTTCTTATGCTTTATTTGACCCCTTTATGCACTCATGAGGCTTAATTAAGTGTATTTTTGAATGTAAACCCAACAAACAACATTAAATGCAAGATAATTCCCGACAACCACTTTCAAGTCCAAGGTGGGACCCATTCGCCATGGGTGGCGAATGAGTCCCTCTTGGCTCCAAATTCAAAATATTTCAACTTTTTTTTCAGGTTTTTATTCAAAATTACCTTATGTTGGCCTTTGAAGAGGTATCATCGGGTTACTAAGGCACAATTGTGTATAAATAAGTGTGTTTCTCCTCATTTTACATCTCCTAATCTCATAAGTCATTCAAGCATTCAATCATCCATTCAAGAACTTTGCATCATTCAATCAAGCATCAATCAAGTATCTTGGAGCAACCATTGACATATCTTCATATTTCTTCAACAAGGTTGTGGTGAGTTTAGGACATTTTCATGTTGTTTATTCATCTTTCCTTGTTCATTTCATCCCATTTCTTTATTAAGGGTTTGATTACCAAAGTGGGATTTGACCAAGGTAAATCCCTATAACCTAGCCCTTAATCATTTTCCCCCTTTTGCATGTGTGTTTGCAGACTTGTGTATGCAAATTTTTTGAGCAATTAGGTGTTGAAAGGTGGAAAATAAGTCAACAAAGTGTTTCAAGTCAAATCAACCCTATTTCAAGTTTGGAGACAACCTATAGTTTGTTTTTTGCAAATTTGACTCAATCAACCCGACAAGAAGACAAACTCAGATCTGGTGTTACAAAATTGGTCCCTGATTTCACAAAATTTTGGGAGAGGACTAATTCACCACAAGTGGTGAATGAGTCCCACCTTAAGACTAGAAAGTTAGATTTTGTCAGATTCTAGATACCAATAGTCAGAAACCAGTTTTTAGAACTTTTTGCCAATAGCTAGACTAATTCACCATGAGTGGAAAATCAGTGCCACTGGTGATTTTCACTGATCTATGTCGGCATTCAGAACACTTTAGATTCATCATCAGATTCCTAGGTTCACTTTGATTCAACCTTCTTCATTTTTGTTTTGTATTTGTTCAACTTTTTGTTCATGCTTGCATATCACATTCTATTTTCAAACATTGCATATTTCTTAGGTTTTGCATTCATAATTAGTCAATTACATTGTTTAGTTGCATTTATATAATCTCATTTAGCATTAATTACATTATATATTTCCTAATTTGAGTGAACCACATTGATTTTGAGTGAGGTTTATCTCTCTCCTTTTAGGTGAAATATCCTAAGAGTGCAAGAGTAGCCTATAAATCTCACTTCCTAAAAATCTATGATTCATTTTGGTGAACCTACATATTGAGCACTTTATCTTTCTAATTTCAATTGCATCTTGCATCCTAGACTTCATTTACATCAACATTCAATTAGGTTTTGTTTTGTTTTTGCATCCTAGGGTTTCTTAAAATTACATTAGTGAAAGACTCATTTAGACTTCATTTTTGCATAACATATCATTGAAAAACTAAAAATCTACATTTGCATCCCTAGTTTGCTTCTGAAAAGCATTAAAATCACTTTTAATTTTTTGAAAAACACAATAAAATAATCATACTTGGACTCATTCACCACCCTAGGCATATCAGTCCACCTGCACAGTTTATATTGCATTTTCAGGCATTTTTCTGGGCATTTATTGCATTTCTGTTCTTTGTTGTTATTTCTCTATTTTAGTTTGCAAAATTCATGTTATTTGCATTTTGCACTCCTAGATTACATTTCATTTGCATTCACCCCATCTTTTGTAGTACTTGTATGAGTGTTTGGTGCCCCATTGATAATATTTTAGTGAGATGAAGTTCTAGACTCATGGCTTCCCGCGATAGAACTTTTGTTGTGGACCTTGGGATCTCAAGAGCTTCTAATCCTAGTATGGACAATGGTACATTAGGCATGGATACTACCACTACTATGATTTCACCTTTCCATCTAATGAATGTTGACACACAAAAAAATTCCATTTCGTAAGAAAAATTCATTAGTATTCATGAAGATTTTTCACATTTATAACAAGATTTAAGTCTTGAAAACATTTTCACCACTGCTATACCTGCAATAGAAAACCTTCATCGTTTGATTGAGAGTGATGATGGCTTACAAGTTATAAAAAGAATAGCTAAGATATACAACAAACATGTTCCTTCTACTTCCCAGTCAGCCAACATTATTGTAATCCAAGGAGGACCTCACAATCCTCCTCCTTCAATCATTGCATCCATACCAAATTATACCACTCCTCAAGTTAGGACAACTATGCAACAAGTTAGTCATGTGACTCCTTTCACTATTCCAACTAGAATTCCTAGTTATTTTGTGGCATCGCTTATTCCTTCTTCCACCTTCACCCCTCTTAGTGTCCCTTTCACTTCCCCTAACATTACATACACTCCATCACCATTTTCCCTTCCACCTCATACCACTTACACCGATCCCATCATTACACAACCTTTTAACACCATTTCATCCATGCAATAAAAAATCTCCACCATTAGCCAAAGTCAAAATTCACCTCCCACATATCATGTTTGTAGTAGTCCATTATCCTTAGAGATATTACACACATATATGCCACAAGGAATTGAAATGCCTAGGTTTGAGAAATAAAGAGGTAAAGGAGACCCTACTAACCATGTCAATGCTTATACAACCTTGTGCAATGATTTTTTCCTTGATGATAAGTTGTTAGCCAAAAATTTTCCTAGGACCTTGAAAGACACTACATTGGAATGGTTTTCAAACTTACTCAATCATTCCATCCGATTGTTCAATGAACTTGTGGATGCCTTCATAAGTCATTTCCATGTCCATATGACTCCTAAAAAGACAATGGCTGATTTAATGTGATTTAAAAAAAATGAAAATGAAAAATTAACTGATTTCATTTCACGATATCAGTCATTGTATGGTCAAATTGATGTCAAGATTCTTGATTCACATCTACAGAAGATGTTTATTGAAAACTTGCACACTCATCTTCAGGATAAGTTGACTATGATGAAATTTCCTTCGTTCATGCATTTATGCATGACCCTTTGTGATCATCACAACTTGGTTTCTAGTTGTGATTCAAAGTCCACTTCTAACTGAGTTGAGAAGTCTGAGCAAAACACCCAAAACAATGTGCAAAACTTGTGAAAACCAAACAGGGGCTTTTTATAGTTCAATTCGCCTTCTCCACAACTGACCCAACCTATTCAAAGTCAAGTGGCACTTGTTAAAGTAGAGGTTCCCTTTACCTATGGGGACTTGAAGAGATAATTTACTCCCTTACCCGATACCGTCCATAATACAATGAACCAATTGCTCCAGCAACAAATGATCACTTTGCCTACCGTTAAACCACTTGATACCACCAAGCCTTTACCACCCACCTTTAAACCTAATGCTTATTGTCATTTTCATCACCAAAATGGACATGACACTAAAAAATGTAAGCATCTCAAACACTTAGTTCAAGACATCATTGATTTTGGTCGTTTATCCATTTTGGGTGTCAATGATCAAGGCAATAAGTATGTTGCACCCCCTAACCAAAATTTACAAATTTTCACCAACCCTATGCCTAAACACAATGCTTCATTTGTCAAGGCTAGTAAACCTTCAAACAATCATGTGATGAACATTGATACAAATAATGAACAACCTGATATAACTCCAAATTTTACCCAAGTTAATCCTATGGATGAACTTGTGGTTACGATAGACATTTTCCGTCATAAGGGCCCAACCAAAAAATATCTTGATATTACTTTTTCTTCTCATGATATACTTAAAAATCTTCCCAGTGGTCCTCTTTACATAGTTGGTAGAATCTATGATAAGCCCACTAATGGGATATTAATAGATCCCACCTGTGGTGAGAATGTGATCACATAAGAGTTTTTAGTATTACACAATCTTTATCAAGATGATTATAACAAACCAATTGCATGGATTAAAACACATACTGGTTTTGCATGCCCTACAATTGGCTCGATTGTACTACCATTACAGATAGGACCCAAAACTTTGGAGGTAACATTTTCTATCATTCCACAATCAGACCAATTTCATCTATAGCTGGGTCATCCTTAGCTCCGCTTGATGAAAGCAATCCCCTCAGTTGTTCACAAATGTTTGAAGTTTCCACATGGAAATGAAATATTTACCATACACCATAGTGGCTTTAATCCATTATCCTCTAAAGGTGATTTTTCCTTAGAATCCTTTTGGCTTGAACCTATGGAACCCATCACCCCTCGAAAAGACTTCTTTTTCATAACCTATCAAAAGTTCAAAGCCAAACACATAGTCGAATTATCTCTTCATAACATTTCCACATCCACTTTCGCTCCTCCTATTCTAGATGAAACCATGCTTCAGCCTACGTCTGACATTGGACAAACAATACAACCTCATGAGCACCCAACCATAGACACTTCCCCTCCATTGTTTAAATTCCCAATAGAAAATGAAACCAATCCTGTCATGCTTCCTCGTATTAAAAAAGTGTATAAAGCTAAAGAGAAAGTGATTGACCCATCTTCTTCGATTTCTTCCATTCTTCCCCCTCCAGAAGAAAAGGAACCTATGATGGATCAACCTGTATTACACCTCAATAACTTGAAAATAAAATAAAATGAAACTACAGTGCTAGGGAGCGTAGGAATCATCATTGTCTCCTTGATCATCAGTCTCAAATGGAAGAAAACAAAGAAAACCAACCTTCGCCTTTGACATAAGCAATAGATGATCACCCTCTTCCCCATGACCAACCACAAGACAATACAATCTAGCCCTCACAACAAAATGAATTGATCCAATAGCCACAACTTTTGATACATCCTTCCTTGGAAATAACCCTTCGTCCTCCTATCATAATCAATCTTGATGATGATGATGATGACAAAGAGATCAAAAAAGTAGATGAAGAAGTGCATAACAATATAAACTCTTTATTTTCATCTACCATGAGCTTAAATGATAAATCTTCTATACCAAGTGAAGAACCTGGTACATCTCCTAGTTCAACACTTGCAATTCTTCCTTTGGATAGTCAACCACCCTTGCAATACACTGAACATGATTGGGAGGTGGATGAATTGTTAGATGGTTGACTTGCATTTTCCTTACTCCCCTTTTATATTCATTTTCCTTTTTCTTTTTCTTTTTCTTTGTTTTGATTTTATATGCATATTTTGTTTCCCCATAACATGTGTTTGATGTTCTCTCTCTTTGTACACTTCCTCTATTTGTACCTCTATTCTTCTATATTCGTACATTTCCTTTTTTCTTTTTTTCTTTTGTGCTTTCCTTTTGGGGATGACGCAAAGCATTGAGAAACCCTATGTCTCTTCCACGTTGACCCAAAAGGTCCTTTTCCTTTTTCCTTTTTGTTTTTTGTTCTTCTTTTGGGGATGACGCAAGGTATTGAGACTGAAATGTCTCCTTCATGTTGACCCAAAAGATTTTCCTTTTATTTCACCTTTTCATTTTCTCTTCGCTTGTGTTTTCCTTTTGGGGACAATGCAAAGTGTTGAGACCGAAATTTCTCTTCCATGTTGACCCAAAACAGACTTTTTTTTTCTTTTGTTTTCTCTCTTTGTGTCATTCATCAAGTTCTATGTGCTTTGGGGAATGATGACAGTTCTGAGCTCTTTCATAAAAACATTGCAGCAACGAACATATTGACCCCAAATCCATAGATCCCTTATGTTTTTGGTATGTTCCTTTCTAGGGGGAAACTCCCCTTTCTTTTGTTTTCTCTTTTGTTTACATGAAGCAGCCTTACTCGGAAACATATGACTTGGAATAGGGGCTTTCCAAGTTGGCTCTCATGTCTTGTTTTCTTTTTTTGCATTTTTTTTCCTTCGCTACTTTAAAGTAATTGCTCATAGAATGGTGTGTATCAATTCCTTTAAAGTGGGGAGCATACATTGGAATAATTTCATTTGCATTCTTGGTTCTTAGTACAACCTTGTTACTTCATATGATGTGTTCATAACTTTGTGGATGACATTGGGTTTTATGTCCTTCATAAGTGTGATATATATTAGCATATCACATTCCTCTTAGTGGCCTGATGCAACACACTACATCCCCTAAGTTGTTCCCTAAGTGACAGACATTGCATGAACTTAACAAGAATCCTTTGAACTTCCTTTTACACTTTTGCATTTTACATTTTACATTTTTGCATTCTTACATTTTACATCTTTTCCACCTTGCATAACACAACTTGCATGCCTATTGTAGCTTGCTCTTTGTTCATGAGTTCTAAGCATACGAATCTTTTCTTGTCTCATGAATCACAAACCAAAATTTTCCTTTTTGATGCCTTGTTAAAGTTATTAGGGAGTATAACTTTAATATTGTCGAGCAGGAAGCCCATTCAGTGGCACAAATTTCCCCATAGCCACCTATGTGTTTGTGAGTGCATACCAACTAGCGTATGTATCTTACCTTTTGGGTTTTCTCACTCAGAGGATCACCATGAGTTTTGTCACCCTAGAGTGAGTATGCATTCTCTTTCTCTCACAAATAGCCTAGATCCAATCCACAACTAGTTGGAAAGACGATCGAAGCTCAATCCAATTCCCATTTTTATTCTTTCATTTCACACTTGTGTTCCTTTGTTCTTATGTTTAGCTTGCCATGGGATCTTCATCCTGGGGGGTTGATCATCCCTCTTGATCATTGTCATTCCATCTTGCTAACATAAGTGCATTAGGACCTCCTTCTCGATGTGCATGGCTACTTTAGTGCGAGTTTGAACCAAGTTCATCCTCTCACTAAAGTGGGGGCTAAATGTGCCATAGAAAAATGGCCCTTTGACATTTTCATGTTATTTTAGGTCTTTCTTCATGATGCTTGGTCCATTTTGCTTTGATTTAATGTTGCAATGTGACTTAAACATTCACATTAGGTCCTTAAAATTAAAACTATGGCATCTTGTGAAGGTGTTGTGAAGTGTTGTAAAACATTTCTACACTTTTCTAGACTCTATTCATTATAATTCACCTAAAAATCACCTTTTTATCACTTATCAAGTCCTATTTTGAAGTGTTGTAAAGTCTTGTAACAAGATTTCATGCTTTTCTAAGCTTAATTTCATTATTTACACCTTTCTTATGCTTTATTTGAACCCTTTATATGCACTCATAAGGCTTAATTAAGTGTATTTTTTAATGTAAACTCGACAAACAACATTAAATGCAAGATAATTTCTGACACCCACTTTCAAGTCCAAGGTGAGATCCATTCGCCATGGGTGGCAAATGAGTCCCTCTTGGCTCCAAATTCAAAATATTTCAAATTTTCTTTCAAGTTTTTATTCAAAATTACCTTATGTCGGCCTGTGATGAGGTATCTTTGGGTTACTAAGGAACAAGTGTGCATAAATAAGCGTTTTTCTCCTCATTTTACATTTTCTAACTCATAAGTCATTCAAGCATTCAATCATCCATTCAAGAACTTTGCATCATTCAATCAAGCATCAATCAAGTATCTTGGAGCAACCATTGACATATCTTCAGATTTCTTCAACAAGGTTGTGGCAAGTTTAGGACATTTGCATGTTGTTTAAATTCATCTTTCCCTATTCATTTCATTCCATTTCTTCATTAAGGGTTTGATTACCAAAGTGGTATTTGACCAAGACAAATCCTATAACCTAACCCTTAACTATTTTCCCCATTTTGCATGTGTGTTTGCAGACTTGTGTATGTAGATTTGTCAAGCAATTAGGTGTTCAAAGGTGGAAAAGAATTCAACAAAGTGTTTCAAGTCAAATCAACCCTATTTCAAGCTTGGAGACAACCTACAGTCTATTTTCTACAGATTTGACTCCATCAACCCGACAAGAAGACAAACTTAGATCTAGTGTTACATAATTGGTCCCTAATTTCATAGAATTTTGGGAGAAGATTTATTTTCCACAGTGGTGAATGAGTCCCACCTTAAGACTAGAAAGTTAGATTTTGTTAGATCTTGTCCATCCCGACAGTTAGAAACTGGTTTTCAGAACTTTTTTCCAATAGTTTGACTGATTCGCCATCGGTGGTGAATGAGTCCCACTGGTGATTTTCACTAATCTATGTCAGCATTCAGAACACTCTAGATTCATCATCAGATTCCTAGGTGCACTCTGATTCAACCTTCTTCATTTTTGTTTTGCATTTGTTCATCTTTTAGTTCATACTTGCATATCACATTGTGTTTTCAAACATTGCATATTTCTTAGGTTTTGCATTCATAATCTGTCAATTACATTGTTTAGTTGCATTTAGATCATCTCATTTAGCCTTAATTACATCATACATTTCCTAATTTAAGTGAACCACATTAATTTTGAGTGAGGTTTATCTCTCTCCTTTTAGGTGAAACATCCTAAGAGTGCAAGAGTAGCCTATAAACCTCACTCCCCAAAAATCAATGTTTCACATACATACATATATATATTGCACCGTAGAAAATTGGCCCCTTGTCATTTTCATGGCCTTTTAGGTCTTGTTTCATGGTGTGACATATTTTTCTCTAATTTTATGTTGTAACATGGCTTGAACATGCATATTTAGGTACTAAAATTCAAATAATTATGTCTTGTAAAGGTGTTGTGAAGTGTTGAAGACATTTCTACATTTTTCTAGAATCTATTTATTGCAATTTACCTAAAAATCACCTTTTCATCACTAAACAAGTCCTATTTTGATGTATTTTAAAGTCTTGTAACAAGATTTCATGCTTTTCTAGGCATAACTTCACTATTTATTCCTTTCTCATGCTTTATTTGGCCCCTTTATGCCCTCATATGCTTTAATTTTAAGTGTATTTTTAAATGTAAACTTGAAAAACAACATTAAATAAAACATATTTCCCAACACCTATTTTCAGGTCCTAGGTGAGACCCATTCACCATGGGTGGCGAATGAGTCCCCCTTGGCTCCAAATTTAAATTTCCCTTCGGGTTTTTACTCAAAAACACTTGATGTCTTCCTGTGATGAGGTATGAATAATTCACTAATGCACAAGGGTGTATAAATATGTGATTTACACCTCATTTTGCATCCTCCCATAATCTCCTAACTCATTCAAGCATTCCATCTCACATTTGAAGCAATCAAGCATTCTACAACATCAATTCAAGCAATATTCAAGCACTTTGGAGCATTCATTGACATTACTTCAGATTTGCATTATCAAGAGTTTGGTATGTTGATAGCTATTGCATGTTATTAGTTTATCATTCTCTTTCTTTTCATTGTTTCACTAAGGGTTTGATTACCAAAAGTGGGGTTTGACCAAGGCAAACCCCTATTTTCTAGCCCTCAACCATTTTCCCCCTATTGCATGTGTGTTTGCAGACCTAGGTATGCAGATTTAACAAGATTTTTGGTTAAATAATTCAACTAGGTGCTTCAAGTCAACTCATTCATATTTCAAGCTTGGAGAAGGTTTTCGTTTCCTATAGAATTGACTTTGACAACTTGAAAATTAGAGATTTCCAGATTTGGTGTTGCAGAGTTGTCTCCTAATTTTTTAGAATTTTGGGAGAGGACTGATTCACCACCAATGGAAAATGAGTCCCACCTTAGGACTGAAAATCTAAATTTTGTCAGATTCTGGATCCTGATAGTTAGAAACCAGTTTCTAACACTTTTTACTAGTAGGAGGACTAATTCACTACCTTGGGCGAATGAGTCTCACTGTGAAATTTTAGTGATTTCAGTTAGCATCCACAATATTCTATATTCATCAAACATTTCCTAAGTGCACTCTGTTTCATCTCATTTCTTTCTGTTATGCATTATTTCTTCATTTAGTTCATTTTTTGCATATCACATCGTGTTTTCAAACATAGTTTAAATCTTGGTTTTGCATTCATATTCATTCATTTAAATTAATCAATTGCATTTAGTTTACTTCATTTAGCTTAGACAACATCCTACATAACATAATTTGAATGAACTAGTTAACATTTTTGGCCTAACTCTCTCTTTTTAGGTGAAAAATCCTAGAAGAGTTAGAGAAGTCCTAAGTGCCAAAAATCAATGGTTCATATATATATATATATGTATATGTATATATATATGTATATATATATATATATATTATTTGAATACATGGTAAGTATGAATGAAATCAAACAAATACATATAGATACATATATATGTATGATTGGTGGAAAAATGTGGATATATAAATATCACTCATTCTCCAACAAATCACTCAATAATGTCCTAGGAGTCCTAATTGGATTAACTAACAACCTCACAAGGTGAGTCAATTCATAATGAGGAGGACCTAGGAGGGGGTTCTTTTAGCTTTATAGGAGTTCACCACCAAGAAAATGCTTGGAAAAGACAAACAATAATTCAACCTATTGAACCGTAGATTTTTGGGTAGGGCTTATAGGCTACTCTTGCACTTTTAGGATGTTTCACCTAAAAGGAGAGAGATAAACCCCACTCAAAATTCTAGCTAGGTTCACTAAAATTATGCAATGTATGATGTTATTTAGACTAAATGGAATGATCTAAGTGCAATTAAACTATGGAATTGAGAGATTATGAGTGCAAAACCTAAGAATTATGCAATGTTGAAAAACACAATATGATATGCAAACATGAACTAAGTATGAACAAATGCAAAACAAAGAAGAAGAAGGCTGATTCAAAGTGCACTTCGAGGTTTGATGAAGATTTTGGAATTTTTTGAATGCTGAAAGAGATAACTAAAAATCACCAATGGGACTCATTCACCATTGATGGTGAATCAATCCCGCTTCTGATGAAAACTGTTGAAAGCTGGTTTCTGAGTGTCGGGATTCAGAATCTAACAAAATTTGGATTTCTAGCCATAAGGTGGGACTAATTAGCCACTAATGGAAAATTAGTCCACTCCCAAAATTTTGAGAAATCAGGAACCAATTATGTAGCACCAGATTTGAGGTTGACTGCTTGTCGGGTTGACTAAGTTAATTCTGTAGAAAACAGACAAAATGTCTTCTCCAAGCTTGAAATAGGTTATTGTTGACTTGAAACACTTTATTGACTTCTTGTTCACTTTTCAACATGTAATAGCTTGTCAAATCCGCATACACAAGTTTGCAAACACACATGCAAAAGGGGAAAAATAGTTAAGGGTTAGGTTATAGGGATTTGCCTTGGTCAAATCCCACTCTAGTAATCAAAACCTTAATGAAGAAATGGAATGGAAGAGAATGATAAAAAAATAACATGCAAATGCTATCATCTTACCAAACCCTTATTGAAGAAATCTGAAGATATAACAATGACTGCTCCAAAATACTTGATTAATGCTTGATTGAATGACACAAAGTGCTTGAATACTTGAATGAATGTGTGAATAAGTGAAATTGATGAATGTGGGTTAAAATGAGAAGAAAAACACTTATTTATACATACTTGTTCCTTAGTAACCCAAAGATACCTCATCACAGGCCGACATAAGGTGATTTTAAATAAAAACCCGAAAGAAAATTTAAAATATTTTGAATTTTAAGCCAAGAGGAACTCATTCGCCACCCATGGCGAATGGGTCCCATCTTGAACTTGAAAGTGGGTATCAAGAATTAAGTCACATTTAATGTTTTTTTTTGGGTTTACATTCAAAAACACACTTAATTAAGCCTTATAAGGGCATAAAGGGGTCAAATAAAGCATAAGAAAGGTGTAAATAGTGAAATTAAGCCTTGAAAAGCGTGAAATCTTGTTACAAGACTTTACAACACTTTAGAATAGGACTTGATAAGTGATGAAAAGGTGATTTTTAAGTGAATTGAAATAAATAGAGTCTAGAAAAGTGTAGAAATGTTTTACAACACTTCACAACACCTTCACAAGATGCCATAATTTGAATTTTAAGGACTTAATGTAAATGTTCAAGCCACATTGCAGAATTAAATCAAAGAAAAATGCATCAAGCATCATGAAGAAAGGCCTAAAAGACCATGAAAATGATAAGGGACCATTTTTCTATGGTGCACCTACAAACCCTAGTTATGCAAGCTAAATGAAGAGTGCAAATAATGAAATTATGCAACAACAAGGTAGGATGTGTGTACTTGGGAAGTTTGGAGATGTTGTGAGGATTTTGGAAATGTAAAGAAGCTTCCAAAAAGTGCTATCGAGGACTAAGATGCCCAGGATGGTGTATTAGTCCCATTGCTATTTTTAGGGGTAGATGTTGAGTCTTCAGATGTTGGAATTGGATATGAAGGAATCTCTGAAAAATATGCTTGGGAGGACTAAGATGCCCAAGGTGGCATATTAGTCCTATTCTGAATTTTTGAAAACTCTAAATGTGATCCTGAGCTCCAAGGTCTACACTTAGTTCATGTGAGGTCTTACTCTTAGGGGACATTGTTCCTAATGTCTCCAAGAGATGACCGGTCAAAGGATAAAATATTCACCACTTAAGGGATTTCGTGCATCACATCACCACTAAGGGGAATATAATATGATAAGATAGATCATGCTCTTGAAGGAAATTACTCCCAATGTCACAAAAAAGAGGAAAAACCATCACATGAAATAAGAAAATTGCATCAAAGAACATGAAAAGGAAAAAAAATGCAAGTGAAATCATGCCAAAATAATGCCAATGTATGCCCCCACTTTAAAGAAATTTCTAACACCATGCTATGAGCAATTACTTTAAAGTAGCCAAAAGATGAAAAAGGAAAAGATGGTTGCCCCCTAGAACACATAAGGGATCTATGGATATGGGTTTAGTACCTGTCTTTGTTGCAATGATATTAGAGAGCTCAGAACTTGTCATCATTGCCCAAATACTCATAGAACTAGAAGAATGATGCAAAGAGAGAAAAAACAAAGAAAAAAAAAGCCTTTTGGGTCAACATGGAAGAGACATAGGGTGTCTCGACGCCTTGCATCATCCCCAAAAGGAAAACACAAGACAAATGAAAAGGAAAAGGTGAAAGAAAAAGGAAAAGTTATTGGGTCAACATAAAGGAGACATGAATGTCTCTATGCCTTGCGTCATCTCCAAAAGGAAAACACAAGACATAAATGAAAAGAAACAAAAGATAAGGAAATGAAAAAATTATACGACATATAGAAGAATGAAGGTACAAATAGAACATCGCAGGGGGCTCACGTTACACACATGCAAGCAAACAAAAAGAAAATGAAAATAAACTAGTAAGGAATAGGCGAGTCAACCTAAAGCAAGCTATCTACCTCCCAATCTTAGTCTGTATAAGTGAAAGGTAGATAACAAACGTAAGGGAAAACAACAAATTCCTTGCTAGGACAAGGCCATCTACTTCTTGTCCCCACTGAGTGCAAGACAAGAATGGGCCAAGGTAGGTGATGAGAAGGATAATGTAATAGTGAGAATAGAATATTCTAAAAATATTACATGACACCTTGGAAGGAAAAAAATGATAAGCTATGCAATCACTTGATGGCAATTGTTTCCATCAAAGTGAAAGTTTTGCAATACTAACTTGAATGCATGACACTCATCAATACTGTGTCTAAGAGTTTGATGATATGTGAAATGTGGGACTTTTGGATTTTAGGATAAAGAACTAGTCTATTCATAGGTGGTAATGTTATAAGTCCTTTTTTGAGAAGTTGTAGTTTCCTTTCACTTTCAGGTGGTGGACAAAGAGGTTGTAAATTTTTTAATTTTTAAGGCCTCTTGCACTTTCTAGATTCACCAACTTCTCTAGATGGGATTAGGGTAAGAGCTCCCGAGACAATCATAACTTTATCCTTGTTATTGTTATGATCTATTTGTTGTTCTTTAGGAAGAAGGATATTCAGATCAGGAGGAGAATCCAAGATCACTGTGCCATCACTTTGGAGCCTTAGATATTCTCTAGGAGGCTTTTTGTTATGAGAGGGATCTTGATATCCTAATCCCTTTGTGTTTTCATCGGTTGGTTTTTGTTCTAGGATTTGATGAATCTCATGTTCACTTGTATCACATCCTTGTTTGCTTAAGATTGTGAATCCTTTTCCATATATGTTTCTTCTAGGTTGATTGGAGTGTTTGTTACTTTGTGATCATAAAAGGGTTGAGTATTTGTTTGTTTAGAGGAACTAGGTTCACCTATTGTAGGGAATTTAGGTTCATCTTTTTCTTCAATTTCAGGATGTAAGTAACCAAACATCTCAAGAGGTGGTATTGTGGGAGGATCTAGTTGTTTCATTGAGGGATATAAATATGCATTAGCTTCAAGGTTATCAAGAAAATTGTTTTGGAACTTATTAATGTTGTCATCATCTTCTTCAATGATGTTAACATCATGAGGAGGACATGCATTAGGAGTTGAGTGAGCATGAGTGAGTTCAATTTTGTTAGGGTCATTACTAAAGGCACAATTTGACACATCTACCAAACATTTCAAGGACATCCACAACTTTCCAAAGCACATATCCATGATGCAAGATTGAATGAATGCACTTGAAATGAAAGAAATTGAGATAACAACAATTCTAGAAATTGAAATAGAAAACTGAAGGAAGCCCACAGAAACACAAAAAAGCAATTTCAGATCCTAAAAACTAGAGTCAAAGTCAACAAGGACTAAGACGCCAATAAGGGTGTCTTGGTCCTCCTAGTGAGATTCTAAAGTTCTAGGGACTGAAATAGACATCAAACAGTAGAGAGAGACGTTCAAGGGAAAAATCCTAAGAGGGACTAAGACACCAGGAAGGGAATTTTAGTAGAGGTTTTTTATAGAAAAAAAGTGAATTCTGGAATGTCAACAGTGTTTACAAATTTCCTATGCAAGATACTGATGTTCAAAAATAGAAAAATGTGCAAATAAGTACAATAAAAAGTAACTAGGAACAAGAATTGAATGCAATATGGAATGCAATTTTTTTTTCAATTTTGAATGCAATAAGAATGTTTGTAAATGCAATGAAGATGAAGAACAATGCACTTTTCAGTTTTTCAATGAAGTGAAATGATGCAATAAAGTAAAGATGAGACCTATATTCACTTTCACTAATGCAAAATACAAGAAACCCTAGATGAACTTTCACTAATGGAAAATGCAAGAAACCCTAGATGAACTTTCACTAATGCAAAATGCAAGAAACCCTCGATGAACTTTCACTAATGTAAAATGCAAGAAACCCTAGATGAACTTTCACTAATGCAAGATGCAATGTAAGAATGAATGCAATATATATCTAAGGAATTTAATGGACTTTAAATCAGAAATGAATGCTTAAAATTTGGGTTCACCAAAAATTTTGGTGGAAAAAGTGGATATATAAATATCACTCTTTCTCCAACAAATCACTCAATAATGTCCTAGGAGTCCCAATTGGATTGACTAACAACCTCACAAGGTGAGTCAATTCATAATGAGGAGGACCTAGGAGGGGGTACTTCTAGCTTTAAAGGGGTTCACCACCAAGAAAATGCTTGGAAAAGACAAAAAAGAATTCAACCTACAAACCCTAGTTATGAAAGCTAAATGAAGAGTGCAAATAATGAAATTATGCAACAACAAGGTAGGATGTGTGTACCTGGGAAGTCTAAAGATGTGAGAATTTTGGAAATGTAAAGAAGCTGCCAAAAAGTGCTATAGAGGACTAACACACCTAGGATGGCATATTAGTCCCGCTACTATTTTTTAAGGAAAATGTTGAGTCTTCGGATGTCAAAACCGGATCTGAAGGAATCTCTAAAAAATATGCTTGGGAGGACTAAGATGTCCAAGGTGGTGTATTAGTCCCGTTCTGAATTTTTGAAAACTCTAAATGTGATCTTGAGCTCCAAAGTTTGCACTTACTTCCTTTCTTATCCCAGGTTTCGAAACTTCCAGATTTGGCTTGTAGGTGAGTTTTCATGAAGATGACAACTTTGCAATGCAACTTTGCAACTTTTACAAATTTGCACTCAAAATGATCTTCAAGATTTCAACCTAGATCTACAATCACAAATATGCAATAGGGGAAAAACTTATTGTTTGTTAGTGAATGGGGGTTTTCCTTGGTCAAATCCCTTGTTGGTAATTAAACCTTGAAATAAAATAGAAATAATGAAGGAAATGGTGAATGAACAACATGCAATGCTACAACTCACCAAACCCTTATAAATTCTACAAAATTTTGTGCAATGGCTACAATGGATATGGATCTTGAACCAAAGGAATGATCTTGAATTGCTTTGCTTGAATCAAAACCCTACATCACATATGTTAGCACAACAACACACATGATGCGAGATATTCTTTGATATAATGCTTGAATCTTGATGATGGCTCCAAATACTTGATGAATCTGCTCTTGAATTCTCTCACAAAAGACTTGGATTGAAATGAATGAATGAACCTTGTATTTATACTTATATATGCTTAATATCTCAAAATTACATCACACCAACTTGACATATGAATTCATTAAATAAAGGAGGCTAAATCCCACCAGAATTTGAAATTAAATCCCAAAAATGACTCAAGGAGGACTAAGATGCCCTAGGTGGTGCCTTAGTCCCAAGCCATGAAACTTGGGGCACATACACCAAAAAGGGGCCTAATTAAGATACCTCAAAATAAGGGTCCTGAGACCTTTGGGGGACAAAGACGCCCTACGTGGAATTTTAGTCCCGACCCAAAAATTAGGGACACAGAGATGGAGTCATTAAATTATCATTTATGCATTGGAGAATGTCGAGACTAACTAGGAAAATATATAATTCATAGGGCTTGTGGATGCAAAATAGGACCAATTAAGCCATAAAGAAGCATAAATAAAGCAAGGTAGGCCCAAACAAGTGTGAAAATGCAAGAGTATGCATTTTACTACACTACAATGTATATATATATTATATATATACACATACATAAACATATATATGTACACATATTCAAATTTATATTGAATTCAAAGTTGATAACCGATATATATTCTAAATTAGACTATTTGAAATGAAGAAGAAATCACAAGGAAAATACACTAAGGACATGGACTACCACAGTCTTAATGACAATAATTGAATCCACAAGTGGTCGGTGGCATGGTAGTAACACCATTGCCCAAAAAAATGCAAAGATAGTGTATTGGCTCTATATTTTTGAAGAATAACCAAGGTGAAAAAGCAGAGACAAGAAGAAGATTTGGGGGATTCGAAAGGAAAAAGTAGAGGAAAAATTCAAAATAGGAAATTTTTTTGAGGAAAACGTCACCAAAAGTTTGATTTGGAGGTAAATCGATTTCCACTTTTTGCATAGACTTAGCTTTATTGCTATTATTGAATCAAGCAAGAAATAATCCTTCCATTCCACCGAATGTTTTCATAGTGAAGTATAATGAGAAGTCATTGTCTATGATATGTATCAGCCTTGGGCCGAATGTATTAATTTTTTCAATCCACTATGTGGTAGCTTCATGGCCTATGTCCTGCTAGTTTGGAAAGCATAATGAATTTTAAGCCTTCGTGGCTGTGAGCAGGGTTAGGTCGAGGCTCAAAGCCTTATGGGGCTCGACCATCATATCCGATATACATGATAATTCTAAGCCTTGAGAAGGCTTACATAAATTATTTTGTATAATTTTGGCATTTGTAAAAAAATGTTCTTTGTAAAGGATCAAATATGATCCTATGGGAGGGTATGAACTCCTTGTTTTTTTGTATTTTCTTTTATTTTTGTCCATGCTTGTTATCGAATGGGTCGATAAAAAAAAGGGGCATATTTGAATGATTTTAGAGCATTGTATATGCATGCATGTTTATATTTTGTGTCATTTGATTTCGTTCGATAGGAACGATGGTATGAATTTAAGCTCAAGACACACCAAGCCTTGCTTCAGTCGATCTAGAAGATAGGTAGGATGATTTCCTTAATATGAAAATGGTACAAAAATAAGTCTACATGTATATTGTTGCATGCATGGGATAAACAAGTATGCTCATAATGGAAATTTTGAATATAACTTTTGATGGTAAGAAAGAAAACACCCGACCATTGAGATTTGGCCGAATCTAGAGCAACCTTGGTTTGTTTGTTGCAGCTTGGATAGGCAAGAGTATTGTTTGAACCTGAAACTTCTATGCCTTCTTGACTAAAATATTTTCTCAAGAATCTCATCGACAAACATGTTGAACTTAGTTTTATTTATAATATTAAAGTTGGTCATCGAATTTCGAGTGATGAAAGTGTTCAAAATCTAAATAATAGACATTATGTCCTTATGAATGAAACTAGGCTATTTGATTGATTGTTTTTCAGTTCATAGTGGAAAAACTATTTTGCATTTAAATGGTGAACATTTACTTGTAAAGTGATCATTTAGCATGTAAAGAACTTGAGATCAGGAAACATAGTAAACAACATTATTTGTCTTTAAATGTAACTGTTTAGAACTTGAAATAGTATTGTGTTGATGTAAACAATGGTTGTTCTTTTGCAAACAAATCTATTTTCTTAAAAAGTTATCTTTGTAGCTGAAAATAGCTGGTTTTATAATTGTTTAGTAGGAAACAATGCTTGTTCTATTTAAACAATGAATGCTCATATGTAAACAAAATTTTTATGACTATTTTTTAGGAAACAGTACTCGTTCTATTTAAACAATGAATGTTCATATGTAAACAACTTGTTTTATAATTGTTTAGTAGGAAAAAATACTTGTTTTTCTTAAACAATGAATGTTCATATGTAAACAACTTGTTTTATGACTGTTTAGTAGGAAATGGTACTCGTTCTACTTAAACAATGAATGGTCTTATGTAAACAACAATATTAGAGTATCATAGTTGTGAGAATGCAATAACAGTATGTGCGAAAATGTTAGCATAGACTATTTCTGATTCTTTATTCTTGACAAGAAACGTCAAACGAAATATTATTTTAAGATTACAATCTAAATTTTATAATTATTTCAAAATGTATGCACAAATTTTAAACATAAGTAGGCACATATATGTGTATGCACATATAATTTGTCTATGTACATACACATACTTGCGACATACCTTCTTTTTTTTTAGTACATTTAAAAAAATGGAATTGCTATGATGAAAAGTAGAAAATAGTCATAAGAATGATATGACTGATGGTTGAATTTCTCTGTGAATCATAAATATGATTTCTATTTAGAAAGTAAATTAGTATTTTGATTCTTCTTTTGAAGACATTTTTGAAAGAATATTTTAATACTTGAACAAGAATAGTGGTACCTTAGTTGACTAGTGCACTTATGGGTAGATGCTGCTAGAGGGTAGATAGCTGTTATGAGATCTAAAGTAGAAATTTACCTTCTAAGACAGGTGTCGAAATGAAGTTCCAAGAGTATAGGTTTGCTTTATCGGAACCTATTGTTTGTTGTTGTTGCAATACATTTATTATGCTTGGCCAAGCAATATAGTTCATTATGTATGTATGAACTCTGTGATTTCACTCTTTGCCATTCCTAGCATAGATCTTGCATTTCTTTTCTAACTTATAGATAGAAATTGCATGTTGATGTATGGGAACACACCAGATTCCACCTTGCATATTGTTCTCTTGCTAACATTTTCATGCACGGTTAGGCATTCTTGAAGTGAGAAGAATACCAGGGAAGCATAAGCTTCGTGGTTGGATAGTAAAGCACTTCAACCTTGTTCTCATCCAGTAGTGGAGGTGAGCGACAAAGAAGAACCTTAGTTGTTCACAAGACTATTTTATTCTACCATGTAACTTGATGTAATACATTTATGTATATGATGAAAAGTGTACAATGTAAAGACTTTGTGGCCTTAGGAGCCAAGCCAAACCTGATATTGTAATATATGAATCTTTGACTCATTTTAAATGGACATGTGTAGCTATGATTGAATTTAGTGACTAGTTATGTCTTTTTAATTTGGAGTATATTCACATGTCATTTACAATAATATTAATTTAGTAATAATTTCAAATGGTTTATTACATTTGGTATTAGAGCTTAGGGTTCAACTCTAGACCTTTTGAGTCTACCATAGTTGACTAGGGGTAGTTGACCCTTGACCCAAAATTTGGATGTCCTAAGAATTGACTGAACTTGAATTGAATACAGGAATGGGAAGGTCAAAGGCAGGATGAAGGAAAGGGAAAATTGTTAGAACCTCATGTACTTGAATAACATAAAGGAAGGAAATGCCAAGACTAAGGTTTAATAAAAAATTCCTGATGACAAAAATCTAGCTCAAGCTCTTACATGAATCAAGTTAGAGAGAGGCTTGAAGATTGAGGAGAAGCAAACGCCTTAGATAAAAAAAGCTTCCACAAACCGAGAATGGACTCTACGGTGTGGACCCAATGCACCCTTGTTGACTAAAGAGGAAAAGGAGAGCCTGCACACTCAACCATCCTCTTATATAAAGTTTGAAGTAAATTTAGATGATGACCCAGAGGAATTTCCTCTTTCTAATACCGAGAAATCAGAATGATGTAATAAGAAGCCTATTGTAAATAAGGGTCTATTGACTCACCTTAAATATAAATAAAATTAGATAAAAAAATTTTGGTGTGTTCAAAGAGAGACTCTAAAATGTGTGTATTATACATAAATGTGTATGTCTTCTATATTGAGGGATGTATGCATATAAAAATTATGTGAGGTAGCATAAGAATGTTTGTTCGTAGAACCTTGTGTTGAGATGCGGTAAACATGACTATGTTAGGATGAAAGTGGGACAACATGGTGACTACTAGACAAGGTGAGGGTGGTAGTGGTTTCGATAACATACCAAAAAAGAGATTGGAGAAAATTCTAGATCTTCTAAGTCAACAAGAGTCTCGCATGGATCATATAGAGCAAGAAGTCTGAGTGGAACGCAAGGATCAGGACCGCAGGAATGCAAAAGGAAATCAAGGAGACGGTGGTCTAGGGGCAGGTCCACGAGGGTGAATTGAGGAAGAGCTTGGGAAAGACCTCAAAAGAGTAGCAATGACCAAGTTCGATGGTAAGGCTATCAGAGTAGGAGCTGAGGCTTGGATTATAGAAATGGAAAAATACTTTGGGCTCCATAACCTTTCTGAATAGACCAAGGTAGCATGGGCTACGTATCAATTCTCAGGTGAAGTAGTGACTTGGTGGGATAATGAGAAGCTAGAACGAAATCTTCAGCTTTCTGAGATCACTTGGGAACTCTTCCTCTAAAATTTTAGGAAGAGATGGTTACCGCAACGGGTATGTGCAAGATCATCATGGAAAAAATAAGCCCTTAAGTGGCAAAAATTTAGAAAAATTATAGTTAGGAAGCTTGACGTAAAAATTTGAATAAGTTATCTATATTATTTCAAAAATATGTAAGAATAGAATTTGTAGCAAATTGAATGTAGTTTCTAAACTACTAGGTTTATTTATTTATTTTTAAATCTATTTGGTGAAAATTTGAAATTTCAATCCAATAGTACTTAAATTTCAGGGAAAAAATAAGTAGGTGTTTGTCTGACCACCCTAACCACAATAAAATGATAATATTTTTTTATAAGATTTTAGATGTAAGTAGAGGACTCATGTCCCAATGTGATGCATATTTTTTTGTAATTTTTTTCCAAGTAAATAATTAATTATGAATTTTTAATTACAACTTTTAAAAAATATAAAAACTCGTATGTCTAACCACCTTATCTTGGTCAAAACTTCATGAAATTCATTTTTTTTTTAATCCTATAGTATGCAAAGCATAGAATGTGACACATGTTTTGGATTAAAAAATGTGATACCATTTGAAAGCTATAGATGTTTTTCAATCAGCCTATCAATCAAGACTTTAGTCACAATTCAAATAGAAAATGAATAATAATAATTTATTAATTTCAAAGTAAAACATAATTTATATTGGTGGAAAGCTGAGAATATCCTTAAAAAACCCTTTTTGTTTCATCAATTTTGGGTAAAAAAAATCGCCAGCCACATACCCTACACATACCCATCATATCATCACTTTTTGGCCCATCATGATCCTACACATACCCAACTTTTCTTTGATAAAAAGGTGATGGAGTTTCAGAACTTAACCTAGGGAAATATGACTATTATTCAAAATTGGGAAAAGTTCACCAACCTATTGAAATATGTGTCCGAGTAACAAGGAGATGAATTGTTATCTATCCAAAAAATTATAATGGGACTTAGACCTCACATAGGAGTTGAAGTGGATATGCATGAACCTCAAAGCATGAATGAAGTCTTCCAAAAAAGCACCAAATGGAAATAAAAGCTATAGAAGCTATCCAATCTTCATAGTGATTCAAATTCTAAGTCATGGTATGGGAAGAAGAAATTTCATAAGGGAGACAAGAGCCATCAGATCCACAATCTAAAGAGGGGAAGTGAGACATAGGAGAAGGGTGAAGATGGTAATAGTGGAAAGAACAAGAAAGAAAACAAAGGAAAGGGTAAGGACGACCATAAGCAAAAGGGGTTTAGAGAGGACAAGCCAGGAGGTCACAAAGGGCCTCGAGATGGATGTTATACTTGTGGAGGAGACCATTATGCCTCAAATTGTCCTCACCAGTCGAAGTCGCGGAAGGAAGGAAGCTATCAACAAACTCAACATCACTAGATCCACGTTGTAGTGGACAACAGGCAGGCAGAGTATCAACCTTCACTAATTCAGTTGACGGGTAAGCTCTATGGCCAATTTTTCTCTATCTTAGTCGATACTAGAGCTACTGAATGTTTTATAGATCCTAGAATAATATACAAGATACCCATTAGGCCTGGATATATGGAAAATTCATGGAAAATCTAGTATGGTGATCAAGCAGAGTGAAGGGTAGATACCTATCTCTTTTGCAATGAGTTAGAGCTTCTAACCTTTAAAAATTAGGTCAACTTGTATGTGGCACCTTTAGTCTCATATGATGTAATTCTGAGAATAAATTGGTTAACTAAGCATAAGGCTATAGTGAACCGTGAGGATAAGGTGGTCAATTATCTGGATGATTATGGAAACCCAATTGAGGCATGTGGAATGCAGAGACCCTTAGAGCTTAGATAGATTTTTGTGATGTAGCTCAAGAAGGCTCATTGAAAGGGGTGTGCAATTTATGTAGTGCATGTTAGTAATCATGACATTAAGGAGCCCTATTTAGATGACTATCCTATTCTCAAGGATTTCCAATACATATTCCTTGATGAACTTATGAAGTTGCCTCCAAAGCGGGAATTCAATTTTTCTATCGACCTAGCTCTAGGAGCTAAGCCTCAGTCCAAGGCACCTTATCATATGATCACCACAAAAATTAATGAGTTGGAGGCCCAACTAATGGAATTTTTTGATAAGGGACTCATAAGACCCAATGTGTCTCCTTGGGGAGTGCCGGTTATTTTTGTGAAAAAGGATGGAACTTTGTGTCTATGTATATATAATCTGATGTTGAACAAAGTTACCATCAAGAACCAATATCCACTCCTGAGGATTGATGAACTGTTTGATCAAATGAAGGGAGTGATGGTGTTCTCCAAGATTTATCTTAGGTCATGGTACCATCAATTGAGAATTAAGGAAGAAGATATCCCAAAGACTGCATTCAGAACTCGGTATGGACATTATGAGTTCACAGTGGTACCTTTTGGTTTGATTAATGCACCAACAGTCTTTATGAACCTCATGAATAGTGTATTCAGAGACTGTTTGGATGCCTTTGTTTTTAATTTTCACTGATGACATTCTATTCTACTCAAAGACTATTGAAGAGCATGATAGACATTTGAGGATAGTTTTTGAGCAACAGAGAGAAAGGAAACTATTTGGATGTCCAAGTGTTCATTCTATCAAGATAGAGTGCACTATTTGGGCCATATCATTTCAATGGAAGGAGTCTCTGTAGACCCCAAGAAGATCAAGGGGATCATGGAATGGATAGTGCCTCAGAAAATGCCTCAATGAAAATTGGTCTCTTGGAATGCCATGACAAGAAAATGCAATTGGAAGCTACTCCTAGTTATTACTTATTCTATGTGAAGTAATTGCATCACTTCTTATGTTGAATTTCTAAAAAGTATATTGTAATTGAAATTTTGTCATATATCAACATATAGCTATTAGTTATGCAATGTGAAGTAATGATTTGAGTTTGAAAGATGTGCAATACAATGTAATCAACGATATGAATATAAACTACACAAATCTATTAAGTACAATTCATTAGTTAAAATCTTTATTCTATTACCTGCGTGAAGGCTTGTACAACTCCACTAGCACTAGGAGGTTTTCACACAGAACCTCCGATATTAGCCTATTCAACATATAAAATAAGATATTACCATTCATATAACAATGCTATTCACATGTAATATTTATAATTGTTTACTAGTTACATACCTTAGCGGTAGATGCAGTGAAGTAATAAATAGGTGGAGGGATGATGCTCATGGTCCCACTCTACTATGACAACTTGTACCTACTGTCGTGCCTGATCCCTCTCTATAGGAATAGCTACAATTTGTTGTTGGGCTTGATCCTACTCACCTATAATGACCTAAACCTATTGTTGCAGCTATTGAATATGTAAATCTTAGGGATTTGGCCCTGGTGGTGGTGGCTAAACTAGCTATTGCTGCACTAGCTATGGCTGAACATGAGGTTGTTGTCCCACTGGTGGTACCCCAGGGAGCTACCCATCCTAGACATCCTGGCCATCTTTTCCCATACCTCTACCCTTTCCCTTTCCTGCACCTCTCCCTCTCGATCGCCCTTGTGGAGGAGCACCCACTGGATCTATCAACCGGTGAGGGGGTGTAAACCATGCATCATATGCAGGCACCGTATAAGTGTCCACCTATCCCTGATCATAAGCCCATGGCTGAGCAGCTAATTGTCGAAAGCCCTCAACCACCTCAGGGGTTGGAATCATGGGTCCCCATTTGGGTACCTCTCGTGCTTATTTGGTGAAGAGGTCTCTGTACTGATCATCTGGTCTATCTTGTCTCTCTTTGAACTATCAAACCACCCTATCTAGAAGATACTGCTCCATAATGGTGTGCTCCAGACCTTGTATATACCAGGTCTATCTAGAAAAGAAGAGCTATGACACATCATCAAACCACGCTGGCATCTGAAGCCAAGGTCACCATCTAAATACTGTCATATCATCAAGCACCTAACACCAATATGGAATCCCAAGCCACCCAATGTGTTGTAAAGTAATGGTACCTCTGTATCACCAAAAAATAGGATCATCTGGCTCTACATTAGCCATCTACATGATCGGTTGAAGCACAATGATGTTCTCCCAAGCCCAAATGTGTAGCAAGGTAACCCTTATGCCAATCACTCTGTCATTGTAGTAGAAAAAGTCATGCATATCATGATACAATGAGGCCAACATCACTACCTCCCATGCAAAAAATGTCCTTTTATAGAGAATCCTATGCCAAGCAAGGCGCCATCATGGGCTAAACCCATAGCTTCGTTGGTCTAGAGCAGCCAAACCAGAGATAATAACTGCAATGATCAATTTGAATGTGGGAACTTGACCTCTGTACATCTCGAGGTTGATCTGTGAAGTGACTAGAATGATATCCTCCAACTCCATCACCTCATGGTAGGTACCATAACTGGCATCAGAGTCTTAAATCACACACTCATCATGTATCGACAAATGCAATATCTTCCATACATCATCTAAAGTCACTATTTCCTTGCCTGTGGGAAGGTGGAATGGTGAAGTCTCACTATGCCATCGCTCAAACAACACGGTCATCATGGCCAAATGTGTCCTAACGATGGGAATATAAGTGATCGACCATAGACTGATCTCCCCCAGGTGCTCCTGCCGCAACTTAGATAAATCACCAAGTCTCTCTAAAAATATGGGCTAGTGCTCATGGGACATCAAAGGTGGAATGACCTACTACACTTACAAAGTGCACGATATCAAAATTAAAAACAAATTGACTTAGTTTGGAAATTTTAGTTCCAAAATGACAATAGCGTCACTATTTACAATAACGTAGCTATAATTCAAATTCTAAACTATGATGCTCAAGGAATTTCAAATTGCAAATCACAAATCACCTCACCACAAATGTATGCATCATGATTTAAAGTTTGGAAACCCTAACCCTAATTTTCAAATCGAGAAGTGTGTCACCATAAACATATGTGTCATGATTTGGAAATGGAAACCCTAATTCTAAATTGTGAAACTGCGTCGCAATACACATATGCATCACTAAAATTCATTTTAGCATCTTCGATTCTAAAATTAGCACCACTATATAGTGACACCACCCAAGTTTAAAATTAAAAAGGCAATAAATGCATCAAAAAGTCAAATTTCAAATCAAGTTTCGAGTTACATACTGGTGGTCCTGAGCTTGAAAGTTGTTGGTACTCTCGAACCCGATTGAAAATGTGTCGTGGGAGCTCTTGTCGTGCCATTTCATCAGAGGGTCAGACTCAATTTGCAAGAATTCCTTAAGGTGTGAATGCACAAATGAATTGAAATTGACCCTTCTTGGCTTATTTATACATCAAAATTAGGGTTTTTAACCCTAATTTAACCTTGAAGGTAGGGTTTATCATCATTTTCACCAATTTTTGCAAACTGGAGCTTATTTTGCATCATTTTTTGCTTTTTTAGCATATTTCTTACATCCTAGAGCCTTTTTGGACCCCTGGGGTAGCCTTTTACCTTTATCGAGAAATCAACCCAAAATTCAATTTTTTTTCCCAATTTCTTGAGGGGCCATGAAATCAACTTTATCCTTTCACCGGGGCATCTAAAAATTAGAATTTTTTTATTTTGATTTAAGCAGTGGATTTTATCCAAAAAAATCAGCATTTGAACTAAAGCAGCAGGTACCTCGCTTGAAAGAGGGGCAAAATGTAGACATTGAAAAATGTCCTTAACGATATCATACACTTGAATCAGGTATACTAACATAATTTTCTCTTAAAAACCATCTTCTTTTTGCTTAATTAATTAAATTAGCCTAGCTATTTTAATTAATTGCATCCTTTGCATCTATTAACCTAACGCATCAAATTGGGTTAATTCCCCCTTTCACGCTAACACTTCATCTCATTAAATTAAATAAATCAAAATATTTAATTTAATTCCCTAAGTCTTCTTATATAATTAAATAACCCTAAGTTATTTAATTAAATGTCATTTCACCTTTCCCCATTCATTAAATCATTTAATTTGGGTATGTGCAAGATCATCATGGAAAAAAGAAGCCCTTAAGTGGTAAAAA
>VDFB02379711.1:100934991-101054531 GCA_007258455.2 Sequoia sempervirens
CATGGCCCCCTTATTAATTGGCATATATGATTTATACTTTAAAGTAATTTCCCATAGTATGGGTTTTAGCAATTCATTTAAAGTGAGGGGATACATTGGCATTATTACATTGAAATTATTTCGTCATGGACATTGACATTAGCACATTTTGATATGAACATATTGCCATATTTTCTTCACTTTGTTCATAGAGGTTGTAATTAGCATACTGTTGGGATAGCATTGATCATTTTGGAAATGACTTATGGGTATGAATTTACCAATATGCCACCCTTTGTTATGGCTACAAACCTTGTAGACCTAGTTTGTGTTTCTTATCCTACCTTTGGGGCTCACCTAGTGTATACCTATAGTGTAAGAAAATGCATACCCTTGCATTTTCACACTTGTTTGGGCCCGCCTTGCTTTATTTATCCCTATTTATGTCTTAATTGGTCCTATTTTGTATCGACAAGCCTAATGAATTATATATTTTCATGGATAATCCCGAAAAACATCAAAGGGTAAATGATAATTTAATGATTCTGGCTATGTGTGATTTTTTGGACTAGGACTAAGATGCCAGGTCTAGGGCGTATTTGTCCTCCAAAGGTCTTGGAAAACTAATTCCAAAGGAACCTTAAATGCGACCCTTTTTGGAGTCTGTGCCCCAAGTTTCATGCCTCAGGACTAAGACATTGCTTGGGGTGTCTTAGTCCCCCTTAAGTTATTTTTAGGATTTCATTTCAAATCTTGGCGAGATTTAGCCTCCTTTAATTAATGAATTCATATGTTGGCTTGTTGTGGTGTAATTTTGGGATATTAAGCATATATAAGTTTAATACAAGGTTTCTTCTCTCATTTTCTCCTAATAAGTAATCTAAGCATATCCAAGCATTCAAGTATTTGTGCATTGAAGGGAAATTCATCAAACATTTGGAGTCAAGCATTATATCAATGATATTCTTGCATCATGTGTATTTTGGACCTAAAATTTATGATGTAGGGTTCTGATTTAAGCAAGCAATTCAAGTCAAGATCTATCAAGAATTAAAGCATTTCAAGATCTGCATTCATGGTAGCCATTACAAACAAGTTCACAAATTTCATAACAAGGGTTTGGTGAGTTTCAACATAGCACTTTGTTCATTCATCATTTCCCTCCTTCATTTCATTTCATTCCAAGGTTTAATTACCAACAAGGGGTTTGACCAGGGAAAATCCCCATTTACTAACAATCAACAATTTTTCCCTCTCTTGTGTGTTTGTGTTTGCAGATTTAGGTTGAAGACTTGAATATCCTTTGAAGTGCAAAGTTGCAAAGTTGCAAAGTTGTCATCTTCACAAAAACTCAGCTATAGGACAAATCTAGAAGCTTCAGGACCTAAGATCTGAGAAGAAGGAAGTGCAAACATTGAGCCTCAGGATCACATTAAGAGATTTTAGAAATTGAGAGTGGGACTAAGTTGACAGTAAGGGCGTCTTTGTCCTCCTAAGGGTATTTTGTAAGGATTCTTTCAGATTATGTTCCAACATCCGAAGATTGCACATTTTCCCTGAAAAATAGCAGTGGGACTAAGACAACAGTAAGGGTGTCTTAGTTCTCCCTAGCATATTTTGAAATATCTTTGCATTTTCAAAATCCTCATCACATTTCCAGACTTCCCAGGTACACATACCATAACTTGCTATTGCTTAATTTCATCATTTGCACTCATCATTTCACTTGCATTATTAGGTTTTGTGAGTTGAATGTTAAGTTGTCTTTTCCAAGATTTTGCTTAGTGGTGATCTCCTCAAAGCTTAAAGAACCCCCTCCAAGGTCTTCCTTGTTTAGAATTGACTCACCTTTGTGTTGATAGTTAATCCAATTTTGGGATCCTACGACATATTTGAATGACAATTGGAGAATAGTGGTGTTCTATGACCTAGGATATAAAGCATCCACCTTTCCCCCATTGTTCATTTTGGTGAACTTGACATTTTTGAACATTCATTTTTTTGATTTGGAGTTCATTGAGGTCCTAGATCTAGGTTAGATTCATTCTTTCATTATGTCTTGCATTAGTGAAAGTGCATCTAGGGTTTCTCATATTTGCATTAGCGAAAGTGCATAGAGGTTGCATTTTTGCTTTCTTGCATCATCTCAACTCATTGAAAAACTAAAAGGTGCATTGTTAATCATCTTAATTGAATTTAGGAAACTTGTTATTGCATACAAAATTGAAAAAAAAATCATTTAACTTTTCATCCAATTGCTTGTCATTACTTACTTTTTCTTGCATTCATTTTCCCAATTTTCTACTTCTCAACATCAAGTCCTTGGATATGCAACCTGGAAACATTGTAAACAATCCATATTTTATTATTTTTCTAAAAAAACCTTTACTCCAGGACTAAAATTACCTTCCTAGCATCTTAGTCCCTCTGTGGGTTTTTGGATCAAAACCTTGTCTATGCTATTTTCTTCCTATTCCAGTTTTTGGAACCTCATAATTCCTTCAGTAGGACCAAGATGCCCTTACTGGCATCTTAGTCCCTATTGACTTTGACTTTCTAGTTTCCATGATTTTAAATTGCTTCTCTGTGCTTCTGTTGGCTGCTTTCAATTTTCTGTTATAGATTGTAGAGTGGTTGTTATCTCAATTTCTTTCATCTCAAGTGTACTTGTTCAATCTTGCATCATGGATATGTTCTTTGGAAAGCTTTGGATGTCCTTGAAATCTTTGGTAGATGTGTCAATTTGTGCCTTTGGTAATGGACCTAATGAAATTGAACTCACTCATCCTCACTCAACTCCTAATGCATGTCCTCCTAGTGATGTTGACATCATTGGAGAAGATGATAGAAAAAATATGTTCCTAAATAATTTTCTTAACAACCTTGAAGCTAATGCATCCTTTTGTCCATCCATGACACAACCAAACCCCCTACAATACGACCTCTTGAGATGTTTGGTTATTTACATCCTGAAACCAAAACAAAAGTTGAACCTAAGTTCCCTACAATAGGTGAACCTAGTTCCTCTAAACAAGCACATACTCAACCATGTTCTTTGATAACAAAGTCACAAAAAATCCAATCAATCTAGAAGAAACATATGGAAAAGGATTCACAATCTTGAGTAAACAAGGATGTGATACAACAAGTGAACATGAAATTTATCAACTCCTAGAGAAAATACCAATTAATGAAAACACAAAGGGATTAGGTTATCAATATCCCCCTCAAAACATAAGACCTCCTAGAGAATACCTAAGGCTTCGTAGCGATGGTACAATGATCTTAGATTCTCCCTTCGATATGAATTCCCTTCTTCCTAGAGAACAACCAATGATTCACAATAATGACAAGAATGATAAGACCACCTTAGGTCCTCATCCTCAACCTCCAATTGGTGACTCTAGAAAACAAAAATACCGATCTTACATACTCAAATAGTAATTGAACGACAAATACAACACCTTATAAACATAGGCCAACTTAAATTACCACCCCCTATAGAAGCAAACTTCCTATAGATAACACAAAGTATTATGCATACCATCAAAATTTCGGACATCTTACTGTTGAATTTTGTACTTTAATAAGGATCCTTGACCAATTTGAAATCATAGAAGTAGTCCCTTAACATAGGGCCCTAAAGCCCCTTGTCATGTAATAGTTATAGAATACTCTATTATGACTATTACATGATCTCTCCCATCACCTACCTTGGCTCATTCTTTTCTTGCACCCAGTGGGGGAAAGAAGTAGATAGTCTTGTTCTGGTAATGCATTTATCATTGTCCCTTAGATTCATTGTCTACCTTCCACTTATACAGAATGAGATTGGGAGGTAGATGACCTACTTTAGGTTGACTTGCATATGCCTTACTAGTCTTTTACATTATTTCATTTTCATTTTCTTTTATTTGATTGCATGTGCGTAATGTGATTCTCCATGTTGTTTTGTTTGATGTTCCCTCTTTATGTGCATTCCTCTATTTGTACCTGGGTATGTGCAGGATCATCATGGAAAAAACATGCCCTTAAGTGGCAAAAAATTTAAAAAATCAGAGTTAGGAAACTTGGCATAAAAATTTGAATAAGTTATCTATATTATTTCAAAAATATGTAGGAATAGAATCTATATAAAATTGAACGTAGTTTCTAAACTACTATGTTTATTTAAAAAAAAAACTATTTGGTGAAAATTTGAAATTTCAATGCAGTAGCACTTAAATTTTAGGGAAAAAATAAGAAGTAGGTGTCTGTCTGACCACCCTAACCACAATAAAATGATAATTTTTTTTAATAATATTTTAGATATAAGTAGGAGACTCATGTCCCGATGTGATGCATATGTTTTGTAATTTTTTTCCAAGTAAATAATTAATTAAGAATTTTTTATTACAAATTTTAAAAAATATAAAAACTTGTATGTCTGACCACCTTAACTTGGTAAAAAATTCATGATTTTTTTTTTTAATCCTATAGTATGTGAAGCATAGAATGTGATGCATGTTTTGGATTCAAAAAATGTGATGTCGTTTGAAAGCTATAGATGTTTTTCAATCAACCTATCAATCAAGACTTTGGTCGTAATTCAAATAGAAAATGAATAATAATTATTTATTAATTTCAAAGTAAAGCATAATTTATATTGATGGAAATATGAGAATCTCCTTTTAAAACCCTTTTTTTTTCATCAATTTTGGGTAGAAAAAAAGTCATCAACCACATACCCTACACATACCCATCATATCACCACTTTTTGGCCCATCATGATCCTGCACATACCCACCTTCATTCCTATATGTGTCGTAAGCTTCTTCCCTTTTCATTGGTCTTTTATGCTCATTTATCTTTTCATTTTTGTCTTGTGTTTTCCTTTTGGGGATGAAGCAAGGTGTCGAGACACCCTGTGTCTCTTCCATGTTAACCCAAAAGATTTTACATTATCTTTTCTTTTTCTTTCATTTGTGTCTTGTGTTTTCCTTTTGGGGATGATGCAAGGCGTCAAGACACTCTATGTATCTTCCATGTTGACCTGAAAGGTTTTTCTTTGTTTTCACTCTCTTTGTGTCATTCTTTGAGCTCTATGTGTATTTGGGGAATGATGACAGTTCCGAACTCTCTAATATCATTGCAGCAAAGACATATACTAACCTCAAATCCATAGATCCCTTATGCGTTTTTGGGGGGCGACCCTATTTTCCTTTTCCTTTCTCATGTTTGTCTACTTTAAAGCAATTTCTCACAACATGGTATTAGCAATTTTTTTTAAGTGGGGGCATACATTGGCATTATTTTTGCATGATTTTATTTGCATTTTTTTTCCATGTTCCTTGATGTGATTTTCTTACTTCATGTGATGAATTCTTCTTTTTGTGGTGACATTGGGAGTAATTTCTTTCAAGATCTTGATATATCTTAGCATATTACATTCCTCTTAGTGGTGATGCAACACAATGCATTCCCTAAGTTGTGAATCTTTTATCCTTTGACTGGTCCTCTCTTGGAGACATTAGGAACAATGTCTCCTAAGATTAAGACCTCATACAAACTAAGAAAAATCCCTTCGAACATCCCTCTTTCCTATTGCATTTTTATTTTTGTGGCTTATTAAAGTCATGGAGGTATGACTTTCATATGGTCCCCTAGGGCCCACCTAGTGAAAAACTAGCTTCACTAGCCCTTGTGAGCATGCATTTTCTTTTTGTGCCTTATTAAAGTCATGGAGGTATGGCTTTGATATGGTCCGCTGGGGCTCACCTAGTGAACAACTAGCTTCGTTAGCCCTTGTGAGCATGCATTTTCTTTCTTTTGTCCTTATCATAGTCATGGGGGTATGACTTTGATATGGAAGTCTTGGTGCTCACCTAGTGGACAACTAGCTTCACTAGCCCTTGCGAGCATGTGTTTTGTTTGCATAGTGGACAAAACATTCCACCTGTAAAATTTCTAGAAAAACAGCCTAGACCTGGTCCACAGTGCATTGGACGGTCAGTTGTAACTTGATCCATTGTATTTTTCTTTTTCTTTTTTCTTTTTCTATCTTTGATGGTGTATGCTTTCGATCTAGTTATGGCTTCATATATCATCCACACATGTATTCCTTTGTGCCTATGTTGGTCTATCATAGGATCTTGATCCTAGGGGCTTGGCCACCCTCTTGATTATTGTCATCCTATCTTACAAGAATTTGTACATTTGAACTCCTCTTGATTGCATGGTTGACTACTTTAGTGTGAGTTTGAAGCAAGTTCATCCTCTCACTAAAGTGGGGGCTAAATTTAGTGTAGAAAAATGCACACCCTTTCATTTTCACACTTGTTTGGGCCTACCTTGCTTTATTTATCCCTATTTATGTATTAATTGGTCCTATTTTGCATCCACAGGCCTAATGAATTATATCTTGTTATGGCTAATCCTAAAAAACATCAAAGGGTAAATGATAATTTAATGATTCTGGTTGTGTGTGATTTTTTGACTAGGACTAAGACACCACCTAGGGTGTCTTTTTCCTCCAAAGGCCTTGTGACCCTGATTCCAAAGGCACCTTAAACGAGACCCTTTTTGGATTCTATGCCCTGGGTTTCATGCCTTGAGACTAAGATGCCACATGGGGCGTCTTAGTCCCCTTTAAGTTATTTTCATGATTTAATTTCAAATCTTGGAAGGATTTATCCTCCTTTAATTAATGAATTCATATGTCGGTTTGTTGTGTAATTTTAGGAGATTAAGCATAGATAAGTATAAATACAAGGTTCCTTCTCTCATTTTATCCTAACAAGTAATCTAAGCATATCTAAGCAATCAAGTATTTGTGCATTCAAGTGCAATTCATCAAGAATTTGGAGCCATCATCAAGATTCAAGCATCATATCAAGGATATTCTTCCATCATGTGTGTTTTTGAGCTAACATTTTTTATGTGGGGTTTTGATTCAAGCAAGCAATTCAAGTCAAGATCTATCAAGCATTCAAGCATTTCAAGATCTACATTCAAGATAGTCATTTCACACAAGTTTGGAGATTTCATAACAAGGGTTTGGTGAGCTGCAACATCACACATTTTTCATTCATCATTTCCCTCCTTCATTTTATTTCATTCCAAGGCTTACCAACAAGTGGTTTGACCAAGGAAAACCCCCATTTACTAACAATCAACAAGTTTTTCCTCTCTTGCATGTTTGTGTTTGTATATTTAGGTTGAAGACTTGAAGATCTTTTCAAGTGAAAAGTTGCAAAGTTGCAAATTTTTCATCTTCATGGAAACTCACCTACAGGCTAGATCTAGAAGCTTCAAGACCTAAGATCTGAGAAGAAGGAAGTGTAGAAATTGAGCCTCAGGATCACATTTAGAGAGTTTAGCAATTCAAAATAGGACTAATTTGACAGTAAGGGCGTCTTTTTCCCCCCAAGGGTATTTTACAGAGATTCTTTCATATTCTATTCTGACATCCAAAGATTCTACATCTACCCTAAAAAATAATAGCGGGACTAAGACAATAGTAACAGTGTCTTAGTCCTCCCTGGCATATTTTAATAGTATCTTTACATTTCCAGAATCCTCATCACATCTCCAAACTTCCTAGGTACACATACCCTAACTTGCTATTGCTAAATTTCATCATTTGCAGTCATCATTTGACTTGCATTATTATGTTTTGTGAGTTGAATGTTAAGTTTTATTTTCCAAACTTTTTCTTGGTGGTGAACCCCTCAAAGATTAAAGAACCCCCTCCTAGGTCTTCCTTGTTGAGAATTGATTCACCTTTCTATTGATACTCAATCCAATTTTGGGATCCTAGGGCATATTTGAATGAGAATTGGAGAATAGTGGTGTTTTATGACCTAGGTTATAAAAGCATCCACCTTTCCCCCATTGTTTAATATCAAAATTACACTAACCCTTGTGAGCATATTTTCATGGTAACCTAGCTTATGTAATGCAACTTGCTTTCCAGTGGAGCCATGAGCGTGTTTGAAGGAAAATAATGCAACCATGGCTAGTCCATCCCTTTTTCATTAGCTTTAATATTGTATGTTTGTGCATCTTGTCTTGTTGCATGTATCTTACACATCTTTTGTGTCCGTTTGTTCTTATGTTGGATTGCTATGGGATCTTTGATCCTAGGGGCCTGATCCTCCTCCTTGATCTTTGCCATCTTATCTTTATAACATTTGTACACTTGGACCTCTCTTGATACATATTTGTCTACTTGAGTGTGAGTTTGAGTGGAAGTTCATACTCTCACTAAAGTGGGGGATAAATGTAGTTATGGAAATTGTATACCCTTTACAATTTCACACTTTGTTTGGGTCCCTTAATTAAATAGACTTAATTAAGCT
This sequence comes from Sequoia sempervirens, assembly GCA_007258455.2. Lineage (NCBI taxonomy): Eukaryota > Viridiplantae > Streptophyta > Pinopsida > Cupressales > Cupressaceae > Sequoia > Sequoia sempervirens. The sequence continues at coordinate 100,943,310 of VDFB02379711.1, forward strand.
CCTAATTTTCCAAATTATGTATTCCAAAGCCTTATGTAATTAATATTTTAATCAAATTAGAGAATGAGTGTCTTGTATTTTTAGGCTAGGACCCATTTTCCCAAGGGTGAATGGGTCCCCTCTAAGTCAGAAGACCCATTTTAAAATATGTTTTAGCAGTCTTTTAATGATTCAAATTTCATATATAATTGTTAGCTTTTAGAATCTATTTTTTGAGAAATTAGATAAACACCTATAAATTTTTTTTTTTATCAATTCAAATCTAACACACATGACCAAACATTCTTAAGAGCAAATATTATTGTCAAGAGCATCAAAGAGCAGATTTATTAGTCATTTTTTACAACATTCAAGATCCTAACATCATGTTCAAGCTTATGTACATGTTCATATCATCTTGTGAAGGATAATATACATCGATGATCCTCAAAGCATCGAAGCATTCAAGTATCCAAAATATCAAGCAAAGAAAGATCAAGTCCTTGGATTGATGTGTTTGACTTCATTTCTCTAAGGGAAGCCATTAAAGGTTTGGTGAGTTGTAGCAAGCAAGTGTTCATTCATCATTTCCTTGTCCATTGTCATTATTCTTCTAGCAAGGTTTAATTACCAAACATGGGGTTTGACTAAGGAAAACCCCCATTCAAACAAAACAATTTTTCCCTCTTTGTATGTGTAGATTATAGGTTGAAGAAGGATTGAAGATTTTGAAGAGAAATTTCACAATATTTCATTTGTTGCATTCATTGTTGTCAAGTCATAGAAACTCATATTCAAAATTTATTTATGGATTTTTGATAGTGGAATTTATGCAAAATAGAATCTAAGACCCTGCCTCGGAGGACTCCAAAAAGAATTTTTAGGACCCCTAACCAGGACCCATTCACCCTAGGGTGAACTTTTCCTTCAACAGATCTTAGATCCTTTTGGTGACTAGTACATGTGTCCTAACCCTTCTCAGATTTCCCTGCAAACCATGGTTTCAGTTTCTGTACTTTTGAGAATTCACATTTCATGTTCTAGGTCTTGTTGTTCATTTAGCTTAAGTATTGCATATCATTTTAATTTGGTTTCAAATTTGTCCCATTATCCTACTACCCTAAAGGAACTAAGATCCTAGTCTAATTGACTCACCTTTGAGGTTGAAAGTCAATCTCTACTCATTGTGATCTCTTTCCTAATGAAATGCCCCTAGGGAAAGACACCTATTGTAAATCTTTAAGGTCCTATTTAGGGAACCCCTTTCCCCACATTTAAGTCTTGATCATATAGGAGAATGCAAATATTGTTGGAAAATATTACATATTTAGATATTTTATATGTTATATATCAAATAAATAAATTAGTTTAATAGTTATTTTTTGGGAATTTATTCCCGTAGATTACTTGGTTGCCAAAAAAAAAAGCTTTAAAAAGACAACATATTGTAATGTGAAATCAATTCAATTGAATACAAATATCGGTTTTAGTTTTATTGTGTTGTTCATCATGTAAATATGTAAATGAATTTTTATGCTCTTGATTTTATTTGGTATCATAGTGGCTTTATCTCATGCCTAGAAGAAATGGAAAGGTGACCTCAAAGGGTTTGTATGGAGAGGCTTCTTCAAATGCTTGTTGCATATAGGGGTCAAGGATTTGTGTGATTGAATCAAATTCTATTAAAAGATCCTATCATTTTTATTTGATTTGGCAAAGTATGTAGTGAGATAAGTGTGGAATTCACATATTAGTTGTTGATGAATGTTTTATTTTATAAGATAGTTACATTTAACAGTGTTGACAAGAGACAAGAGACAAATTACCTACCCTACACTTAAATATTGTTGATTAAAGGAGAGAAATTTTAAGGTGTATATTTTTTCAATGAAAAAGGTGTTTGTGAAAATGTATTAGGAGAATAAATGCATAAGAGGTGTGGAATTAGAATCTAGTGCATGAGAAGATGCAAGTTGATTGCAAAAAAGGGCAATTAAAATCCCCATGCTTGGCAATGTGTATATGTTAGAAAAGCATGATAGAGGTATTCAAAATAACTAACAAAAATAGTGTTCAGGATCTTTGTGATAAGAAGAGAATCGAGGGTTTGAAAATGATGAACAAGTTTGGCATTATGACCAGGTATAAATATAATCTTTAAGTTAATAAATTTTGTTTGATATGTGCATTAAATTGGCATGACTGTGTTGGAAACTATTTTCCTAGCTGAATGTTCAAAGCAAAGGAAAAATTATAGCATGTTGCTATTAGTTTTTGTTCTTTGTGTTGAGGTGCCTATAAACATGTTGCTATTGAATTGAAATAGCATTGAAAAGATGATGAAGAAATAGAATAAAGATGTGATAAATGATGGTGTAATTCTTGGTGCATCATGCTAAAGAAATAGGCGTATAGAAGTCCTCCATATCGTAAAGGCGAAGTCATCCAATGAAAATCATAGAAACCTGCTAATAAGATCTGAACATGAGGAGACTAATGTGGGACCTTGAAGGTGGCATCATGAGAATTTGATGCAACATTAATGAAGCATGAGATGCATGGGATAAAAATCCCATCAAGAAGTCATATACATGAGACTTTATCTTCATGTGATAATTAAGAGGTAAGAGGATCAATTCTTACATATTGAGAAAACATAAGGGTGCAATAAGGTTATTAAAGTGGAAAAATAAATTATTGTTAAATTTGAATGGTATGATTTTCATACTTGGAAAATCAAGATACAATTATTTCTTATTGAAAAATGTTTATGGGATATTATGATTGGAATTATTAAAGTCACAAGATGTAAATGAAGTAATGAAATGGAGGGCTAAAGATCATAGGGCCACCATAATGATTGTGCTTGGACTATTTGATGCATATTTGCATCATATTGATCTAACAAAAATATCAGATAAAATATGAGAGGAGCTTAATTATTTATTTGGTTCACAGGCTTCAAGGGCTAAAATGTCCATTAAGCAAAAAAAAATTTGGTTTAAAGATGGAAGAGGGAGACAATATTGTACAACATATAATTAGTACATTCCATTCCCTTCTTAATCAACTTGTAGGTGTAAACTCTAAATTTGATGATGATGCTAAAGCAATCTTACTAATTTTTATGCCTTCATGTTTTGATTAGAGGTAAAAAACTGGTTTTGAAGGGGCCCAGAACCCTTTACAAAAAGGAACAATTGAAGTAAAAAGGAAACACCATTAAACAACCATCAACCCAAAGACAACAAACCACCAACCAAAAAGCAGCCAAAAAATGGCACACACCACTACATATTGTTCAAAATTTCAACAACTTCCATCTCACTAGCAGCAAGCTTTTGTCCCTTAACCCCAATATCAGAAACCTCCATACAAGAGGCCCCAGCTTGATTTTTCAGTCTATTTCTAGTCCTAAACCCATACCCACTAGTTTTTGCCTCACAACTCAAAACAAAACCTTTAGCAACACCCTTAGCAGCAACTTAATCCTCCCCAGTCAGCTTACCCTCAGCAGCCATAACATCAACAAAAAAAATTTCCCTTCTCTTATTAAGGGAGAAAGCCATTGCAGAATCTGACCTAGTCAAGATTTTAGGAGCTTCTCCACTCTTCATAACCACATTGCAAATTTTGTCAATTTTCTCCTCAAGGGATAAGATTATTGCCTCCATACTCAGTTTCAGATTGACTGTTTCCATGGACACAATATTAGCAACAGTATTGAGACCAACCATTAAATTATCAATTTGGCTTTGGATCGAAGGGTCCTCAACCTTGCAAGCAATGCTTCTAATATGAACATTAGTCCTATTGATATCATGAAAGAACCATTTAAAAAGTTTAAAAAGCACATTGGCACTGTCACGGGCCGAACCCAACACACCAGAAAGATTCTCCCTATCAAAGTTTTCAATGTGATTTACCACAACAACATCCTCTTAAAAAGAACTCACATGGACCTTATCCTCAGAAGCATCCTTATCTTTACCAGTAGTGACAGTAGACTTCATCCTATGAATGGAATTGGAAATTTTCTCTACAACAACCATCCTCTTCTGAATCCTCTTAGCATCTGCTTTCTTAGCTCCTGCAGCTTGTTCACCACCCACAACTCTAACCTTCTTCTTAGCCAACCCAATGACAACGCTCAGAACATCCTCACCATGGATGCCACCAGCCATAGAGAAAGGGGCATTCTTCTCTAGATGTTGACCAGGATTCAAAACCATTCTCTTTTGACTTCCCTCCTCAGGACCCTGCACAAGTCTGGACATAGGGGGAGGAGAAGAAGCTTCCCCATAAAGATCATTTTTGTCTTGGTCCCCCTTAGAAGGAACAGTCACCTCCACATGATCACTGTAGGTCATATAACCCACTTCCTCATCTAATTTCCTTTTCGCAGATTTATCTTGAACAGGGGATATGGGGCCCTCCTCCAAAGAGGCATACGAGTTAGGGACATAATCAACATCATCATCTCTATCGAACTTAGAATCTTTATTTAACATAAGCCTCCTCTTCCTCAGTCTCTTAGAAGCCCTTTCCTCACCCAACTCAGTTTCATAACCCTCCCTAGCTTTAGCCTTCAGAGTAACCAGAGTTTTCTAGACATCACGAGCTTTAACATGTTCATATATCAAAAGAATCAACCCCACATGTAGGATAGGGTTTTTGGGATTCTTCCTATGCTCTTTAATCCCACAGTCCATCGACACTAGCAAATAATAGGGAAATGACACCTATTTTTTGTGCCTAAAATGGTTAAGCAACGGAAAATGGTAATTGTTAATGGCCATGTACCTTCCTTCTAGGGTTACATACCTCATGATTTCTTCGACAACATCCTGCCAAAGAGCCTTCAAGGAATTCCTTAGATACCCACCACTCTTCGCAGGCTTCAAGTCATTTTTATGCCTTCATGTTTTGATCATATTATTTTTACATTAATCAAAATTAATCCCAATTTAGAAACTATGATTTTTTCTTTGATTGATGAAGAAAGTAGATTTAGTAAAAATCATTCAATTGTTGAGGAAACTTCTTTTCTTGTTAAGAATAAGTCTAATATTTCAACAAGGAAAGAATTCAAATGTTATTATTGTTAAAAAAAGTGGACATGTTAAACTAAATTGTATTCAATGAGCCAAAGATCTCATCGATGGGAAGATGAAAAAAAATAAAACTCTTGTTATCATTAAAAGTGACATAGAATATTGTGGTTTTGTAGTGCATACAAAATATTCACCTCACCATGACAGTGAGGAAGAATATATCCTTTATATAATAAATAAGATACAATTTGAGGCTGGAGGCATTAGAGGAAAAAGTTATTTTATCATCCTGAGCTACCTTTCAGTCAAGGATGATTCATTGCATGAGAAGTAGCTTTTCATGTCATTGTCCATTAGAAAAGAGAGGCTTGACGTCTTGAGATTTCTTGTGTGTCCCGTAGAAAAGGGGGGGTTGGCATCTTGATATTTCTTGTGGGTGCATTTAATGTATTTACATTTGGTTAATGTTATTTTGTACAAAAGAGGATGGATTTTTTCCACATCATTAGAGGAGGGATTTCACATACTCAAAGGATATTTATTCTCTCATGTTCAATATGGAGGAGGGATTTGATACACTTAAAGGAGATGTGGACTTTAAGAGAAAATTTATTCTCTCATTGTGGAAGGAGGTTGAATATAATTTATGTTCTCTCGTGTTGTGTATAGTTTTATAGGATCTACAATCAAGAGATCCATTGATGAAGTCAGTCTGGTGTTTCTTGGGTGAGTGAGGATGATTGGTGAAGACACTTTCATTAAAGTCTCCAGAAGGGTTGTACTCAACTCTTGCAATGTTCATATTGGTGAATGCGTGTCATCAAAGTCTCCAAAAGGTTTGTGTTCAACTCTTGCAATGTTTCACCCTTGTTCAAATTGATTTAATAAGAGGGGAAATCTTGGAAAAATATTACATCATTAGATAGCTTATCTGTTATATAGTTAGTTTTTGAGATTTATTCTCATATCTTAGTTGGTTGATGGAAAATAAAGGCTTTAAAACCCAATAGATTGTAATATGAAATCAATTCAATTGAATTCATATGTCAATTTTAGTTTTATTGTGTTGTTCATCATGTAAATCTACAAATGATTTTTTATGCTTTTGATTTCAAATGTAGGGGTGTTGGTGATTTAAATAGGTCACTTTGTTTCCTTTTGGGCCAACTATTAAAACAAGTTTTATGCATTGAAGGTTGGTTATAAGAGATGCCAACAACAAATTTTGGATGTGAAGTTTTATAGTTTCAAATTTTATAAGTACATAAGATGTTAGGCAGTTGATATAAGTTCCTTGAGATGTACCAATCAAGTAATCTATCTTCTTACTACTAGTGTTTGGGAAAGAATATTCTAAAATATTAAAATAATTGTTGAGTATCGTGTAGATGAGTTTATCAATGTTGTCAATGGATCTTCAAATACTTAAGCTTGGACTTTCAAGGCTAACTTTGCTACACATGACAAGGCCTCCAAAGACTCATCCAAGACATCAAATAAATAACGTTTAATAAGATCGTAGTAGAGGCTAGAGGAACTAGAGGATGGATGAATTCCCATCATCTCAAGTTAGCTTCTCACTTTGAGATGGTGCTTTAGATGAGAAACATTTATGCTTTCTATTTTTTTTTCCTTTTAGCTTCTTTATTTATGCTGATGGATTTGAAGAACACATATATTTGGGTGATCCCACAATACTGGTTTACAATTTTTGGCTAAACTAAACATTGAGCTGATTTTTTTTAACTAAATATTCACTTTTGGGCACCTATAGCGGCTAAACTGTGGGGAATTTGAAGATGATGCAAACTAGTGATTTGTGACATTTTTTATGTAGATTCTAAATATATTTTTTTCATTTTTTTTTAATAAGATTTCACTTCTTTTTCCATCTCCTTCGAAAACTAGTTTTTAATAGTAAACACCATTTTTAAAGAATGACATGTATTTGCTATCACATAATTTCTTTTTATGAAGGATAAAATTTAATTTTTTTCAAATTTAGATTCATAACTATGATATCTAGTGCATGGAATTGGTTTCATAGCATTTCATTGAATATTTTTTTCTTGTGCCATAGAAAAATGGCCCCTTGTCATTTTCATGGCCTTTTAGGTCTCATTTCATGATGTTTGGTCTATTTTGCTCTGATTTTATGTTGTAATGTGGGTTGAACATGCATATTTAGGTACTAAAATTCAAATAATGGCATCTTGTGAAGGTGTTGTAAAATATTTCTACACTCTTCTAGACTCTATTCATTACAATTCACCTAAAAATCACCTTTTCATCACTAAAAAGTCCTATTTTGAAGTGTTGTAAAGTCTTGTAACAAAATTTCACGCTTTTCTAGGCTTAATTTCACTATTTACACCTTTCTTATGCTTTATTTGACCCCTTTATGCCCTTATAAGCCTTAATTAAGTGTATTTTTGAATGTAAACTTGACAAATACCATTAAATGCAAATTATTCCTGACACCCATTTTCAGGTCTTAGGTGGGACCCATTCACAATGGGTGGTGAATGAGTCCCCCTTGGCTCCAAATTCAAAATATTTTAAATTTTCTTTCGGGTTTTTATTCAAAATCACTTGATGTCGGCCTGTGATGAGGTATCAATGGGTTAATAAGGAACAATAATGTATAAATAAGTGTTTTTACATTCATTTCAACCCCTATTCATTCAAGCACTTTACATCACCTAATCAAGCATTTTGGAGCATCCATTGACATATCTTCATATTTTCTTCAACAAGTGTTTGGTAAGTTGATAGCATTTGCATGTTATTTTTTTATCATTCTCTTTTATTTCATTATTTCATTAAGGGTTTGATTACCAAAGTGAGGTTTGACCAAGGAAAACCCCTATTTGTTAACCCTCAACCATTTTTCCCTTTTGTATGTGTGTTTGCAGACTTTTGTACATAGATTTAACAAGCATTTAGATGTTGAAGAGTGGTCAACAAGTAAACAAGTTGTTTCAAGTCAAATTAACCTCCTTTCAAGCTTGGAGAAGGTATTATGTATGTTTCCTGCATAATTGACTTTGGCAACCTGACAAGCAAACATTCTTAGATCTCGTGTTGCAGAGTTGTCTCCTAATTTCTAGGAACTTTGGGAGAGTATTGATTCACCACCAGTGGAAAATGAGTCCCACCTTAGGGTTGGAAATGTAAGTTTTGTTAGATTCTGGATCTCGACACTCAGAAACCTGCTCATGATAGTTTTCATCAGAAGCAAGACTGATTCACCACCCTAGGCGAATGAGTCCCACTGCTGATTTTCTGTAATTCTAGATAGCATCCAGATCATTTTGGAATCCTCATCAGACCTCTAGGTGCACATTGATTTAGCTTATTTCTTTTTGTTCTGCATTTATTCATTCATATCACACTGTGTTTTCTAACATAGCATAAATATTAAGTTTTGCATATATAATCAATCATTTAGATAATTTCATTTAGGCATAATAACATCTTAAATTGCATAATTTGAATGAACCTACCTAAAATTTTTGGCCTACCTCTCTCCTTTTAGGTGCAAAACCCTAGAAGAGTTAGAGAGCCTTGTGGTGCCAAAAATCGACGGTTCATTTTGGTGAACCTACATCTTGAACACTTTACATTTCTGATTTCAATTTAATCTTGCATGTTAAGCTTCATTTTCATCAACATTCAATTAGGGTATTGTTTTGTTTTTGCATCCTAGGGATTCTTATCTTGTATTAGTGAAAGAATCATTTAGAGTTCAGTTTTGCATTGCATATCATTGAAAAAATTGAAAATATGCATCTGCATCCTTCATTGCAATCTGAAAAGCATTAGAATCACATTAAATTTTCTAAAAAACATAAAAAAATCTCATACCAGGACTCATTCACCACCCTAGGCGAATCAGTCCACCTGCACTTTTTAAACAACATTTTCAAGCATTTTTTTGGCATATTTTTGCATTTCTATTTTATGTAGTTACTTCTCTATTATAGTTAGCATAATTTCTATTATTTTCATTTAGCACTCCTAGATTACCATGCATTTTAATTCACCCCATCTTTTGTGGTACTTGTATGAGTGTTTGGTGCCCCATTGATAATAATTTAGTGAGATGAAGTTCTAGACTCATGGCCTCCCACAATAGCACATTCATTGTGGACCTTGGGATCTCAAGAGCTCCTACTCCTAGTATGGAAAATAGTGCATTAGGCATGGAAAATACCACTTCTATGCCTTCCCCTTTCCATCCAATGAATGTTGACACACAAAACAAATCTATCCCACAGGAAAAGGTCATTAATATTCATGAGGATTTTTCACACTTACAACAATACTTGTCCCCTGAAAACATTTCCACCACTGCCATACCATCCATAGAAAATCTTCATCGTTTGATTGAAAGTGATGATGGCCTGCAAGTTATGAAGAGAATTGCCAAGATTTACAATAAACACGCCTCTTCTACTTCTCAATCCGAAAACATTCCTATATGCCAAGGAGGACCTCACATTCCTCCCCCTTCAACCATAGCATCCATACCAACTTATACCACTCCTCATGTTACAACAACTGTGCAACAAGCTAGTTGTGTGGCTCCTTCTTTCGCAATTCCAACTAGCATTCCTAGTTCTCTTGTTGCATCACAAGTTCCCTCCACTACCTTCACCCCTCTTAGTGTTTCTTTCACTTCCCCTCATGTTACATATACTCCATCGCCATTTTCTCTTCCACCTCAAACCACCTACCCCGATCCCCTCATTACACAACTCCTTAATATTGCTTCATCCATGCAACAAAAAATTTCCACCTTTAGCCAAGGTCAATCTGCTCCACCCACATATCATGTTCGTAGTAGCCCCTTATCCTTAGAAATCTTACGCACACAGATACCACAAGGGATAGAAATTCCTAGGTTTGAGAAATAAGGAGGTAAAGGAGACCCTATTAACCATGTCAATGCTTATACAACTTTATGCAATGATTTTGTCCTTGATGATAAACTCTTAGGTAAAAATTTTCCTATAACCCTGAAAGATACTGCATTGGAGTGGTTTTCTAACTTGCCCAATCATTTCATTCGATCATTTATTGAGCTTGTGGATGCCTTCGTAAGTCACTTCCAAGTTCATATGACACCTAAAAAGACAATGGATGACCTAATGCACTATAGAAAAAATTGCCGATGAGAAAGTCACTGATTTCATTTCACGTTATTAGTCATTGTATGCTCAAGTGGATGTCAAATTCCTAATTCACAGCTGTAGAAGATGTTTATCGAAAAATTGCACACAAACCTTTAGCATAAGTTAACTATGATGAAATTCCCTTCTTTCATGCACTTATGCACAACCCTTTGTGAATGTCATAACTCAATTTCAAGTCATGATTCCAAATCCTCTTCTAACCGAACTGAGAAGATTAAACACAACAATCAAAATAACACACAAATTTCACAAACCAAATAGAGGCTTTTCCCAATTCAATCTGCCTCCTCAATCACAAACAAATCCACCTATTCCAAGTCACGTGGCGACTGCTAAAGCAGTCGTGTCTTATACCTAAGGGGACCCAAAGAGACAATTTACTCCCTTACTTGATACACTTCATAATACAATGAACCAATTGTTTCAGCAACAAATGATCACCTTGCCTATCGTCAAACTACTTGATACCACCAAACCTTTACCACCCACCTTTAAACCTAATGCTTATTGCCATTTTCATCATCAAAATGGCCATGACACTAAACAATGTAAGTGTCTCAAACACTTAGTTCAAGACCTCACTGATTCAGGCTGTTTGTCCATTGCGGGTGTTAATGATCAAGGAAATAACCCCGTTGCACCCCCTAACCAGAATTTACAAATCTTTACCAATCGCATGCCTAAACACAATATTTCATTTGTCAAGGCTACTGAACCTTCAAATCCTCATGTCATGAACATGGATAAAAATAGTGAACAACATGATATAACTCCAAATGTTACCCAAGTTAATCCTATGGATGAACTTGTGGGTGAGATAGACGTTATCACTCATACAGGCCCAACCAACAAAAATATTGATATCACTTTTTCTTCTAAAGATATGCTTCCAAAACTTCCTGATGGTCCTCTTTACATAGTTGACATAATCTATGATAATCCCACCAATAGGATATTAATACATCCCGCTTGTGGTGAACATGTGATCATGGAAGAGTTTCTAGTATTACATGAGTTGTATCAAGATGACTATAATAAACCAACTGCATGGATTAAAACACATACCAGTTTTGCATGCCCTACGATCAGATCGATCGTACTCCCCTTACAAATAAGACCCAAAACTTTGGATGTAACATTTTCTATTATTCCACAATTAGACCGATTTCGTATACAGTTGGGTCATCCTTAGCTCTGCTCAATGAAAGTGGTCCCCTCAGTTGTTCAAAAATGTTTGAAGTTTCCACATGGCAATGAAATATTTACCATACACCATAGTGGCTTTCATCCATTATCGTCTAAAGGTAATTTTTCCTTATAAGCCTTTTGGCCTGCACCTATGGAACCCATCACCCCTCTTAAAGATTTATTTTTCATAGCCTATTAAAGGTTCAAAGCCAAACACATAGCCAAGTTGTCTCTTCGTAACATGTCCCCATCAGCTCCCACTCCACCTATCCTAGATGAAACCATGCTTCAACCTGAATACAACATCGAAAAAGCCATACAACCTCATGAACAACACCCTTAGACACTTCCCTGCCATCATTTAAATGACCAAGAGAAAGTGAAACCAATCCTATCATTCCTCCCCACATTAAACAAGTGTATAAAGCTAAAGAGAAAGTGATTGACCCATCCTCTTTAGTTTCTTCCATTCTTCCCCCTCAAGAAGACAAGGAACCTTCAATGGATCAAACCACTCTTACAACTCAACAACTTCAAAATAAAATTAAACGCAACCGCAGTGGTAGAGAGCGTAGGCATCATCGTTGTCTCCTTGCTCGTCAGTCTCAAATGAAAGAAAATCAAGAAAACCAACCTCCACCTTTGACCGAAGCAATAGATGACCACCCTCTTTCTCTTGACCCACCACAAGATAGCACCATCCAACCCTCACAACAAAATGAACAAATCCAACAGCCGCAACTTTTGATACATCCTTCCTTAGAAATAAACCTTCATCCTCCTGTCGTAATCAATCTTGATGATGATGATGAGGAGATTGCAAAAATAGATGAAGAAGTGCATAATGATCTAAAATATCTATTTTCATCTACCATGAACTTAGATGATAAATACTCCCAACCAAATGAAGAACCTGGTACATCTCCTAGTTTGACACTTGCAATTCTTCCTTTGGATAGTTAACTGCCCTCACAATACACCAAACATGATTGGGAGGTGGATGACTTGTTAGATGGTTGAATTTATTTCACCTTACTCACCTTTTACATTTTTCTTTGTTCTTACTTTTGTTATTGTATGTGTGTATTATGTTCCCCTATATCGTGTGTTTGATGTTTTCTCTCTCTTTGTACACTTCTTCTATTTGTACCTCTATTCTTCTATATGTCGTGCATTGTCTTTTTCACTTTTGTTTTGTGTTCTCCTTTTGGGGATGACACAAAGTGTTGAGATTCCCTATGTCTCTTCCATGTTGACCCAAAAGGTCCTTATCTTTTTCACTTCTTTTTTTTTCTTTTGGGAATGACGCAAAGCATAGAGATGCCCTATGTCTCTTCCATGTTGACCCAAAAGGACCTTTTCCTTTATGTATTTTTCTTGTGTTTTTCCTTTTGGGCATGATGCAAGGCATTGAGACCACAATGTATCCTTCATGTTTACCCAAAATATTTTATTTTTTTTGTTTTCTTTTCGCTTGTGTTTTCCTTTTGGGGATGATGCAAAGCATTGAGACTGCAATGTCTCTTCCATGTTGACCCAAAATGGACTTTATTTTTCATTCATTTTCGCTCTCTTTATGTCATTCTTCCAGTTCTATGTGCTTTGGGGAATGATGACAGTTCCGAGCTTCTTAATAAAAACATTGCAGCAACAAACATACTGACCCCAAATCCATAGATCCCTTATGTGTTTGGTGTGTTCTCTTTTCTAGGGGGCAACTCCCTTTGTCTTTCATTTTTATTTTTGTTTACATGATGCAACCTAACTTTGAAACATATGAATTGGCATAGGGCTTTCCAAGTTGGCTCTCATGCCTCATTTTATTTTTGCATTTTCTTTCCTTCGCTACTTTAAAGTAATTGCTCACAGAACGATGTGTAGTAATTCCTTTAAAGTAGAGAGCATACATTACCAACATTTCATTTTCATTTTTGGTTCTTAGTGTAGCCTTGTTGTTTCATTACGATGCGTTTGTCACTTTGTGGATGACATTGGGTGTGATTCCTTCATAAGTGTGATCTATCTTGGCATATTACATTCCTCTTGGTGGCCTAATGCGACACACTGCGTTGTGACTGCGGTCCACTCTTGGAGACATGACATAATGTCGTGACCCTTGCAACTTAACAAGTCCTTTGAACATCCTTTCCATTTTACACTTTTATACTTTTACATTTTTACACTTTTATTTTCCACTTTGCATTTTTACCACCTTGCATAATGCAACTTGCATGCCTATGGTACCTTGCTTTTTGTTCACTAAGCATTATTTTCTTGTCTCATGAAGCATGAACCGACATTTTCTTTGTGGTGCCTTGTTAAAGCAGGAGGTATAACTTTGCAAGAAGCCCAATCAGCGCACGACTTTCCCCATAGCAACCTTTGTGTTTGTGAGTGCATACCAACTAGTGTATGTATCTTACCTTTTGTGCCTTCTCACCCGGCAGACCACCATGAGTTCTATCACCCCAGAGTGAGTATACATTCTTGAAACATAGATTTTTGGGTCCCAAATGCTACTCTTCCACTTCTAGGGTTTTTCACCTAAAAGGAGAGAGATTGGGTCCAAAAATGCTTATGTATCACTCAAATTAGGATGTGTGTGATGTGATATGATGTAAATGAAGTTAACTAAATGAAATAGATTAATCTAGACCTGTGACTGAAAATAAATGCAAAAGTGCAATTACAACTATGTTTGAACACACATTGTGAGATGTGAACAACTATGTAAATGAAGAAATTATGCAGGAACAAAAAGTATAGGGATAAATATGAGTTCACCTGGATGAAATGTGAGCTTTCTGGAGTGTTTTGGATGATGGTGAAATTCACTGATTTTTCACAGTGGGACTCATTCACCCAGGGTGGCGAATCAGTCCACCTACTGGTGAAAAGCTATCGGGAGCTAGTTTCTGTCTATCAGGATCTAAAATTTGATAGAATTCAAGTTTCCAGTCCAAAGGTGGGACTCATTTTCCATAGGTGGTGAATCAGTCCTCCCCCAAATTTTTGAAAAACTAGGATACAACTCTGCAACACTAGATTTGGGAATGTTTGCTTAGCGAGTTGCCGAAGTCAAATCTGCAGAAAACAAACAAATAACTCTCTCCAAGCTTGATTTTGACTCAAGTTGACTTGAAGCACCTAGTTGACTTGAAAATCACTCTTCAACACCTAATAACCTATCAAATCTGCAAACAAAGGGATGTAAACAAACAAGAAAAAGGGGAAAAATGATTAGGGGTTAGTAAATAGGGGTTTGCCTTGGTCAAAGCCCACTTTCGGTAATTAAACCCTTGAAAAGATAATGAAATGAAAGAGAAAGATAAACTAATAACATGCAAGTGTTATCAACTTACCTGACTCTTGATAATGCAAGTCTGAAGTAATGTCAATGGCTGCCTCAAAGTGCTTGAATTGATGATGTAGAATGCTTGAATGCTTGAAATGTAGAATTGAATGTTTGAATGAGTGAGGAGATGTAAAATGAGGTGAAAATCACATATATTATACAACTCTTGTGCCTTAGTATCCATTCATACCTCATCACAGGCTGACATCAAGTGATTTTGAATAAAATCCTGAAAGGAAATTTGAAATATTTTGAATTTGGGGCTAAGGGTGACTCATTCGCCACCCATGGCGAATGGGTCCCATCTAGGACCTAAAAACATGTGTCAGGAAAAATGTTGTATTTAATGTTGTTTGTCAAGATAATATGCAAAAATACACTTATTACAACTTATGAGGCATAAAGAGACCAAATAAAGCATGAGAAGGGTGTAAATAGTGAAAATATATGCCTAGAAGAGTATGAAATTTTGTTACAAGACTTTACAACACTTCACAATAGGGTTGCTTGATGTGTAAAAAGGTGGTTTTTAGGTGAAATGCATTAAATAGAGTCTATAAGAATGTAGAAATGTCTTACAACACTTCACAACACCTTCACAAGATGTCATTCTTTGAGTTTTAATACCTAAATAAGCATGTTCAAGCCATGTTACAACATAAAATCAAAGCAACATAGTTCTAACACCATGAAATAAGATCTAAAAGGCCATGAAAATAACAAGGGACCATTTTTCTACAACACATTTAGCCCCCACTTTAGTGAGAGGATGAACCTGCTTCAAACTCACACTAAAGTAGCCATGGACATCGAGGGGATGGTTCAAATACACTTATGTTAGCAAGATGGAATGACAACAATCAAGAGGGATGATCAAGCCCCCTGGATGAAGATCTCATGGCAAACTAAGCATAAGAACAAAGGAACACACAAGTGTTGAAATTATTGGATGAAGCTTCGATCATCAATCCAACTAGTTGTGAAAAGAGATCTAGGCTAATTGTTTGAAAAAGAGAATGTGTACTCACTCTGGGACCACGAAATTTAAGGTTGTCCACGAGGTGAGAAGGACCAACTGTATAGTCACTTCGGAGCCACGAAAATAGTTGTCCACAAGGTGAGAAAGTCCAAAAAGTAAGATGCATACGCTAGTTGGTATGCACTCATAAAACACAAAGGTGGATATGGGGAAAAGTCATGCCACTAGGTGGGCTTCCCAGTCAACCATGTCAAAGTTATACCTGTTTGATAACTTTAACAAGGTGAGATAAAGAAAAAATGCTATGAACAAAAAGAACAAAGGTACCACAGTCATGTGAGTTGCATTATGCATGGTGACAGAAAGGAATACAAAATGTAAAAATGAAAAACTGTAAAGTGATGTTCAAAGGAGTCTTGTTCATTTTATGCAAGGTCAGTCATTTAGGTAACATTGTGTCTAATGTCTCCAAGAGAGGACCAATCAGAGAATAGTATATTCACAACTTAGTGGATGTAGTGCATTGCATCAAGCCACCGAGAGGAATGCAATATGCTGAGATAGATCACACTTATGAAGGAAATCACACCCAATGTCATCCACAAAGTGACGAACACATAACACAAACAACAAGGCTACACTACGAACCAAGAATGAAAATGAATTATGGTAATGTATGCCCCCCACTTTAAAGGAATTGATACACACCATTCTGTGAGCAATTACTTTAAATTAGAGAAGAAAAGAAAATGCAAAAAGAAAACAAGACATGAGAGCCAACCTAGAAATCCCTATGCCAAGTCATATGTTTCGAAGTTAGGCTATGTCATGTCAAGGAAAATGAAAGACAAAGAAAAGGAGGTTTCCCCCTAGAAAAGAAAGCACACCAAACACATAAGGGATCTATGGATTTGGGGTTAGTATGCTTGTTGCTACAATTTTTTTGATTAAAGAGCTCAGAACTGCCATCATTCCCCAAAGCACATAGAACTGGAAGAATGACACAAAGAGAGAAAAAAAAAGGAGAAATAAAGTATGTTTTGGGTCAACATGGAAGAGACATTGTGGTCTTGACGCTTTGCATCATCCCCAAAAGGAAAACACAAGCAAAAAAAAGAAAATGAAAAGGTGATAGAAAATTAAAAATCTTTTGGGTCAACATGAAGGAGACATTGCAGTCTCAATGCCTTGTGTCATCCCCAAAAGGAAAACACAAAACAAAAGATAAAAAGACAAGGACCTTGTGGGTCAACATGGAAGAGTCATAGGGCATCTCTACGCTTTGCGTCATCCCCAAAAGGAGAACTCAAAACAAAAGAAAAAAAGACAAGGACCTTTTGGGTCAACATGGAAGAGACATAGGGCATCTCTACGCTTTGCGTCATCCCCAAAAGGAGAACACAAAACAAAAAGAGAAAAAGACAATGCACGACGAATAGAAGAATAGAGGTAAGAATAGAAGAAGTGTAAAAAGAGAGAGAACATCAAATGCACAATACGAAGGAACATGATACGCACATGAAAAGGAAAATAAAAAAGAAAAAAGTAAAAAGGAAAGTTATGGCATATGGAAGTCAACCATCTAACAAGTCATCCGCTTCCCAATCATGTTTAGTGTAATGCAAGTGCAGTTGACTATCCAAAGGAATAATTGTAAGTGCTGAACCAAGAGTCATACCAGGTTCTTCTCTTGGTGGAGAGGATGTATCATTTAAGCTCATTGTAGATGAAAATGAAGAATTTAAATCATTATGCACTTCTTCATCTATTTTGGAAATTTTTGCATCGTCATCACCATCATCATCATCATCAACAAGATTAATGACAATAGGAGGACGAAGGGTGATTTTTAAAGATGGATGTATCAAAAGCTGAGGTTGTTGGATTGGTTTAATTTGCTGCAATTGCTGTACTAGACTATCTTGTGCCGGGTTAGGAGAAGGAGGGTGGTCATCTATTACTTCTATCAAAGGTAAAGGTTGATGTTCTTTATTGTCTTCTATGTGAGATTGATGAGCCAGGAGACAATGACGACGCCTTCGTTACCTAGCACTACAATTTCGTTTAATTCTGTTTTGGAGTTGTTGAGGTGTAAGAGCGGATTGGGTTATCATAGTTTCTTCTACTTTCGAAGAGGGAAGAAAAGAAGAAACAGAAGAGGATGGATCAACCACTTTCTATTTAGCTTTATACACTTGTTTAAGGTGAGGAGGTTGAGCAGGGTTTGTTTCATATTCCCTTGGTCATTTAAACGATGGTGGGGAAATCTCAAGGGGTGATTGTTTAGGAGGTTGTAGGGTTTGCTCAATATCAGACTCGGGTTGAAGCATTGTTTTATCTATGATAGGAGGTGTAGAAGTGGGTGGGGACAAGTTCCGAAGAGACAATTCGGCTATTTTTTTTGCTTTAAACTTTTCATAGGCTATGAAAAAGAAGTCCTTGCGAGGGGTGATAGGTTCGATGGGTTCAGGCCATAAGGCTTCTAATGAGAAGTTACCTTTGGAAGATAAAGGATTAAAGCCACTATGGTTTATGGTGACTATCTCATTGTCATGTGGAAACTTCAAGCACTTATGAACAATTGATGGGACAACTTTCATTGAGCAAAGCCAAGGGAGGTCTAGCCATAAATGAAATTGGTTAGATTGTGAAATAATTGAAAATGTTACCTCCAAAGTTTTAGGTCCCATTTGTAAGGGTAGCACGATCGATCCAATCGTAGGGCATGCAAAACCATTATGTGTTTTAATCCATGCAGTGGGTTTATTGTAATCATCTTGATATAGTTCATGTAATACCAAAAACTCTTCTGTGATCACATTCACACCACAAGAAGGATGTATTAATATCCCATTAGTGGGCTTATCATAGATTCAGCCAGCTATGTAGGAAGCTTTTGGAGTATGTCTTTAGTAGAAAAAGTAATATCAAGTGATTTTGTGGTTTGGCCCTTACAATGGGTAATGTCTATCGTAGCCACAAGGTCATCCATAGGACTAGCTTTGGAAACAATAGGAGTTGTATCGTGTTGTTCATTATTTGTATCAATAGTCATTACATTAGGCTTGGAAGGTTCACTAGCCTTGACAAAAAAGGTAGTATGTTTTGGCATAAGATTGGTGAAAATTTGTAAATTCTAGTTAGGAGGTGCAACAGACTTATTGCCTTGATCATTAACACCCGCAATGGTCAATTCACCCAAATCAATGAAGCCTTGAACTAAATGTTTATGACGCTTACAATGTTCGGTGTCATGGCCATTTTGTCGATGAAAGTGACAATAAGCATTAGGTTTGAATGTAGGTGGTAATGGTTGATTTGGATCAAGTGGTTGAATGGTGGCAAAGTGAGCATGCGTTTTTGGATTAATTGGGTCATTGTGTGATGGAGGGTATTGGGTAAAGGAGTGAATTGTCTATTTGAATCTCCATAATGATAAGGAACGACTTCCTTAATAGCGGCCCCACTTGATTTAGAATGGATTGGGTTGGATGTGGTTGTGGTTGAGGTTGAGGAGGCAGATTAAACTATAAAAATCCTTTATTAGGTTTGCAAAATTTTTGTGTTGTTTTATTTTGATTGGTGTGTTCTGGTTTGTCAACTCGGTTGGAAGTGGATTTTGAATCACGACTTGAAACCAAATTTTGGTAGTCACATAAGGTTGTACATAGATGCATGAATGAAGGGAATTTAATCATGGTGAGTTTATCCTGAAGGTTGGTCTGCAAATTTTTGATAAACATCTTCTACAAATGTGCATTGAGAATTTTGACATCAATTTGAGCATATAAGGATTGGTAATGTGAGATGAAATTTGTCACTTTTTCATTCGTGTTTTGTCTACATCTCATAAGGTTGGCCATTTTATTTTTAGGTGTCATGTGAACTTGAAAGTTACTAATGAAATCATCCACCAATTCATTGAATGAATGAATGGAATGATTAAGAAAGTTGGAAAACCATTCTAAGGCAATGTCTTTCAAGGTCCTTGGAAAAAGTTTTGCTAAAAGTTTATCGTCAAGGATAAAGTCACTACACAAAGCGGTATAAGCATTAATATGGTTGATAGGATCTACTCTTCCTCCATATTTCTCAAGATGAGGCATTTCTATCCCTTGTGGCATTGGGGTACGTAAGATTTCTAAGGATAAGGGACTACTACAGACATGCTATGTGGTTGGAGCGGGTTGACCTTGAATGATGTTGGAAAGTTGATGTTGAATAGATGAAATGGTAGTGAGAAGTTGTGTAAGAAGAGGATCTGGGTATGTGGGTTGAGGTGGAAGGGAAAATGGTGATGGAGTGTAAGTGATGTTGGGGGAAGTAAAAGGAATGCTAAGAGGTGTGAAAGTGGTAGAAGGGACTTGCGATGCCACAAAGGAAGTAGAAATGCTAGTGGAAATTGAGAAAGAAGTAGCCTGATGGATAGTTGTATGGACTTGCGGATTGGTATAAGTTGGGATGGAAGCAATGGTTGAAGGGGGAGGAACTTGAGGTGCTCCTTGGCTTACAAGAGTGGTTGCGGATTGAGTGTTTGTAGAGGCATGTTTATTGTAAATCTCAACAACTTTCTCCATCACTTGCAAGCCATCATCACTTTCAATCAAATGATGAAGATTCTCAATGGTAGGTATGGCAGTTGTGGAAATTTTTTCAAGTGACAAGTCTTGTTGTAAATGTGCAAAGTCCTTGTGAATATTAATGACCTTTTCTTGCGAGAGGGAATTGGTTTGGTTTTCAACATTCATTGGATGGAAAGGTGAAGGTATGGAAATGGTATTGTCAAGGCCTAATGCACCATTGTCCATACTAGGAGTAGGAGCTTGTGAGATCCCAAGGTCCACAACGAAAGTGCTATCATGGGATGCCATGAGTCTAGAACTTCGTCTCACTAAAGTATTATCAACAGGGCACCAAACACTCATGCAAGTACCACAAAGGAGGGGTGAAGGCCAATGAAAAATAATCTAAGGGTTCTAAAATGAAAAGAACAAAGAGTCTGCTAACTGTAACAGAGATCCAACTACAGAAAATAGAAATGCAAACAAATGCCATAAAAATGCTAGAAATATTGTCTAAAAAGTGTAGAGGGACTGATTCGCCCTAGGTGGCGAATGAGTCCCAGTATGAAGTTTTTAAATGTTTTTCAGAAAGTTTAAGATGATTTAAATGCTCTAAAGTATGCAATTTTCAGATGAAAAATGCAAATTTTGACTTTTTTCAATTAGATATAATGCAAAAATGAAAGCTAAATGAAGGTTTCACGAATGCAAAATGAAAAGTCGTAGAATGCAATAACAAATCAATGTTTTAATTGAATGCTAATGCAAATGGAAACTTAGGATGAAATATTTGAATGTAATCAGAAATATAAAGTGTTCAAAAGTTAGGTTCACCAAAATGAAACATAGATTTTTGGGACCCAAATGCTACTCTTGCACTTCTAGGGTTTTTCACCTAAAAGGAGAGAGATTGGGTCCAAAAATGCTTATGTATCACTCAAATTAGGACATCTGTGTGTGATGTGATGTGATGTAAATGAAGTTAACTAAATGAAATAGATTAATCTAGGTGACTGAAAATGAATGCAAAAGTGCAATTACAACTATGTTGGAAAACACATTGTGATATGCGAATAACTATGTAAATGAAGAAATTATGCAGAACAAAAAGTACAGGGATAAATCTAAGTGCACCTAGATGAAATGTGAGCTTTCTAGAGTGTTATGGATGCTGGTGAAATTCACTATTTTTTCATACTGGGACTCATTCGCCCAAGGTGGTGAATCAATCCACCTACTGGTGAAAAACTGTTGGGAGTTGGTTTCTATCTGTCAGGATTTGAAATCTGACAAAACTCAAGTTTCTAGTCATAAGGTGGGACTCATTCTCCATAGGTGGTGAATCAGTCCTCCCCCAAATTTTTGAAAAACTAGGAGACAACTTTGCAACACCAGATCTGGGAATGTCTGCTTATTGGGTTGTCGAAGTCAAATCTGCAAAAAATAGACAAATAACTCTCTCCAAGCTTGATTTTGACTCAAGTTGACTTGAAGCACCTAGATGACTTGAAAATCACTCTTCAACACCTAATAACCTATCAAATCTGCAAACAAAGGGATGTAAACAAACAAGCAAAAGGGGAAAAATGATTAGGGGTTAGTGAATAGGGGTTTTCCTTGTTCAAACCCCACTTTTGGTAATTAAACCCTTGAAATGACAATGAAATGAAAGAGAAAGATAAACTAATAACATGCAAGTGCTATCAACTTACCTAACTCTTGATAATGCAATTCTGAAGTAATGTCAATGGTGTCCTCAAAGTGCTTGAATAGTGCTTGAATTGATGATGTAGAATGCTTGAATGCTTGAAATTTAGAATTGAATGTTTGAATGAGTAAGGAGATGTAAAATGAGGTGAAAATCACATATTTATACAATTTTTGTGACTTAGTATCCATTCATACCTCATCACAGGCCGACATCAAGTGATTTTGAAAAAATCCAAAAAGGAAATTTGAAATATTTTGAATTTGGGGCCAAGGGACTCATTCCCCACCCATGGCGAATGGGTCCCACCTAGGACCTAAAAACATGTGTCAGGAAAAATATTGTATTTAATGTTGTTTTTCGGGATAATATGCAAAAATACACTTAATTACAACTTATGAGGGCATAAAGAGATCAAAGAAAGCATGAGAAGGGTTTAAATAGTGAAAATATGCCTAGAAGAGTGTGAAATGTTTGTTACAAGACTTTACAACACTTCACAATAGGGCTTGTTGGTGTGTAAAAAGGTTGTTTTTAGGTGAAGTGCATTAAATAGAGTCTATAAGAATGTAGAAATGTCTTACAACACTGCACAACACCTTCACAAGACATCGTTCTTTGAGTTTTAGTACCTAAATAAGCATGTTCAAGCCATGTTACAACATAAAATCAAAGCAACATAGTTCCAACACCATGAAACAAGATCTAAAAGGCCATGAAAATGATAAGGGACCATTTTTCTACGACACAATTCTCATTTTCAAACAACCAGCCTAGATCTAAATCCACAACTAGTTGGACAGACGATCGAAGCTTCATCCGATTCTCTCATTTCAACACTTGTGTGTTCCTTTGTCCTTATGCTTAGTTTGCCATGGGATCTTTATCCTAGGGGCTTGATCATCCCTCTTGATTTTTTTCATTCCATTTTGCTAACGTAAGTGCATTTGAACCCTCCTCTTGGTGTGCATGGCTACTTCAGTGTGAGTTTGAAGCAGGTTCATCCTCTCACTAAAGTGGGGACTAAATGTGCCATAGAAAAATGGCCCCTTGTCATTTTCATGGCCTTTTAGGTCTCGTTTCACGATGTTTAGGTCTTGTGAAGGTGTTGTGAAGTGTTGTAAAACAATCTACACTCTTCTAGACTCTATTTATTACAATTCACTTAAAAATCACCTTTTCATCAATAAACAAGTCCTATTTTGAAGTGTTGTAAAGTCTTGTAACAAGATTTCATACTTTTCTAGGCTTAATTTCACTATTTACACCTTTCTTATGCTTTATTTGACCCCTTTATGCCCTTATAAGCCTTAATTAAGTGTATTTTTGAATTTAAACCCAATAAATAACATTAAATGTGACTTAATTTCTGACATCCATTTTCAAGTCCTAGGTGGGATGCATTCACCATGGGTGGTGAATGAGTCCCCCTTGGCTCCAAATTCAAAATATTTTAAATTTTTTTTCGGGTTTTTATTCAAAATCACTTGATGTCAGCCTGTGATGAGGTATCAATGTGTTGCTAAGGCACAAGAATGTATAAATAAGTGTTTTTTACATCCATTTCAACCCCTATGAATTCAAGCATTCATCAAGTTCACTTATTCACTCATTCAAGCACTTTACATCACCTAATCAAGCATTTTGGAGCATCCATCAATTGACATATCTTCATATTTTCTTCAACAAGGGTTTGGTAAGCTAATAGAATTTGCATTTTATTTGTTTATCATTCTCTTTTATTTCATTATTTCATTAAGGGTTTGATTACCAAAGTGAGGTTTGACCAAGGAAAACCCCCTATTTGCTAACCCTCAACCATTTTTCCCCTCTTGCATATGTGTTTACAAAATTTTGTATCCAGATTTAACAAGAATTTGGGTGTTGAAGAGTGTTCAACAAGTCAACAAGGTGTTTCAAGTCAAATCAACCTCATTTCAAGCTTGGAGAAGGTATTTTATCTATTTCCTAGAGAATTGACTTCGGCAACCCGACAAGCAGACATTCTCAGATCTGGTGTTGGAGAGTTGTCTCCTGATTTCTCAGAATTTTGGGAGAGGACTAATTCGCCACCAGTGGTGAATGAGTCCCCCTTAAGGCCAAAAATCTAAGTTTTGTTAGTTTCTGAATCCCGACACTCAGAAACCTGCTCATGATAGTTTTCATCAGAAGTAGGACTGATTCGCCACCTTGGGTGAATGAGTCCCACTGGTGAATTTTTGTAATTCCAGAAAGCATCTAGAACATTCCAGAATCCTCATCAAACCTCTAGGTGCACACTGATTCAACTTGTTTCTTTCTATTATGCATTTATTCATTCATAGCTCTTTGTTTTCATATCACACTGTGTTTCCAAACATAGCATAAATATTAAGTTTTGCATACATAATCAGTCATTTAGATCACTTAGTTGCATTTAGATCATTTCATTTAGGCATAATAACATCTTGCATCATTGCATAATTTGAATGAACCTAGCTAGCATTTTTGGCCTACCTCTCTCCTTTTAGGTGCAAAACCCTAGAAGAGTTAGAGAGCCTTGTGGTGCCAAAAATTGATGGTTCATTTCTTAATTAAGTTTTGAAGTCAAACAAGTTACAATTTAGAAATGATTTACTTGCTAGCACAACTTTTTTTAATGTATCGAAATTCAATTTTTTTTGTTGGATTAGGGACATCAATATCTAGTGCACTGATATATATATATATTTTTTTATAATTGTGCTATTTTTCCACATGTGCAGAACAGTGAGCTTGATTTTTGATGAAAAACCTATGTTTAATCAAACTAAATATTTGGTGTTGAAACTCAATATGAATTGTTGTCCATCAAGTTCATTAGACTATGATCGAGAATTATACCCTTATGAGGGTCAATAAACAACTTGATTGAGCTTTATTAGTGTAGATCTTAGTAAAGATTGTTGTCCAATAATTCGAGAATTTGTGATCAATTCAGGAGTTCAAATAAAAAATAGCTCAAGAATTCAACTCGAGGCTACACCCTTCCAATGGTGACAAGGTAGCTTGATGGAGTTCCACTTGATTCAAGATTTATCTCTTCAAAGAAAGATCTTTTCAAGATTGTGTATTGATTTTATGTGTTCAACAACTTTTGTTAAGTAAGCCTTAAAGGGAGTGTCGTGGCAAGGTGAAAATTGAGTTTTCAAGGGTACATTTACATGAATAATATAATAAGGGGGAGAATGTTAGCATAGATTTCATATTTCCTACATTGTTATAGGTGTTTTATCTATTACAAGTGGTTATTTTAGATAGTTATTACAACTACATTTTCTCCTCTGTATAAATTGTTTTTTTGTTCATCAAATAATATTAATCAAGCATTTTTACCCTTATCATTCAAAATCATAGGTTTCTCCTTTTTATAAATCATTGCTTTATTTTTTATAAGTATTTTATAATGCATCTGTAGTACATACTTTAGAAATTTTAACACAAAGAGTTAGACTTGCATGTGAGATGTCCCAATACATGTTTTGCATAGAACATCCAAAATAAGCAAATGTTGAGTGTACTCTCCATCATGTTTGCACATTTGAAGACTATTATAACTATATATATTTTTTCTACAATTCAAATACACTAAGATTTTGATCTTTAATTTTTTTTCTAGTGTCTTTATTTTTCACCTAACGCTTATGTATTGTCTTTATAGTGTCATTTTTAACCATTCATATAAGTTTGAAGATACATTTTTACACTCTAAACTATATTAACATTCAAAAAATAAATTTTGATTATTTTAGTTCAAACTAAGAGGTAATATGCTCAGTTTTTTAATTTTTATGATGTGTCGACTTAAAAAACTGTCAAAAAACATGTATACATTAAAAAATTACAAAAGAATTCAACATAAACTAAATGATATCAGCTAACCTTTTTGTTGAAGAAATTTATTAAATAGTTAAAAAAACATGTTAAGGGGAATACACATAACACTATGTTTACATTTTTTGATAAAAAGATTATCATTTTATGTGTTACTCCTAATTGACCAGGTCTTATCTCCACCATTTTTCTTAAAAAATTAGTAGTTTAGAAACTATATTTTAATTATTATTCTTCTTGTATCCTAAAATTTTGAGTGTGAATATCTTAATTTTTATCAAAATTATTCTATTTTGATAACTATAGTAAATGAACATATAGAAAAAAATTTCACACTAAAACTAATTTCAACTTTTTAATATTAAAACATGAAATGTGCGAATGGTTCAATGTAAATGTAGCAGAAAATAGTATATGTAACAAAGAATGCAATTGTAATAAAGACTTTACTACTTCAAAGTGGCTATGGGTACAAATGTTTCTTCCTAACCCTAAAATCTAGTTTCATTCTATTTTTAAAAACCCACATGTGATGCGTTTACTAGTTATTTCTAACTATTGAAGACAAACTAAGGTTAGGCGTAGGTGAGACAGGGTAATGTTTAGGTGGGAAATGTAAGTTTAAGCTTAGGTGAGAGAAGTTTTGTTTAAGTGAGAGAGGTCAAATTTAAAACCACAAGTGCAATTGCTAATGCCAATGACAATTGGGTATCATAATCAAGACGTGGCAATACAAGAGTGAAGTGGGTGAGAATGGAAAAAAGCCCTGAGCTGAGGGATGGAAAACGAAGAGTGGTGTAAACGGTCTAATCATTGTCGTTTATAGACGGATAATATGAGACGGGTGCAACAATCAAAGAAAGTCTAAAGTCAATTGGTATCACATTTAACCCGGTCAACAACGAACAAATTAAGCTATTGACACGAATAAGGGATTAGGTGACCGTCGATATTCTTTTTAGAAATAAATAGCGTCTTTGCAATATAAGCTCATTAATGACAACAATGAAGATGTAATGCCGACGCCTGTGATGACATTTTCTGTTCACTGGTCAATTTAAAATTTTCCACACATTGGCGTGTATTTTTAACATTCAGGGCCATGACTGCGAGTAAATCATAAGAAAGCAGGAGAGAAATAATTGATATGTAGCATTCCTTCACCTTTTCTACTAGCTCTATAGTGGGCCGAATCAAGATTTCCACGTTTTGGGCGTGGGATTCGTCGGTGACACCTTTACTAGTCGAAATTAAGCAACATTTAAATGGCCGTATGCGATAAATTCGAATCTAAGCACAACCAACCAATTTGCCTTGTGCCATAAGGCATATATCTTTATCCCTTAAACTTTAATCTGCTCCTTCGTGCCTCCCAAAATAGGATGCGTTTGTAGCAGGTCCCATTTCGCATGTGTGTTCAGTACGCGCTTCCAAGTAATGAACTCGGTCTCAATCCCCACCAACTACTGAAAGATGTACTCAAGCTTGCTTCATGACTTTCAAATCTATCATACAATTTATCCCCTCTGCTGTATATATCTCAGCGAGATCGCATCTGCTCTGGTACCAACAAATCCTTTTCGACAGGAAACATGGAAATGGTTCAAATATTGTTTTTCTGCTTGTTACTTAGCACTATCTCGACGACTGCTGGGCTGGACAGGGACGACTTTCCCCCAAATTTCATGTTTGGAACTGCTTCCTCTGCCTATCAGGTTTCTTCATCTTCACATGTTGCCTTCTCAATGCTCATTTATTATCTAGCATTTTAAGGCTTTTCTAATGTTGTTTACTACTGGAACAGTATGAAGGTGCTTGGAGAGAAGGAGGGAAAGGTCTCAACAATTGGGATGCCTTCACGCATTCACCAGGTCTGCTCTCTATTCTATTTGTTCAATATATTTAAGTGTGTGTTTATAACTGTTTATTGAAATAAATTAGGTGCTGTTAATCAACTTAAACTATGCAGGAAATATAGAAGATGGAAGCAATGGAGACGTAGCGGATGGTCAATATCACAAATATCTGGTACACAATTATCATATATTCAATCTATATATATAATCTTCGATTCTCTCAGCTGCATGTTTAGTGACCATGATTGCAAAAACAGGAAGATATCGAGCTCATGGCATCACTTGGGGTAGATGTATATAGATTCTCCATATCCTGGTCTCGAATCCTCCCAGGTACATTGATCTTCGTCTCTCCACTTTAAAGTTAAATGATTAGAGAATTGAACAATGAAAAAGAGATTTTGAAAGCTCTCTTGCTATGTTTACAGATGGTAAAGGTAAAATTAACCAGGCTGGCATTGAGTATTACAATAATTTTATCAACGCTCTTCTTCGAAATGGTATCCAAGCATTCGTTACATTATTCCATTTCGACCTTCCAAAAGCACTTCAAGACTCCTACGGCGGATGGCTCAGTCCACAGATAGTGTATGCAATCAGCAACATTTCTATCCCATCTGTTTTCAACATTTAAACAGTAAAACAAATGCGTACAAAGCTGAAAGTCGCTTACATATATTGATTTGTTTGTGTGCAGAATGGACTTCGAAGCCTACGCAGATATTTGTTTCAAAGCCTTTGGTGACCGGGTTAAGTACTGGGCTACCATGAACGAGCCTAATATGTTTGTCCCATTGGGTTACACCATTGGAATATATCCTCCTGCAAGGTGTTCTCCGCCTTTCGGAATGTGTGCTTCTGGGAATTCCCTGTCTGAGCCATATGTTGCTGCACACAATGTTCTGCTCGCCCATGCAGCTGCGGTCAACAGGACCAAATATCAGGTATGCATGCTGTCTATATGTAAATTTGTTGATCGTCTTAGAACTTAATTCGCGGCGATATTCAGAAAATTCAAGGAGCATCCATCGGAATTGTGATTAACGCACCATGGTATGAACCCTTGGAAGACACGCCTGATGACAGAGCAGCTGTCGACAGAATCCTTGCATTCAATATTCGATGGTTGGTATTCGAAACAATGCTTTTAAATCTCTCGTCTGCTCATTAGATATTGCATGCAATTCTTTTTATTAATAGTAGAATTATATGGGTGCCATGGGGCAATCGAGGTACTGTTCTCAATTGATAACCATGGCAAGCTCTTAAATTAACTCCAGGTTTCTGGATCCAGTTGTTCTGGGGAATTATCCAAGTGAAATGCGTGAACGATTGGGATTGCGCCTACCAACCTTTAATACAGGAATGTCTGGGAAGCTTGCAGGATCAGTCGATTTCATCGGCATAAACCAGTACACAACCTTGTATGCAAGTAGTAGCCCTGCTCCTTCCCTTGATTACAGTACACTCGCTTATCCGGAGTCCATGGTTTATTTGACCGGCGAAAGACAAGGAATTCACATTGGAGAACGAGTAAGAAGTCCAAAATTCTCTTACTCAGATTGTGGTTTGCCTATGTTTGGCCAAACGTATGATATGGATCTGTTCTTTGTCTTCAGACAGGAATGGACGGTTTATATGTTGTGCCTCGGGGAATTCAGAAGATGGTGGAATATATAACCGAAATCTACAACAAGCCTCCTATTATCATCACAGAAAACGGTAAACTCTTCCGTCTATCCATCTTTTCAAACTTTGAATGCAATACCCAGCTTATATGCTCCATTAATCTTATCTTCCAATGTTTGAACAGGCTATGCAGAATCGAAGGATTCTTCCGCTACATTACAAGAAGCTTTGGAAGACGTGAGGAGAATTAATTTTCACAGTGACTACTTGAATCACTTGGCAAAGGCAATCAGGTAAATCTCGTAAAGGGCATTTTATCTTTGTATGTTTGTTTTTTCAATAATATGGGACGTTTGTTGAAATTGAGCTGGTGTTTTTTATTTTGGCAGGAATGGATCAGATGTGCGTGGATACTTAATTTGGTCTCTTCTAGACAATTTTGAGTGGCGATTCGGCTACACATTGAGGTTTGGCCTATACTACGTGGATTACCTTTCTCAGAATAGATATCCCAAGCTATCAGCTCAGTGGGTAAAGCAATTTCTTCGGATGGACGCAAGAACTACAGTTTAACCACAACTACATGCTCCACCCGCAAATTTCTGGACCAAGGAAGAAGAAAAATATAGAAATTTAAAAAGAAGTTCAATTATGAAGCTGTGTATACAAAATGATGTAATGAAATAGTATGTACTACCTATAACTCACCTAACCTCGAAAACTTCGTCGGCATAATCTATAAACTAAAAAGTCGGTAATCTGTAAACTTCGTCGGAGAATCCAGAAAGTAAACAAAGTTGTACTAAAACACGGTAGATAGGTAGAAAAGCGGCGAGTTCCCAACAAAGAATTGGGAATTGCACGGAAGTTCTCCGTTGTATTTACAAAAAGATGGTTGTATATGAAAAAACAAATAATTCTGTTGTATTTACAAAAGATGATTGTATATGTAAAAACAAATAATGTCATTTGGATTTGGTAACTACTGTGACATGTTGAAGTATTCTGACGAAATAAATCGTACGTTGTTAAATATGTTTTATGTTATAATTCACAAAGGAGATTAGAGATTAGAGATGTTTTAGTTATTTTACATTTTATGTGAAAGGATATGATAATTAAATAATAGTGGGACAATAAAAATAAATGATTCAATAAGAAATTTGTGTTTATAGAGACTATCACATCATATAAAATATTTGTATATTTTATTACGAGAAAATTATAAGATTTAATTATCAACGATTCTATATTTATTGCTAATTTTCTTATTAATGATATACTTCAAGAAATGACCTCTTCAAAACTCTATAGAATTCTTAGTGTATCTTCTATAGAAAATGCAATGTTCTAAGATATTTTTTCATAATATAAGTAGATCTTTAGAGTGGATTGCAATTTTTAATTTTTTTAATTCAAATAAATAAGTAACTTGTATGTATTTAATATTATAATTTTAAAATGAAATGTTTGAAAAGAGGCAAGTATAGAAAGTAAAAAATAACTACTAATAAATTGAGATTTTTAGGTTATAAAATAGAGTTCTATATGAACTTATATTAAACAATTAAAAGTTATAAGCTGAGGTGATTTACTTGAAGGTGACTTTGTTTAAAGATGTGATCAATCAAGCTATGTCTGCTACTTTCCCTTTACAATGTTCTATTAGACAGGGTTGTCCTTTATCATCATTTCTATATGTTTTAGCTGTTGATACCTTTGGTTACTTGCTACAAAAATATAATCAAATGAGTTTGATCAAGGGTGTTTCCATTCCTAACAATAAAGTTGTCATAAATTCTCATTTTGTAGAGGATAGTTTGTTGTTTATTCAAAATTCCTCATCAACAATCGAGAATGTTCTTCAGGTTTTAAATTTATATTATGAGGTGTTAGGCTCTAAATTGGCTCATCATAAAACTAAGTTCATAATGACCCAAGCTGGTCTAGCTCTTGATTGGATCCCTAAAGACTGGAAATAGAAAAAAAATGGGTATATTACTAGGTATCTTGGCATACCCTTTGGAGTTGGGGTTACTCTTCATATGTGGAAGTGGTTTATCAACAAATTGAGAGCTAAAATATTTAATTGGGGAAATAAATTCTTGTTTTTAGCTGGGAAAAATCAGGTAATAAACAAGATATTTTTGGCATCACATGTCTATTATTCCTCTTGTTGGATTCCCTCTAAAAGAGGTTATGAGGATCTTAACAAGCTCATTCGTCAATTCTCGTGGGCTAAATGGGATGGAAAATGGGTTTAAGGCCTCTTCTTGGTTACACTGTATACAACCTAAGTGCAAAGGGGGGTTAGGCCTTTTGGATCCTAGAACACAAGGGATTTACTTATCTGCAAAGTGAATTATTAGAGTCATGTTAGGAGAAGAACCATGGAAAATTTTGGTGCGTCATCGTATTATGATGGCTGAAATGAACAACAAGTGGCATGATGTGGTTTGGTTGGATAAAGTTTTGATGGCTCAGTTTGTTCGTGTCAAGGCCTCTTTTTCACTACAATCAATATGGAAATCTTGGCAACAAGTTTGCAAGTTTATAAATTGGAGAGGGGATTCCTTACAGTGTGGTTTCAGCTTTGCAACAACCTCTATTTGGTGGAATCAATTCGTTCAATATCATGGACAACCTCTTGCTGTCTCCTTTCCTAAACCAACTCTTTATTTATTCAAAAAAGGTGTTAGACAGTTTAGTGACATCTGGGATTTTGACTCCTTAGATTGGATTATTTGGCAAGACATCCAAAATTTCTTTCATATACACAATAGGTTTAAGAGTTTAATGGTTTTTGTAAAATCATTAGTTCTTGTAGAGCTTCTAATGAAAATTTGCACTTCTTTACATTGCAATTTCTTCAAAGACTAGTTGTGGATCAATCAATACCCGTTCTTATGTTTCCCTTTGAAGAAGATCTACTTGAAACTCCTACCGCACATGAATTTGAATCCAAGACTTAATAAAAAATGGAGTTGTCATTTCCTAGAAAAAAAATGGTGAAGACTTAGTGCCCAAATTTGGAAGTCTAAGACAAAGGATAATGCGCAAATTGTGGCATGGAAAATTTTACATCATAAGTTGCCTGTAGGGGATAGAATAGAGTATTTCAAAATGAAAACTGCCAAATGTCCATTTTTCCAACATAAGGAAAACATAAAACATGTTTTTTGGGACTGCTTTAGAGCTAAAAAAAAGTTGAATATTATGTTTAATCATTTCCCTGTTGTGTTTGAACATGCTTTAAGCTGGAAAGAAGCAATTTTTGGTATTAGACTTCATAATAATATTGTTGTTGGTACTATGAGGCAATGTATTTTGCTGCATTTATGGAAGAATAGATGTTTAACTATGCTTTCTAATCACATTTTTCCTCAGGCAGTAGATATTCTAAAGTTTTACTTTGACAGCCTATTTCAATTCATTGCTCTATGTTCATAGTGGAGGTGGGGACTCGGATAAGGATTGTACCACGCATCTGGAGGCTATCAAGCACCAGTTCTTACAACTACATAGAAGAGAACTTCATAGTGACAAGCTGATACAAGATTTTTTTCAAGTTCAAAGTGTAATTTCTCATGTTGTATCTTTTGAGTGTCTTTTTGTAGTGCCAGATGTTAATTCCTAGTTGGAGTATTGACTTTGTGACTATTAGGTCTGTTGGAACACCTTCTAAGTTGTGTTATGTGTTCTTGGTTGCTATTTCTTAGCTGGTTGCTGATATTGTAAATCTTGGTGCTTGTTGGTCTATGTAGTAAGTTGTTGTTTTTTGCTGGTTCCCTTTCCTTTACAGTCCTCTTTCGGACTGTCATTTTTTTTTGTAATCTTCCTTTCAGCTTTATTCAATATAAAAATATATATATAAGTGGACTAGACACCTATAAATAACCTAAAAATAATTAAATTTGTAGGATGCAAATGTCAAAAATAGTTAAATGGTGATATATGGCCATTGAAGAATTTCTTCCCTTTGTTGTGCTACAAAGCATATTGGAACTTGGTTAGAGGAAAAAGAAAAATGATCTTGTCTTGTCTTACCAATAAGTTAAACTCATAAAAAAACAAATCTCATAATTCTTTTTTTTTGGTTAGTACCCACTATGCAATAAATCTGATAAGTATATGAGAGTAAGAAGAAAGTTGTTTTTTTTATGTAACCTCTTTTTTTGTACTTCCAACTTCATTGCCTCAATTTTTCTTTATATTATCTAGTTCTTACATCAATGTAGATAATTGGTGACACCCTTGAATGACTACCAACATTATTTTAGTTGCAACATAGATCACTATTCTTGTCAAATTATAATCACCTTGGATACATCTTTCAATGGATACATTAAAATTAAATTCTAAATCACTTTCCAACTCCAATATGTCATTCTTTAATAGACGAATGTAATTAGTATGGTTGATAGTGATTCTAAATCATCCTCCACATTTTCCATAGATTATATAGACTAAGTCTAAGACAATAATGAAGTAGTTAATAGCATTCTTGCACACCATTATTCTATGCTTGAATCAAACATCTATGTTAGTTTTAAACCAAGAAAGAACCCCAACAATCAATTTATATGTTCACTTGAATACTTAATATAAAGATCCAAATGAATGCTATTAGATTTTAATGGTCATATTCTTACATATGAAAGATATTTTTTTTGTTTTAGATCCATTACAATCCACACCTCTATAATTAGCACATTGACTTGCAACTTAATACCTATTCTTTTGAAAGATTAAATAGAAGTTATGGACTTCTATATCATCCAACGTATTGCATGTTCATTACTTGTCTTGGTTGAGGTTCTAATGTTCTTTAGATTGATGTACAACTTGTCCAATATAATTTAATCTTTTCCAGCACTCCCTCTAGTCTCAACAATCTCAAGATGGTGAGCACAGCATCATGAGAAACCAAATTATTATTTGCTTCCTCAAACATGCATTATATTTTGTTACAGCTTCCTCTCTTGCATAGTATGTAGAGACTTAGGTCCCATTAGTCTTATATAACTTTGCCCATAGTCTGAAAGAGGGATTGCGATGGGCTAGTAGAAGTATCATTGTCATGATATATGTGCCTTCCTTACACTGTTATACATTGTACCTACCTTTCCTCCAGTTTTAGCTTTTCCATTAGCATGTTCGCCATATCCTTTTCATTTTATACTAATCATTTGTTGCTCATTTTAGGCTAGTTCTACCACTCATGATCAGTAGTATTGTAATGAACTTTCCCTCATATCGATCCATGGTTGGTATCCTTAGCTCTATTGGATATATGGTTTTGAAATTTTCTGCACCAAGTCTTAGGCCTTAAGATTTGTGGATGACATCCGAACTTCTGGAGTCTTAGCAACGTTGAAATTGCCATTCGTGGGAAAAAAAAATCTCAGCACTAGCAATCTTCCTTTTGCCATAACATACACAATTAATTCAGAGGTTTTCTCAACTTCCATAATCTGCTCCTTGGTGCCCCGGAAAATAAGATAGATGGGTTGAGATGGTCCCATTTCTTACCTTTGCTATACCACTGGATGACACGCTTTAAAGTAATAAATAATGTACTCAGTGCTCAGTTTTGCTTCGGATCTTCCAAATCTATGAAACAATTTCCCAGTGCTTTCTATTACCGTATTGTATGGGGATGTGGGCCCATTAAAATTTCGAATTCATTTCTCTGGTACTAAAAATAATCTCCTTTTAGATAATGATGGGTTTATCTCACATACTCTTGAGTTTTAGCTGCTTAAGTGGTATATGCGGCCCCGCTTAAACCAACCCTTTTGCTAATGCTTGTTTCCATTCCCTTATGCAGTCACCTTTAATCGTTACAATCAACAGTCAACCGTCCAATTCCTGCACATAAGGCAAACCAAACTCATTTTTTCTGTCATTGTTCAGAGGCATCAACGGCCCGATTTGTAACATGCATAGGATATACAGATGTCGAATAGTATTTTTTTAAAATTGGAGAGCATAAATTGATATTATATTTTCTACATTCAAATGGATAGATCCAAGGATCTTTAAATATGCATCATTCTTGGAGAGATGTGTCTCTTCCATGACACATGATTTTACATAACAAATGTATTAGAGTGTAAAATATAGTTTATATTTTTAACACCCCCCATAAACTTTATTTTATCACACCATGTAACTAGATGATGGGGGCCACCTATAACAAATAGGTTTATTAGCCACACATGTACAAATGAAGAATATTTAACATAAATGCCTTCTTGAAAGTATAAAAACTTTTCCTTATTCTTTTGAATAGCCTTGATTACTTTTGTCCATCATTATCCATAGTAAGACGTACTCCATAGTTATATCAATAAAGGAAATGAAGTATTCCCAATGATCTTTATGATCAAGAACTTCACAAATTTAGCAATTATCTCTAAGATCAACTTCAACAATGATTTTTGCGATCAAATTTCAACAATGATAGATTTTTGATCAATTTCAACAATGATCTTTTTTATCAATTTCAACAACGATCTTTGCGATCAATTTCAACAATGATCTTTTCGATTAGTTTATTCAACGATTAGTGATATTTGTAGATTCAATCATATTGTTGTCTTCCTTATGCTTTTCATCAAGAGAGGCTTTAGCTATATGACATTTATCAAACAATTCATCTAATAAATAAAATAAATCACTTGTATCACATGACACATTACATAGTGTAGGTTTAGACAGTAGACAATTGATCAATTTCAACAATGATCTTTTTGATCGATTTCAACAACGATCTTTTTGATCGATTTCAACAACGATCTTTTTGATCAATTTCAACAACGATCTTTGCGATCAATTTCAACAATGATCTTTTCGATTAGTTTATTCAACGATTAGTGATATTTGTAGATTCAATCATATTGTTGTCTTCCTTATGCTTTTCATCAAGAGAGGCTTTAGCTATATGACATTTATCAAACAATTCATCTAATAAATAAAATAAATCACTTGTATCACATGACACATTACATAGTGTAGGTTTAGACTGTAGACTTTGGTTTTCTTTTACATAAACTTCAAACTTTAGACTCTAGTTTTCCTTTACTAGGCTTCAAGTAATTCACTAGACAAAAGATTTTCTTCGAGCTCAAGTTCAATATATCTTCCTTTTATGACTTATTTTATGTTTCTAATTCTTCATTTTTCCTTTAAATTTTCTCAAGTTCTTCTTCCAAGGTGTTATTTTTTACATATTAAGTTTTTTATTTTCTTTCCTTTCTCTTTTACCAACCTTTCCTATTGGAAAATAATTTCCTTTTATGATTATAATCTCCTTTCTCAAGATAGCTAAAATGGTAACGATTTCTATCCTTCAATCAATGTTATACTCTTCTTTGATATTTGTAACTTATTTCTATGACTTCACAAAAAATCCTTTAATTACCTTTAAAATTCTACCGACTATGGCTTCAAACCTATGATCACTTTTATTTTGATAGAAAAAATCTTTAACTACGAACTCCTCTTCAAAATTTGCAAATGACAATATTCTATAACTCTCAAACAGTTAGCCCTCACATAATCTTCCAATTTGAATTCATCACCTACACTTCTGTTTAAATAGTCTCTCTACCCTTCCAAATTTTAGAAGTTCAAAGGGATTGTAACTATATGCTTCAAGGTTGTATCTTTAAGTTTTTATTAAGACTCCTTGCAACTACTTTCACCCAATCGAGCTACTTCCCAAATTAATGCAGTTGCTAGAATTCAACACCATGAGATTTATATCCATAAAAAAAAATTTAAATATGGAAGATTTCAAGGTTTATAGCACTAGCAGTTGATGAATAGGTATATATTTCATTGGTTGTGCAAACTTTAGAAGACATTGACTTTCACATCTAACTAAGCAAAAAAATTATTTGTTGTCTTAAATATCTTATGGTAGGTGATGGCTTACTACACAGGGAACTATATAATTCACACAGATTTAGGGAGACTATTTTTTTGAGTTTATGTAACTGAATGAATAACTATGGAATTTTATAACTTTCATTTGTTGATTCTAGTTTTAAAAAAATTGAATTTATATTGAAAATCCATAAGTGACTAAAGCACTCCCTTTTAACTATCTTTGGCTATTTAAAACTTATGATCTGCAAACTGCAATAACCTTTATCAGTTGTGGCGTCCTTTAATAGATCCTTCTCCTCAACAATGGTTTATTGTTGATTTCCTTCTGAGTGTTAGGAATAATTAAGATTATCTAGAAAATAATAGAATATTTCTAGAGTCTTCCATAAGTTAGAATATGCCTGGAGTTGTTTTAGAAAAAAACATTCTAAGAGCTGTTGAAAAAAAGAAGCTTCCAGATTTTAGAGTTTTCTAGAAAGCTAGAAGCTTCCATACTTCAAAGTTTCTATAGCTATATATATGCAAGAGAGAGTTGTTGTACACAACATTTTGGATTGAATGTAATGAAAGTTAGATATATATCTTTTCAACTCTATTTTTATCCTTATTTTATCTTGTTTCCAACAGTTGTCAGATTATTTTTGGGCCTATTTTTTCATGGTATCAGAGCTAGAAATATATTGCTAGAGTGATTTGTTTGCAAGGTTGTTATGTTGTTGGAGCATTGCTAGATTGATATTTGTTTGAATGTTGATTTTCTTGCTAACATGGGCTCTTCAAATGAAGTGTTGCCTATCTTTGATGGAAGTGGTTTTGCAGACTGGAAGATTGCAGTCAAGAATGCTCTAAGAGAGAAGGCTTTATGGAGGATAATGAATAAAGAAATTGGGGAACCTCAATAAAATGATAGAGAAAAGGAGTTGTGGAAATGAAAATTGGAGCAAGCAAGAGGTATTATTGGTAAAGCTTTAAGCCCCAAT
The DNA here is from genome assembly GCA_007258455.2 of Sequoia sempervirens. NCBI lineage: Eukaryota > Viridiplantae > Streptophyta > Pinopsida > Cupressales > Cupressaceae > Sequoia > Sequoia sempervirens. Next base: position 100,981,546 of record VDFB02379711.1, read on the forward strand.
TTGAATAGAAGATTTGTTGATGTAGATAATCCAATAGAGCTATGGGAGAATTTAGAAAAAGATTATAAAGATGAAGATATTGCTAGCATGCTTAATATAGAAGAGAAATCGATGAACTTAAATCCATCTGATTTTGAAAAACTGATTGATTATTTCAATGAAGTTACTTTTTAAAATGCTTAGCTAAAGAAAATAGGTGTTGAATATGCAAAAAAATATTTTCAGTTAATTGCAATGATTGAAAGTAAGCTTCCCCAACCATAAAGGTATTTAAGGAATCAAGGAAAAGGGCTCTTTGACTAAATCCCAATACCTCCCAACAAAATTTTGATCAATTTTGCAAGTCTGTTTTAGATGAAGAAGTTCATCTTATTAAATAAGTATATATTAAAAAGAATCATGCATATGCAGCTAAAAGTAATTTTTTTAAAAATGATGGAAAGAAGAATTGGAAAGGAAATAATAAATTTTGAAATAATGAAGGTTCTAACCATTTTTTTAGAAATGATGGTGCAGAAAAGCAAGCTGGAAGAAAACCCATTATTTTCAGGTATTGTGGAGGTGAGAATCACATGGAGAAATTTTGTTTGAAGAAGAGGGACAATGAAAGGCAACAATACAAGCCCAAGCAAGAAAGGTTTAAGGATGGAAAGAAGGATAAACATAGCTTTGTCGCCATCTCCCTAAGAAGACAAGATAAATCAAATGAGGTAATTGCTACACCTAAGAGTAAATCTAGTGTTAAGGGGGGATACTTTGCTTCAGATTCTAATAAAGAATGGATTTTAGATTCAAGGGCTTAATCTCATGATAGATCTTTGTTTATTGATTTTTATGAAGGAAAGAATTCAAATCAAGAAATTACTATTGGCAATAAAATGAAACTTCTAGTTTTAGGAATAGGGACTGTTAATGTAACAAATGGATTTTTAAAAAATGTTTTATTGGTTGAAGGATTAGGGGTGAATCTTATTTCAGTATATAAAATAGTTCAAGATAGATATGAGTTTTTTGTCACTAGTGATCAAGTTATTGTTAGAGATAGAAAAGACCAAACAATATAATTGCTATTGGTAGAGTTGATCATGAAGAGAGTCTATTTAAATTTGTGGGGTTTGTTGATGATGAATACAAACTCTCTCATGCTTTTACTGCTCAAACTGATTATATGTCAAAAATTTGGCATGCTAGACTTGGACATATAAATTACAGAAAATTACAAGACATGATTAGAATGGATATGGTTAGAGGAATAACAAAAAAATTCAACTTCTGAAGGTGTTTGTGAAGGATGTGTGTTAGGAAAACATCATCGAGATCCTTTTGATTCAGGTAAAGCATGGAGAGCTAATCATCCACTGCAACTCATTTATAGTGATTTATGTGAACTAGGCTATCCTTCACTTTCAGGTGTTAGGTACCTTCTCACTTTTATTGATGATTATAGAATGAGAGTATGGGTTTATTTTCTTGAAAGGAAAAATGAAGTATTTGAAGTGTTTTAAAAGTTTAAGGAATTAGTTGAAAATCAAAGGGGGAAAAGAATTAAATGCTTAAGGACGGATAATGGGGGTGAATATTGTAATTATGCATTTGATTAATTTTGTGAAAATTATGGTATTAAGGTGCAAATAACATTTCCTTATACTCCTCAACAAAATGGGGTGGTTGAACGAATGAATAGAACTCTTTTAGAAATGGCTCGTTGTATGTTGCATTCTAAAAGTTTACATCATAAATTTTGGGGTCTGGCTGTTTCTTGTGTTATACATATTGTAAATAGAATCCCCACCAAATCTCTCACAAATATCACCCCTAAAGAAGCATGGAGTGGTAGGAAACCTCACATTGGGTATTTTAAAGTATTTGGGTGTATTTCTTGGGCACACATTCCTAATGAAAAGAGACACAAGTTAGAACCAAAGAGTCACAAGTGTTTATTTATGGGTTACAGTGAAGAATCAAAGGCTTACAGGTTATATGATTTGAGAACAAAAAAAATCTTTGTCAGTAGAGATGTAAAGTTTGTTGAACATTCACAACTTCCAGCCACTTCTTCTCACTCTACAAAAACCAATGCTCCCTATATCAATGAAGATGAAGTGTGCACTAATGAAAAAACTAATTCTATTGAGTAGCCTCTTTTTGCAAGTAGTGATGATGAAGAAGATGACATTTCAGCTAGACAAAAGACAAGGAGTGTTGAAGAAATCTATATGCAAGGCCCAAAGAACCAATCAAGGAATGGTAGTGCTCTCATGGCCAAAGTATTGCAGATTAATGGCCCAAACTCATATGAGGAAGCTAGAGGGAAGAAAGAATGGGAGCAAGCTATGAAAGAAGAATATGATGCTTTTGTGAAAAAAAAACTTGGGAACTTGTGCCACTTCCCAAAGGTAAGAATGTGATTGGTTGCAAATGGGTTTATAAAACAAAATTCAAATTAGATGGTGCTATAGAAAAATTTAAAGCTAGATTGGTTGCTAAGGGATTCAATCAAAAAGAGGGTGTTGATTATTAAGAAACATTTGCTGCTGTTATTAAAATGAATATAGTTAGAATTATTCTTTCTTTGGCTCCAAGTCTTGGGTGGCATGTTCATCAAATGGATGTCAAAAATGCTTTCTTAAATAGAGATTTATATGAAGAAATATACATGGATCAACCACTAGGTTTTGTAGATCAGCAACATCCTAATCTTGTTTGTAGATTAAATAAGTCACTTTATGGAATTAAACAAGCACCAAGAGCATGGAATGAGAAGATTGATAGGTATTTTTAGCTCATGGTTTCAAAATATTTAAATCAGATCCAAATCTTTATGTGAAGAGAGTGCAAAATGAAATTATTCTTGTTATAGTTTATGTGGATGATTTACTCATAGTTGGACCAAATATTGGGTTAATTAATTATTTGAAATCAAATCTTAAAGGGAGATTTCATATGAGTGATTTGGGTGAACTAAATTATTTTCTTGGCTTGCAAATTAGTAGGCTTCATGATGGATTGTTTATTTCTCAAACAAAATATGCTTTGGATATTTTAGAAAATTTTAAAATTCTTGAATGCAAGCCAACCCCTACTCCTTTCCAATCTAGAGTTAAGCTTACTAAGGAATGTACCTCCAAGAAGGTGGATGCTACTTTATATAGACAGTTTGTTGGTATCTTGGTTTATCTAACACATTCTAGATTGGAAATTTTTTTGTAGTCAATATGGTATCTAGATTTATGTAGGAACTGAAAGAAAGTCATTGGTTGGCTACTAAGAGGATTTTTTGATACATTCATGGAACCATTTACTATGACATACATTATAGTTACAAGTCCTCAGTTTCTTTAATTGGCTTTACAGATTCAGACTAGGGTGGTGATATAGATGATAGGAAATCTACTGGTGCTTATATTTTTTAGCTTGGGCTAGGTCCTATTACATGGAGCAGCAAAAATAAAAAAAACTACATCATTTTCTTCTTGTGAAGCATAATATAGAGCATAAAAAGAAGCTAGAAAAGATGCAGTTTGGATTTGAAACCTTTTATTTGAGCTTGGTTTTGCACAAAGTTCAGCTACTACTTTGTATTGTGATAATCAAAGTGCTATACAAGTTGCAAAAAATCTTGGTTTCCATGCTAAAACAAAGCACATTGAGATTGATGCTCACTATATTCGAGATTTTGTTCAAGCAAATTTTGTTAATCTCCAATTTTGTCCAAGTGAAGACCAAGCAGTAGATATATTTACTGAGAGTATGCTTGAGGCAAAATTTCTAAAATTATGGGGTATCTTGGGCATGATTGAGGTGTAGAAGTTGAAAAACCAACTTCACAGTCCCCAAGAATCACTTGCAAGCAATCACCTATCACATGCAACAAATATTCAGAACAAAAATGAAAGATGTTCTGTAAACTCTCAGAGAAAAAGTTTGTGCAAGTAAAAATCTGTATTATTGATTATTGAGAATAATATTTTACAAATAATACAAAAGCCTTCAAAAAGACAATGATGCAATAAAGAAGGAAAAAGAAACCCTAATCTTATCTTGAGCAAAAAGACAGCTCAATAAGATAAGATAAGAATTAAAAGATAATTATCCTAGGAAATAAATAATTACCTAAGTAAACTTATCCTAAAGTGTAATTAAATAATTAATTACACCAATACCCCCCCATAAGTGCAACTTAGGGAGAAGCAAATTATTATGCAAATATGAGTCCCGGCAACAAGGCCTGATCAGGTACTCATGTACAAATGCAAGGCAAACTAAATCAAACGGGGTAAAGGAGAAAACCACATGGGAACAAAACTCCTCCCCAAAATAGAATGCAATAAACTACCTAAGTGATGAAAAATGGAGGACTCCATAAGACCCCCCAAGGACACCATTCATCACAAAGATACATGAAAGAATCCCCCCATAAGAGAGGAAGAAAGAGACCACAGATCCCCCCCAGAATGAAGTAACTCCAAAAGAAGTGAAGAAACTGCATCTCCAGAAAGAAGTGAGAGGGAAGAGGTCGAATGAAAGAAATCTCTGAAGGTGGAATAGGTGCAGCCCAAGATGTCTCCACAGAAGCAGGTGTGACCTCAACAAATGAAGAAGCCGAAGTAGGTGAAGACTCAATAGAAACCTCCAAAGATGTATGATCAACTGGATCCTGCTGCACTGAAACAAAAGAAGCAACAGGAGGAGATGGAGCAGAAGGCTCGAGAACAAGATCCGAAGTGAGAACAACAATGTTCAAGAAGCCAAATCTCTCCTCTGAATGATGATGCACACGAAGTGTGAGGAACAGTTGTAGGAATAGAAGCACCACCAGTAGCAAAATCAGTGAAGGAATACAACCGAGAGGAGTGATCCACTATCCCAGTAGCAATGACTGCTCTACTCTCCAAGTCTCTGATGATAACCAAATCAGGTGTGAACTCCACAGATCTCCCATTGCCCCCATGTGTTTTGATAGATGGAAAGAAGGTTATGTGTCAAGTGAGGGACACACAAGACATCCTGAAAGGAGTGGTCCCCAAAACTAATAGACCCCTTCCCTGTAACACTCATGTAAGTGTTGTTTCCCATCAAAATGGGAGACATAGTGCAAGGCTCAAAGGAAGTGAACATAGACTAAAAGATGCCATATGATGAGATGCTCCTGAATCTAGAAGCCATCTCCCTGATCCAATACCTGAAGAAGCACAAAGAGCATGTCCCTTCATATCTAATGAAGTATGTAAACCAGCTGTGCCTGTGTTATGTTGCTGAAGAAGAAGAATGAGGAGAAGAAGATGATGTAGACATCCTAGAAGGAAAATCAATCTGATGTTTCTGAAGAAGATGTTTCAACTCATCAATGTCCTTCTTGTAACAATTATGTTCTGCATGTCCTTCCCTCTTGCAATATGCACATGTAGACTTCTCCTTCCTAAATTATTTCCCCTTAGAAGAGGAGGATGAATATGAGAACTCCTTTTGTTGCTCATGAGGTTCAATCCTTTGATTTGCCTATTATCTTCTTCAACTAACTAGCTTGCTCTCAAGTGAGAGATGAAGCAAAGTCATCAAGAGAGGGCATAGTGAATCTCGTACCAAGTGCATCCCTAGTGGCATAAAAGGTAGAAACAAAAACTGAATAATCAGGTCCAAGCTTAGAAAGGATGGACAATACCAACTGAGAGTCTTCTTTTTGAACACCACACTGTGACAACTGTAATCTAAGAGACTTGAGTTTGGTGAAAAAATCCTGGATGCTATCAAAATCCCTATGATTTAAGCCAATAAGCTCATTCTCTAACTGAAAACCTCTCATAGTATCCTGCTTCCCAAACAAGGACTCCAAAGTATCCCATATCTCATTTGGTGTAGTGCAAGATTCAATGTGGAAAATGAGGTCAGATGAAATAGATAGACATAATGTGCCATAAGCTTCATCACACCTATTAAACCATTTTCTCTTTTCAGTAGCACCTGTAGGTTCAATTTCTGAACCCATGGTTACCCTATACAACCCTTTATGTTTCAAGTGAATCTCCATTTGTTTTTTCCAACCAAAATAGTTGAATGGAGTAAGGGGTGCAATGTTTTGTAAATCCATGATAGAAAACAGCAGTAATATACTCTCAAATAAAAAAATTCCTCTTGGATCTCAAAAAAAACTCCTGATTGCACGTTTCCCAAGAAAATAACTAAAAAGGTAAAGGCTGAGATCGAACAGAAATATCAGATACCTGGTTAAAAAAATCTGGAAAAATAGGTTTGAGATCTGTGTAGAGCACTGAACCAGCTTTCCAACACCTATTCGTTTTCGAAAAACGGAGCCAGGACGCAAAAGTTACGCCTCCCGAAGTGAAAACAACAACTTCTGGCTTTGACAGGCGAAAAAGGCATCAAAATGGAAAAATCAGAAAAAAAAATACCAGCACCACTGGAACAGCATTGGAAGCAGCTTTCTGACGATATCTCGTTTTCGAAAAACGGAGACCATATGCTCAAGTTATGACCATTTTACTAAATATGCTCATTTAGGCTTTAAACCAAAATTTTTATTAATTTAAAGATGAAAAAATTAATAAAATATTTAGCTGAACCTTCATGCACGAAAATCGAGGTAGCACAGAAATCAATGCGTCCGTACGGATCCGTATGGATTTTTTCTTGGCAACTGTTTTGAAATTTTCCAAAAACACTAAAAAATTAATTTTCAGCAAACCCTATCATATTTTATATGAAAATAGGGGTTTTTGGGCCTTCTGAGTGCATCTATTAAGTCCGTTTTGCACTAGCATGCACTGTTTGAGAGATCAAAGTCGAAATTTCTTTAAAAAATGATGAAAAACCCCGCTGATCTGACAAAAAAATACTGGAATAAAACCCTTGCACATAAAAAGATGTTGTGAGAGAATATCTTCAAAACATAAATAGGCAGCAACATATCTGGAGCTCTGATACCATGTAGAAGTTGAAAAACCAACTTCACAGTCCCCAAGAATCACCTGCAAGCAATCACCTATCACATGCAACAGATATTCAGAACAAAAATGAAAGATGTTCTGTAAACTCTCAGAGCAAAAGTTTGTGCAAGTAAAAATCAGTATTATTGATTATTGAGAATAATATTTTACAAATAATACAAAAGCCTTCAAAAAGACAATGATGCATTAAAGTAGGAAAAAGCAACCCTAATCTTATCTTGAGCAAAAAGACAGCTCAATAAGATAAGATAAGAATTAAAAGATAATTATCCTAGGAAATAAATAATTACCTAAGTAAACTTATCCTAAAGTGTAATTAAATAATTAATTACACCAATATGAGGTAAATATTAAGGGGGGATAGTAATATAATGTTTCCCTCTCTTTCATATTTTCTTCCCCTCTTTTTTGTATTTTCTTTGTATTCTTCTAGCCAATCTTAAGGGGGGATGTTAGTAATAATTAAGATTGTATAGAAAATAATATAATATTTCTAGAGTCTTCCATAAGTTAGAATATGCCTAGAGCTATTTTAGAAAAAAACATTCTAAGAGCTATTGAAAAAGAGAAGCTTCCAAATTTTAGAATTTTCTAGAAAGCTAGAAGCTTCCAGACTTCAAAGTTTTTGTAGCTATATATATGTGATTAGAGAGAGTTGTTGTACAAAACATTTTGGATTGAATGTAATGCAAGTTAGATATATATCTTTTCAACTCTATTTTTTTCCCTGTTTTATCTTCTTTCCAGCAGGTATCACATTATTTTTATATTATTTTTGGGCCCATTTTTACATTGAGTAGTGGCCCTTCAACATTCCTCTTCCTAAGAGGTAATATCCTTTACAACATTTGCATAAACTCCACTGATCAAAACCATTGCTTCAATCTATAACACATAGGAATAAAACCATTGCTTCCTCAAACACCTTTTCTTCCTTTATATTTGACACATAGGCACATGAATTTTTTTACGTCTCTGATACCATGTAGAAAATTGGAGAGCTACTGTATTTTCTACATTCAAATAGATAGATCCAAGGATCTTTAAATAGGCATCATTCTTGGAGAGATGTATCTCTTCCATGACACATACTTTACATAATAAATGTATTAGTGTAAAATATAGTTTATGTTTTTAACAATTTCTTTGTTAAGAGAGGTGTTTTATCATTGATAGAATGGAATTTGAAAGTTTGTATACATAAAAAAAAGAAAAAGAAAAAGATAATAAGATAATAATATTATAATAAAAACATAATAATATTAAAAAAATAATAATATGATAATAAAAATAAAAGTAATATAATTATAAAAATATAATAATATAATAATAAAAATAATATTAATATATTAATAATAATATAATTATCTATATAATTAATATAATATGATAATATTTTTAAACATACATCTCAAATATGATATCTCTTAGAATCTTTTACATATATTTTTCTAAATATAGTTATGCTAGTTATAGTGGTCTTAATTTCAAGTCTAAAAGTTTGATGGATGGTCATCCAGTGTTTGATCATAAATAAGAATGAAATAACTTTTTATGCCATATGATTATTATAGACTATAAAACATAGGTGTTCTCATGAAGTAGTCAAAACTTAGAGCATTAGGAAGCAGCATATGCATCAATGGTGGATACATCCATGATGTGTTAGACTTGTTAAAAATGTATCAAAAATGTTTGTGTTTAGCATATATGCCAAAAAATTATCTCATGTCAGAAAACAACTTTTGTGTAATTGAAACGTACCTTGCCTCCACCTTAAATTTGTTTTTAGCTTGCATTCAATATTTGCCTCTTCATAGATTTTTTAATTTAACAATGATGAAAGAACTAAAATTTCATAGTCCATGGCTTGTTTTTAATTTTACTAATAGAGTATATGATATTTGTTCATAAATTTTATATATGTGAAGTTTAACTAGAATATATATCTTTCAAAAATCTATATAAAAAATGTTGAGAGATATCTTCTAAGATGTCTTTTTTTAAATAAATTTGTGTAATAGACTCATCGAAAAGGAAATATTTCAGTGTATTATATAACTTTTGAAAAGAAAAAAAATGTAAATTTTTTATATAACTTAATAGTTGGGAGTTCTCCACAGTCCACTAATTTAATGCATGTAATTTTTTTAAATAAATTATTTTGCATCTATTTTAAATAACATTCTATTTTGTAGATTGCAACTATATTTTAATTAGATTTCATTTTTAATGTTGGGTGGGTATAGGGGAAATTGCATGTCATTCAATGAACAACTATAGCCCACACAAGTCACCACTCATCCATTTTCCTTTTTTTCCTTTGAAATATAAATCATGAACATGTTAAACTAACAATGTTTAAAACTTCTAAGTTAGACTACTGTTTTTGTATTGAGTTTTTTTTAAACCCAAATAATCTACTATCTTCTTAGGCATGATAATGGTGCTTGCACCAAAGTCAATCGTGGAATTGTGTGATATTTTATTTATTGATTATTACAGTCAATTAAAATGGAATTAGTTGTTCTTACTCACCTCTACACTAGTATTGAGAAGGGCAATATGATGTTGAATATATTTTGTCTTGCATGGTTTTGATGCTTTTCTTCTAGTGTAAGTGATGGTTAATTCAACCACAATGACTATATTTTATTATTTACTCTAAGCTTCTTGGAGTAAATAATTATTCTTAGGGATGGATAACATGTCCCATAAAGAAATACTAGTCAATGTCCTCTTCAATTGCTCCACCACATTACGTTGTCCAACAACTTGTATTTTTGCAACATACCTTGGATGTCCTTGATACTTTGGCCTTTCAAATAGTACATTAGGTTCCCTAAAATTTTGTGTCAGATAAACCTCATTATCTTGCCTCTAAAGTAGTTGATTGGATTTTTGAATAAGATATTCCTTATAAATCATTATTTTTAAATATAATTTTTCCTCTAGATTTTCTACCATCACTTTTTATCTCATGAAATAATCAAATTGTACTTGTGGGTCTTTGGAAGTAGAGGGATAATTTGCAAAGATATCTTCTTCTCCTTTTCTCCAAGAAAATAATGCTTTGTCTAAAATAATTTCTTCTTCTTTTTCAAGGAGTATCCCTTGCATTTGTTATATTAAAATGCATTTTATACTCTAGGTGACTGGTAGGGAGCCTACTCCATTTGAAGTCCTCTTTGCATATCTTGTTTCCTTTGTTATACTATTTTATGTTTTCAATTTACCCTTGGTCATGCTTTGGGTATATGAACATCATTGCAATGGACAAACCATGCATTATTATCATTTGGAAGATTATTCTACCTTGGGACTAGGTCCCTTATTGGATTATGTGGAACTTGTATTTGATGTTTGTTGCTAAGAAGAGTCATGAACTTCCAAATTCTAATACTTATTCAATTAATATTGAGTCCTTGATCCTCTAGCATTATGGAAACTAGGCATAGGATATGAATCTTGCTATTAAATTTTATGTTGATAATTTCATTTAAAAACTTGTAGAAGACACTTTTCCCATCATAAATCTTTGTTAACACATGAGAAGATGGGGCTACCGAATTGGGTCTTTAAAGAAAAAGATAAAAATAAATGGAAGGGGAAACTTGATGTATACTTGGCAAAGGGGAATTGACTTTTGATAAATCTTCCTTTATTGAAATTGATACTTAGAGACACATGGGTACGAGAGGTTTGGGATGGAATCGTGTAATGTCTATCAAGTTATTTTCTACCCTAACAACCAACTCTTATTCTACCAAAATGCTTTCCCCCCTAATGTTTGCATCATAAAAATAATATCTCAATTAAAATATTTAAGATCAAAGAGAAATTTTATTAGTGATTGTGCTATAGTAGGAATCCTTTGCTAGGTCTTATGAAATTGAGTATTGAAGTTAGTGATTGCTTCTTATGGTGCTTTATTTGATTATTATGGATTGTTGGAGCAATGTGGATCTATCTCCATTTTTCGTAAACCTCTCAAAGAACACATTCCCAAGCTCATCCCATGAAATAATTGATTTGGGTGCTAATGATCTATATCATTCAAGTGCTCTTCCCTTAAAGGAAGCCATAACTAATCTCAAGGAAATGCTTAACTTAATAATTTAATGAATTATACGTATATCTACCACATCTTGAAGATGTTAGATGGGAGTTTTGAAATCTCCCCCATGGATTGTGGGAGAGCCTTGAGGTAGTTAGCTAGGATAGGGTCCTAGGTAGTAAGAGGAATTGAAGGAATCAAGGTGCTTCCACTATTCCAATTGATTTTTTTAGGGGCTCCTAATATAGCCTTCTAAGTAGGTGGTGGTGGGTTTGGTTGTACCACCCTTCTTTTTGGATTAAGTACTAGAGGAGGGACCAAAAAGATTGGGTTAGACATGGAGATTGATATTGTAATAGGTCTTTTAGTAATATAACCAAAATTTAGAATGTAATAATGATCTTTGTATTATCAAAAACTAGGTTTAGGTTCCCACTAGGTGTGCCAAAATTGTTGATATTCAAATTTCTCTTAAATAAAAATTTATGCCAACATGGAAAATCTAATAGGCATTAGATGCTATCTATAGGATAACCTTGGAATTTTTGAAGCTGGCCCTTCATTAGATATATCACATAACCTTTTATTCTTAGGGTGAGACAATGGGAAAGAAGAACTACTAATCTAAATAGATTCAAGGTGATGCATTGATCTAATAAATTTGCACAGTGTTCAATAGTTGTATAAATTATGACAACTCATCATTGTAACAAAGGGAACTTAAGTGCATAATTACTAAATGATAGAAGATCATCAATAATAATGCATACCAACAAAGGCATGAGGAGAAAATACCATTTAAGAAGAATACTACATAGAAAGATTTGACACAAAATGTTAATTCTCTCTACATTGTTGAGCTAAGAATAGATTAGAAAAAGAGGCTTAAAATAAAATATTCTCAATGTTCGATCAGTTCTAAGAAATGCTCATAAAGGCCTTGTCTATTGTAAAAAAAATCTCCTTATGTATTTGTATTTCCCTTACTTTATATTACTAATGAATTCCTCCATACTATAGAAAATGAGTTGTATCCAAAAATAAATGCATTGCAATTAACAGTATTGAGTACTATGCCATCATTCCCTAGAGATGAATTTCCTTGAACCAAAGGCACAACAAGAAGTTATGTCAAATCTAGCAACAATTTGGGTAAGCAACAAGCTACTGTGTCATTGGAGACAACTTTAATTGATCATCAATATTATCAAGCCCACCAGTAAGCTAACTCACCCTTACCTCCAATGGCATAATGTCGTGACATGTCAAACTTGTTGTCATTAAACTTATGAAACACCGCCACATGGTATATGTGATCTCATGTTAACCTTCATTTGATTAATCCTTTAGGGAAAATATGGGGCCCATTATATACACCAACTCATATGCAATGATCAATGGCATAACATTATAAACATGGAAAACTTGTAATGTTTATTTGTTGTGAGATCTTTCCATGTTAACCTCTTTAACGAAACATCTATGATTCTACTATTTCTTTTATAATAACTAAACCTTTTGAATGGTAGGTCTCGCTCCATGCTAACTTAGGTCAAACATCCAATGGTGCAACACTATTAAAATGTTAGACTAACAATGTTTAAAACATTGCGAGATACAACCACATAAAATTTTTGGTCACTTCATTGACGATCTCAAGAACTAGCACTTTATTTTGGAAATAAAACTTTTGAAACGGAAAATGCTAAGTTTTTCATCTTCTAAAGTGCTTTGAGATAAAGAAACCAAAATGATGTTGAGTGGTGACACTACAAAATCAAAGGTAGTGACTTTAATGAAGTAGGACTAAATACTTGAGAATAAATATCAAGGTTGAAATGGAAAACAAAGGGAAAAATTGTAGACTATCCTTAAAAGACCACAATGTTGTTGGAAATATACATGTCTTAGAAAACAAATTATAAATTAGTCTTTCTCATAATTAATTTTTACTGTGACATGAGTATTTTGGAAAATTACCATTTATATGAATAAATTAAAATACTTTTGATGATGTTTTTTCTTATAAAATTATCATAAATCTTTTAAATTACACTCACTTATAAACACTATCACCTTATTGTAAACATAAATATTTATAACTTTGATAATCAAATACTTACCTATAATAATTTTTAAAAATATTAATATATAATACTTAACGTACAAAATTATGAATATCCACCATTTAATCGGTAATACATTTTATGTATTCATAAATCACGTTCAAATTTCAACGCTATCATAAGCAAGATGACTTTGTCAATGCTATCAGACGAATAATGCGCGAAGATAATTGAACAGCACCTTCCTCGTGGCTTTTCACTTGAAATACAATCATAATACCAGATATTATGCCATCTCTTTGTCTATTGCTCGACGTCAGATACAGACTGGTACAAACTGAGTAACGGAAAATGGAAACAATGCTAACCGGATGGTAATTACTTATAACGTCAGGTGACAGATGAGCACCAGAGCTGACAGATACATGAAACGGTAGGCATGGATCTCATGTTCAGATTACTTATGAGATTTAACATCACTCAATTCTTCTGGAAGCTCCATTATCTTGCTTAAATCTGGCGTCCACCACTTCCATAATTCTGACACTTGTAAATACGCGAGAAAACTGTTGGAATGCTGAACTTACAGATCATTAAATAGAAAACCCATTTTCACTACGTTAAAAGCATGAGTGGGTTATTGGATTCATACTCAGGAACAGTTCCAAGTTATACAAACTCACTCCCTAAGCTTTCTACCGAGTAATCGATAAGGAGTTCTAATCTGTTCTAGTGCCACCAAAGAGATGGTGGATATGAAACTTTCTTTGTTTTATCTGATAGAAGTAGTGTCTGTTTGTTCAATGTTGGTATTCTGTGAGGCTCATTTTATAGGTGAGGACGAAGGCTGGCAGGAGGGTACTGCTACATGGTATGGTCCTCCCCCTCCGGATGGGGATGGAAGCGAAGGTAATTCTAAAAGCCTGTACTGTTGCTCACCTTTTTCATATAATATATCATAAAATGAACAGTGCAATAAGCAAATTGTATATATATCAAAGAGTAGACAACTCTAACTATTAATGAGATGAATAAGAGGTAAATTGAAATTTTCTGTCTCTATGGATAATGTAGTTAACCTCAAGTCAGAGGGAACCATTTTCCAAGCACAATTCTTACTCTTTATATAGAGGAGCGTTCTTAAAATTGAGAGGTCATTGCTATAAACATTTAATTCTTATATTACTTCAAAGAAGGAAGAGAGGTCTTTTCTAAGAGGTTTCTAAGTCTTATGTTCGATTTAAGACGTTTGGATAGCTATATTACTTCAAAGAAGGAAGAGAGGTCTTTTCTAACAGGTTTCTAAGTCTTATGTTCGACTTAAGACGTTTGGATAGCTATATCAGGGTCTAACATCATGTAGGTATTATCCGGTTGTATTGGCTTTCAGGTTCCCTCCAAAACTTGAGTGGCTTACCATGTGATTGTTTTGCTGGTGATTAGCTGTCTCTTTGTTCATATTTTGTCATAATTGAATTTAGATGCCCAACAAAACCTATTATATAGAAGATCTATGATCCCTTCAAATCAAACTTACCTCAATCAATTTGACTCTTATTATATTTTCACCTAGCTTCTCCCACGTACTCTCCTTGGAAGAATAGATAGAAGAATTCAGTTGGTTTTTCACTTCTTTTTCTTTGCCAACAGGTGGCGCATGTGGATATGGAGGACTAGTGAAAACAAACATGTTCGATTCAAGAATAGCAGCAGCGAGTCCATCCCTTTTTGTTGAAGGGAGAGGCTGTGGAGCTTGCTACCAGGTATAAAACTGAAGTAGTTTTAGCATTGGCTTATCCTTTCTCTTTATGATGGGTGCAGTATTGCAGTCCACAATGCAGTTGAACTTAAAAAATCCCAGCCGGTTGTTCAAGTGGAGAGCCAAGCTAACATTTGATCTGGTAGAGTAGTATCTAATAAACGAAAAAATACAGGTAAAATGCAACTTGAGTGGACTTTGTTCGCAAATTCCTGTAAGTGTGGTGATTACTGATGAATGTCCCGGATGCAACGAAACACATTTGGATCTTAGTGGCAATGCCTTCGCCGACATGGCATATCCTGATAATGCTACAGAGCTTCTTGATGAAGGTCTTGTGGATATATCCTTCAGACGGTACAAACTTTCATATAACACAATTAGTTTCTGTTTTCTTTTCTAGGGGTTGTATTGATGAGATGGTTAATGATTATATAGGGTAGCTTGTGATTATGGAGGAAAGAACATTACCTTCAAAGTTAGTCCAGATGCTACAGGTTACTGGTTCTCTGTACTGATAGAGTATGTAAATGGCGCTGGTGATATTGGGGCTGTGTATCTGCAGCAGGTAATGATTTCAAAAAAGTTGTATCTTTTGATTCTACTTAATTCAAGTATTATGAATTTGGTTTGAAAGGAATTTTGTGGGCTTTTGTTGCAGGCAAAGTCTGATAAGTGGGAAGGAATGGCGGCGCCGTCAGGAGTTAACTGGGCTTTGGATAGTGAGTCATTTCTGGAAGCTCCATTTTCTATTCGCGTGGAATCTCTTTCTTCTGGAGAAACACTGACTGCATATGAAGTTGTTCCCCAGGATTGGAAAGCTGGGGATACATACACATCGCTTGTCAATTATGATCCAACTCTCCTGGAAGAAATTTAAATATATAAGTGTATTAGTAACTAAATAAATAACAAAGGTGCCATTGCGCACTGGGTGATTTGAGAAGCAACGCTTCTTTTATGTCAGGTGGGCCCACAAAAGGCCCCCAAGACGGCACAGGGGTACTTTTGTCGTTGCATCCCTACGTTCAACTTGTTAACGTTAACTTTGTGGGACTTCATAATTTAGACCTTACAAACTCTACTCTAAAGACTATTTCCAATAGATTAATTATAACTAGTGTAGATATTTAAATAATTTTATTGACATATATTTTAAGGTTTGGTGTTTTTTAAAGATGTATTTAAGATATGGTTTATTTGAAGGATTTGTTATTTTGTATTTTAAGTGTGTTAATAATTATATTAATAGTATTGAAGTTTAAAAAAATAAATTATTTGTTTTATATGTTTAGTTATTTTACATTTTTTTTATTAATCTAAATTATTATAAATATACAAATGGATTCATTAATTAAATGAAAAAAATAATAAAATTGTATTTTTGTTTTGTGATTAATTTATTTTCCAAAAAACTATTTTTAGTACACTAGTAAAATTATTATAAAAAAGAAAATATTTCAATTTATATCTTAATTATAATTATAATAAAAAATTACGAAATTCTTGATCTAAAACTTTTATACTTGCATGCAGTTGTATATCATATAGAGTAAATGTACTACAATGGAAAACACCATAGTATGTTTAAATATATCCACTTACTAAAAGCATTTTAAAAGAACTTCTAAAAAATTTAATTTTCTTTACAAATTTCATAAACTATACAAACTAATATGCCTTAGAATTTGCAAGGCTTTCTTTTTTCTTTTTTTTTTAAATTACACAACACCTTGAACTCTATGTTGTAACAAACCTATAGAAAATTTGGGAATTCTCAAAAAAGTGTCCAATTCAAATGAATTGATAGGTGAGTTCTCTTTTATTCACTTGTATAAAAAATATTCCTCAACCTTGAATAAATATCACTTTTATTATATAGCTTGACTTGTCATTCTTGAGTTTTTATATTATATTGACTATTATTTTATGTAAATCTATATATTTTTTTAAATATTGTACTTTTGTTATATTTTGTGATTTATTCTCTTACTATTAGTAGCAATGTCTCAAGTAAGTGGTGTTTTCTATATGAAATGATCAAGAAGTAATACATTTATATTTGCATACTAGCCATATTCAATTGCATACTAATTTATTAATTCATTAAAGAGTCCAAATCATTATATTACATTTGGAATCTAATATGGACCTATTTTAATAGAAATGTAGGATGGGTAGCTTCTTCTTACTGATCATTCTTGACAAACATGTGTGTGTCTTGAATCTTTGAGTAATTTTTCATGTATTTGGATTATTACTTCTTTATTCATACTATTCAATCATGTGTGTTTTGTGTTAAATTAGATCATTAGATGCATTTAATTTTTAAAATTAGATCATAATAACATCTAGTTTAACATCATGACACTTAATAAAAAATGTAGCATCTAAGAAGACATAAGTATTTAATTAGATCACATATCACCACAATAGAAAAAATGTGGTGTATCATAATAAAGTACATCATCATAGCCTACGTAGGCCTATGGCTACTAGACTCCTCCGGGCTTGGTGGTGGTGCCCCTCATGAGACAGTAGATCGAAAAATGCTCTTGGAGCTAATCGGCTCTTGTAGACCCTGTAACTGGCCTACTTTTGTAGCCTCACGTATGAGTGTTGTGGTGCACTCCTTCTCAAACCGGTCTCTCTCCACCTGCACCCTAATGAGCTCCTCTCATAGGGAGGCCTATGCCTCGCTCTCGGTGGGAGCTCAGCTGACTCTTAGCTCCTTGTATGCGGCTCTCACCTCATCATAAGCTCTCGTCACATCCTCATAGGTTGTCCTCCATCGTGACAGAGGCTCAAATAAGTCATTATGGCACCCTGTGCTCAGCGGTGGCCTATGCTCAACCTATGTCGGCTGGTGTAGGAGCATATCTGAAGCCATATCCGCGATGACTCGACTGAAGAAGTCAAGCCAGTCGTGCATGCCAATTGCAACAAAGAAAACATAAAATACATCAGAACAAGGCATAATATATAAACATAAGTAAACTAATAATACAAATCAAAAATTAAATAACACATCACATCACTTGGATCACTAGCTCGCTAATCAAGACCTCGCTAGGAAACTATGGTGTTTACACTGGGACTCCCCTGAGAGGCTGGTGGCATGGCGGGAGCTATATGGCTGCTACCCCCATGCTCGTAGGTTTGTGGTCTCTCTAGAGTAGTAGAATGTTGTATGCGAGGACAAGATGCAAGTCTCTCCTCAAGGGAATCTCTAGCCTCTGTGTGCTCCTTGGGATCTCCTGCTACTGGTTGGTGATCCTCCTCCTCCTCCATGTTAACACCATCATCATTTCTATCTCCATCAGAATCCTTGTCCTCCCTCTCTGTGTGATCCTCTGGATACTATGGCCCAAGATTTCCTATAGGATGACCAACGTGGAAGACAGTCCATTGGGACGTGCAGGCCTCCACCATCTATCATACCCAGTTGTAGTGTCGACATCATCCTTATCGAATTCCAAACACACATCTCACTCCTCATCCTCCGAGTCACTCAAGGAAATGTATGCAATGGTGGGATGATAGATGTCCTATGGCCTAGCACCACTACGTGCAAATCTAAGATATGTAGGCCACGTGATGGGTGATATCTGAAGCCGATTGAACTATCTCATCATGCGATCATAATAAAATGGCATAATAATGTAGTCATATCGCCCAATGAACAGTTTGTCTCGTTGCATCTTGGCTAGCTATCGTGCTAGACTTGGCCACTCCTGAAAGTTCATGTATGGCCTCCAAACAATATCATCATCCTCTAGTCGATCAAAGGTGACTCTCCACTATAGTAGGTTTTTGTGCTACTAGGGCCACCTAAGGGTATAGAAAAACACTCGTGGGTAGGTATATGGCGCTATCATAGGATATGCAACTAGCCTTGTGTAGCTAATGTGCTCAAAGACCCATACCTTAAGTAGTGTGTACAATATAATGTTATGGGCCTCTTGATAAACAAAGCCGATTGAGATCATAGTATAGGTGTGCAAGCATACTACATCCCATGCATAGTGTGTACCAGGCCCCCATCAAGATGTGTTCCACATCCATCAAGTCATCAAGTCTTAGGGCTAGTGCAGTATGACAATCATGATCCATCAAATCAGTGGCACATTAGTTCCCTAATGTAGAAGCCACTTAAGTTGAATATGGCCCATAGGATCACATTCTATATGATGGCCAGTGTAGTAGAATTGATCCCTCCTAACATCTTGAGGAGTCTAAAATCCATCATGATGTACAATCCTGCCTCGTCTTGGTAATTAAAATATGTGATTTATATCCTCAAGTGTAATTGTGATCTAACTTGTCGAAAGATGGAGAGTAGAGGTATCTCCATTCCATTGCTCAATAAGCATCATGGTGCCTCATAGTATGCATGGTAAAGACCCAATACAATCCAATAGTGTGTAGATGTTGTTGTACCTCAAGCCAGAGTCCTATGGCCCACTTCCAAAGCAAGGAAAACAAGCATCCTTCTAGGCATTGTCGTGCACGTGGAGAGATTTGTGAAAAGAAAAAGGAATAATCAATTTTGCATCAAAATAATCAATCAATCAAATCTAAGAACAAAATAATTTGAATTTGGGCATTGGTGCCATTTTGGGATAGGGGCAAGAATGTGGGACAAGGGTGCCAATCTTGGACAAGGTTGCCCAAATAGAAAAATGACACCATAAATGGACATGGGCACCAATTTTTTTGGAAAAATCATAAAAACAACGTAAAATAATTGGTAAAATCTTAGGGAAAGTTAAAAAGAAACTTACCTCTAGTCCCACCATGCCTAGTGCAGTGTCTGCTCATAGGAGCTTGAGCCTCGAGGGCTAATATGGTCATCGAATTAGCATCCTCATTCCTTGGGTTGGTGGTGGCACTCTCTAGATCTTCAAGTAGAAAAATTGAAAATGAATGTCAAATTAACTATAATTTTTCTATAACTTATAGTCAAATTTAGTATTACATTTTACATATCACATCTCATTCAATTCAACATATTAACTAGAGCTAGTGAACTCTGATTTCAATGTCATCCATTGTGTTGGAATCATAGTTGCATTCTCATTCATAATTATGCTTCTCGATAGTAGGTGTTATGGTTTTCATGACCCTATCGTAGGCATTTCCATAACTAAGATTAACAATTTGATGCAGTTAGATTGCTACCCTGATTCCACCTCGACAAAGCAAGCAGAATCAAGCGACATACATCTGCACTCAAATTTCATCCTCCTTAGAAGTTTTGGGATTAACATGTTTGTTTGTAGGTGCAAGATGATCTTTGAATTTGTAAAAAAATGGTTTTGCACGATGTGGTCCCAAATGTTGTGGTTTTGCAGATGACTACATTAGGGCTTCATTTTTCCTTTCAATGGATGATTTACAATATCCTTTTACAATTTATGATTTACTTTTGGTACTTTATCTTGCATATGCACATAGTGTCATATGGCTGCTAAAGTGGGTGCTAAATGCAATGTTAAAAATTGTACTCCCTTTTAGGTGATTACAATTTCACACTTTGTTTAGAGCTTACTTTAGTGACCCTTGCATTAATGCATGTCAACATTCCCTAATTAGTCCCTAATTTCCTAAATTATGCATTATGTGGCCCATTTTATCATTTTTCGACAAATTGCATGTACAAAACCTAGGAAAATACTCAATACTTTTCTCCTAAAAACTTAAATCCCACAAAATAGGGCTAGGACACTGACTCCTAGTGTGACTTGGTCCCCCTATTTTTCCTCCAAAATTGAATATGTTGAGGACAATAATTTATTATATTAATTTCAAATATCTTGTGTTGGCTATTGAGATCTAATTTTTGAGAATTTAGATTAAATGCCTATAAATACCTAGTTTTTTCACCATTTGAGAATTAATTGGAAAAATTACAAAAGAGAAGAATAAAGAGATCATTACATTCCACCAAATGCATTTGAATTTGCAAGTTTTCAAGCATATTTTTAGATTTGATCAAGCTTTGTTTCCATGATTGAAGTTTGATGACAATAGGAGGACATGATGGAATCTAGGTTTGGAAAGTACTCTTGGCCATTTTCTATAGAATAATGACTCATTTTCAAAGTGTTCTCATCTTCAATCTTCATTCTACTTGTTTCCTAAGGTGAGGTATCATTGTGTTTCATATTTCCTAAGGGTATTTGACTCTCTTAGGTAGATCTTGTCATTATCATATATGAATCCTTCTCTAATGCACTTGAGTAGGATTTTATCCATTTTAGCTCATCACAACCTTAAATATAATTAAATTTAAGGTCACACACACTTTTATCAGTTAGATCATTGGTTATTTGTGGAGGTAGAAATACCAAAATAGGGGTTTGAATAAGGAAACCTCCTATATAGCCACCCCACCATTTCTTTTACAGATTTATTGCAAGTTCAAATCCGAAGATGGAAATTTATAGAGCATGATTTCGAGAGAAAATAGAGAGTTACATGTCCAAATTTTTAGATCCAAAATAATCCTACAAAGACATAGGTGCCTAGGGAAAATCAATCTTGCTAAATCAACTTCAAACTTGTAGGACAAGTGCAAAAAACTATACCTTTCTTAGATTTGTTGTCAAAATTTTATGTTATAGTTTCTCTTTTATTGAAATATTGAATTTTTATATTAGGGCACATAGTTTGATTAGGTTATGTGGACAATGATTTTGGCACCCAAATGCTTTCTAGCACTTCTAGGGTTTTTCACCTAAAAGGAGAGAGAAATGGGCCAAAATGGGCAATTTTCTACACTCAAAGTTAATGTAAATGAGATGTATTATGTCTAATTATGATGTACTAATGCACTGATCTGAAAATGAAATGATTTAATGATGCAAAACCTAAGAAATGTAACTCCTAAGAAATGTAACTTGTTTGAAAACACAGTGTGATATGCATAAAGATAAAACAAATGCAATAAACAACAAATAAAAGATGCAAGACAAAAACTATGCACCTGGAAATTGATGAAGAGCTGACTAGAGATTGTAGAGACCTTTGAAATTTTGGAAATTTTGATTTTTAAGCCTGTCAGGAAACTTACGCCAGGTTGGGAGACTTAGTCCTTTTTCGGGGTGATTTTGGAAAACTGCACCGAAGCCCGTTTCGACCAAATGGGTATCCAAATCTACAAAATAATTTGAAAAAAAAGTTTAGTGGGACTAAGTCGCCACTATTGGTGACTTAGTCCACTTCTAAATTTCTAAAAATTCGAAAGTGGAAATGAAAGCCCTCGGTCTACACTCTGGTTCCCTACAGGTGTCCACTTCTAAAACTTTGATTTTTGGGCTTTAAAGTGACCTTTTGTTGATATTTTGGCTTGGTCAACAAGGAGATGTCTTCAATGAGTCTTCAACCTAATCTTCAATGATCTTCAAACCCTCAATATGCCTAAATCTACAATCACACAATGAAAGAGAAAGAAATGGTGAATGTTAGGGCATGGGGGTTTGCCTTGGTCAAACCCCTTTTTAGGTAATTAAACCAAATGAAGAAAGAATGTAATGAAGCAAGCAATAATGGAGTTAATACCTTGCCATGATGTTTGATCTTGAATTTCTGCAACAAAACATGAAGAATTTTCCCTTGAATGTCCTTGGAAGCTACCTTGATGATGTGGAATGATGAAACCCTAGCTTGCTTGACTTGAGAACATGAATAATGATGAATGAATGGTGATGAGTTATAAATTAGGATGAGTTAGTTCAAATGAGAGGGAAAACCCTATATTTATACACAATTATGCCTTAATTCTCGAAAATACCACATCATCCTAGGGCGACCTTAGGTCTTAAGGAATAAAAACCTGAAAGAAATTTAAATTTATTTTGAATTTTGAGCCAAATGGGACTAAGTCGCCCAAGGTGGTGACTTAGTCCACTTGGGAAATTTTGAGTGGATGTCAGAGATTAAGATGTATTAAATATTGTTTATCGAGTTCTTCTTCAACAAGACACTTAATTAAGGCCTATAAGTGCATAAAGGGGCCATTTAAAGCATAAGAAAGGTGTAAATATTGATGACAAGCCTAGGAAAGTGTGAAAGTTTGTTACAAGACTTTACAACACTTTGAAATAGATCTTGGTAGGGTTATTTAGGTGAATTATAACATTATGGTCCTAGAAAAGTGTGAAGATGTGTTACAACAACTTACAGTTCACTCTTGCAAGACATCAATAGGGTATGTGTAGAATCATCATGGAAAAAATAGGCCCTTAAGTGGCAAAAAAATCAAAGTTAGGAAACTTGACATAAAAAAATGAATATGTTATCTATATTATTTCAAAAATATGTAAGAATAGAATTTGTAGCAAATTGAATGTAGTTTCTAAACTACTAGGTTTTTTTTTTTTTAAAAACTATTTGGTGAAAATTTGAAATTGCAATGTAGTAGTACTTAAATTTCAAGGAAGAAATAAGAAGTAGGTGTCTGTCGACCACCCTAACCACAATAATTTAATGATAATATTTTTTATAAGATTTTAGATATAAGTATAGGACTCATGTCCTGATGTGATGCATATTTTTGTAATTTTTTCCAAGTAAATAATTAATTATGATTTTTTATTATAACTTTTAAAAAATATAAAAATTGTATGTCTAACCACCTTAACTTGGTCAAAACTTCATGAAATTGAATTTTTCTTTTTAATCCTATATTATGTGAAGCATAGAATGTGACACATATTTTGGATTTAAAAATGTGATACCATTTGAAAGCTATAGATGTTTTTCAATCAGCCTATCAATCAGGACTTTAGTCATAATTCAAATAGAAAATGAATAATAATTACTTATTAAATTCAAAGTAAAGAATAATTTATATTGGTGGAAAGATAAGAATCTCCTTTAAAACCCCTTTTCATTTTATCGATTTTGGGTAAACAAAAAGTTGTTAGCCACAAACCCCTCATATTGCCACTTTTTGGCCCATCATGATCCTGCACATACCCAATAAATGTATTTTATTCAATTTGAAAGGGCCCAAAACCTAATTTGGATGTGTAAGTTCACCTCACAACACTAAATGAAGGCCTCATTAAGTCTAATTTATCATCAATTGTTCCCATATCAAGCAAAGTAAAAATGGATACTTTTTTCATGTCCATAGTTAGCCCCCACTTTTAGTGAGAGGATGAACTTGCTTCAAACTCACACTAAAGTATACATTCAAGAGGAGTCCAATCATACCAATGCAGATGACAAAGGATGGCAAAGATCAAGGCATTGGTCAAGCCCCCAAGATCCAAGGTCCTAAGTCAAACAACATAAGTGCAAAATGATACACATAAGGTGTATAATATGTAGCAAAACAAGATACACAATCATGCAATGACAAGAACTAAAGGAAATAAAAATGAGGTGGATCAAAGATGCGCTCACTCTAGGGCCATGGAACATCAAGTCATATGCGGGGTGAGTTGTCCCAAAGAAGTGGTTAAGTGAGAAAGTCATGCCAGTGTGTTAGCTTCCCACCGTATAATGAGAAAGGCATGCCAGTTTGTCGGCTTGCCATTATACAAACCATACCAAAGTTATGCTCTTGATAACTTTGATAAGGCACCACAATGAGAATGCTTTTGTAAATGTTTTTGAATGTTATGTAAAAATTAAAAAATTAAAAAAAAAAAAAATTTAAAGGGGATTTTGCTTTGTTCATGTAAGGTCTTCTTCTTAGGAATCATTGTGCCTAATGTTTCCAAGAGAGGACAAGTTAGGGTATCATATCATTATCCATGGGATGCCTCATTCGCATTAGGCCACTTCAGTTGATCATACACTCTTGGAAGGCATCAAACCCAATTACACCACCAAGAAGAGGACACATCATAAGAAAAGGAAAAATCACACCATGAAATGTGCAAAAAGATGTTGTCTATGTATGCCCCCACTTTAAAGCGGTTTCTAACACCATTACTGTGAGCAATTGCTTTTTAGTAGCCAAGGATAAATGAAAGAAGACATGAGAGCCAACTTGGAAAGCCCTATGCCAATTCATATGTTTCTAAATTGAGGTACATCATGAATGAGTATGTCACATGCAAGCCAACTTAAGGCATGTCATCCACATCCCAAGCTTGCTCTTATATTTTCATGAAAGGTTAACGACTAGTCAAAAGAGACAACGACAAGTGACATACTAGGACAAGGCTACTTAACCCCTTGCCCCCACTTAGTGCAGGACAAGAGTGAGCTTGAAATGGATGATGATATGTTGCCCCTTGCAATGAATGGAAAACATGCAATAGTGAGTATGTTAGGATCCTACAACTATTGCATGGAAAGGAGCATCAACTAATGTTATTTATGTTGATAAGTAAAGAAATTTTCGGCTTGATACATGTTTAATGAAATGTCTATGAGTTTAGGATGTGCCAAGGCTACAGTTGTTTGGGAAGAGTCTTTTGTGATAGTATTGATGTTGAGTGAAGGTTTGTTGGATGGGTTGATTTCTATGAAAGGACAATCAACAATACCATGATTGAGTGCTTGTGTTTTGGGCACTAGAAGGGCATGGATACTTTGTTCTATAACATCACATCCTTGCTCAAGTTGTTTGGTGTCCTTTGTTGGATTTGGTGGTTGTTCAATTTCATCGAAGTTTTTCTTGGATGTTGTCTTTGCGTGTAAGGTGGTTGAAGATGATGCTATTGAATTTTGTATTGTTGTTACCAATTTCTCTTTGCTTTGGTTAGACTCTTTTGGTGTGATCTTGTATTCTCCCATGGATAGAGGTATGGATTCAAAGGTTTTCAAGATCTCTTCCAATAACCTTGTGGCCTCTTCAATTTTATTTTGTCTTTCTATATCGTTTTGCTTGGTACTGATCATAGCACATGTAACCTTGTTGTTTTGAGGAGTAGAGGGTGACTTAGCATGAATTGACGTCAAGGCTTCATCCATATCCAACAATTCAGGATGTTTCAAAGTGAGGTTGATTTTTGGTTTGCATATGATAAATTTTTGGTGTTTGCTTGTACCATGATACCTTCCTTATGAGGAGAGTGTTTAGGAGAACTACAAACTAAATGTTCTTGACATTCAATGTTTGGTTCTTCCATATTGGCTTCATCACAAAAAGGGGAATGATCAATGGTGGAAGTGTCTTGCTCAATAAGGGTTGTCCTAGTTGAAGAGGGATTACTAAGATTCTCATGACTATCATGCATCATTTTTTCAAACATCAAAGTATCATCTTCATAGTTATGAGAGATACTAGGAGAAGAACAAGTATGATTAGCATGATCATTTATGAGTTCATTGCTTGGTTCCCTAATGTCTTCCAAAATAGCATAGGTAAGGGAAGGATCGTAAAGAGGACCTTGGTATAGACCTTAAAGATTTGATTATGTAAGACCAATCTATCATCCTGGTCATTTACAATCTCATTCTCTTGTGCTACAGTATTTTCCCAAAGGGGATGAGGAGAAGGACAAGCAAGATTTGCATGATGCTCAACGATTGTATCTTCTTTCACCAAGATACTTTCGTCACTAAAAGGGGAGGTATTGGGAGAAGAACAATTGTGATCATCATGAGTATCTATGTGTGTATTCTCTTTTATCCCATCATCCTCACAAATAGGAGAGATAGTATAGGGTGTATGTTTAAGGAAAGCATTATAGGGTAAAAGCACAAACCTGTGTCACACTTTATAAAGGAATCGACCAACAGCAAAAAAAATTCTGAACTTTGACCACATAAAAGTGGTCTTTATGTTTTTAATTTCAAAATGGTGTAAACTAATGAAATGTAGAACTTTTGATGAAGTTTATTGCTGTAATTTTTTAAAAAAAATTTAAAAAAAATTTCATCATGTTTTTATCAATTAAAGGAAAAAATTTTGAATGCTGAAAATGTCAGAAAAGAGTGACTTCACAGGCCGTCAAGAAAAAAATTGAAAAAAACTTCATTTCTCCCTAATTTTGTTTTCTCCAAATAGGTAACTTCAATATCTTGTGCATGGAAAAAAAATCAAATTTTGATGTATATTTTTCTCGTAATAACGTTTTAAAGTCAAACATGTCAAAATTTGACAGTTTTCACGGGTCGTCAACTATTTTCATTTTTTTAAATCATTTAAATAAGAAAACAAATTATACCCTTTTGAAGAAGACTCTCTCCTCTTATGCCCCATATAAGATTTAATTTTTTTTAATAAGTTTTACTATCTTTTTTTTAATTTGTAATCAACCTCTTTTTTCATTTTAAAACCTACTTGCATTAAAAAATGCAATTTCAAAGCCAATTTCAAAGTGGGAAACGAAAAAAATTATTTTTTTGGGATTCAGGCGAAACTTATTCGGCTGAAACCTGTTTGCCACGTAATAGGCCACGCGGTTTCGGTCGAAACCTAGCCGAGTGAAACTGTTTCAGTCAAAAATATTTCGCTCGAAACTATTTATTTGGCCGAAAGTGTGACACAACTTTGTGCTTTTACCCATTAACATTTTCATTCTCTTGCACTAAGAGACTCTCATAACTAGGGAATGCATTGAATGAATGACGAGAATGTTTGTTAACTAAATTTTTCATTGCAAACTTGGAAAGGATAGATACTAACATTTTGAAATAACAATCTATGAAAATTCAAAATGCAATGTAAAAGGCTAAAAGGAAATACAATTTTCAGATGATAATTGACTGATTATGCTATGCAACAATGTGGGAATGCAAATTTGAATTTAAGCGATCCATGAAATGAGCTAATTTAAGCTAGATCTAATGAAATGCATGTTACAAAAACTCAGCCAACTCATATAGATAGGTAAAGGCAGCAATCAGAAGCTTAAAAATAGGGTTTTCAACTCTATAAATGACAGTTTCAGGGTTGAATAGGGACTAAGTCACCCAAGGTGGCGAATTAGTCCCAGTAGGGAATTTTTGAAGTTTTTGAAATTTTTCTTATGGATTTTGATGGTCTTTGTACTGTATAATGTAGTCCTAAGATGCAAATGAAAAATTTCAAAGATTTTCAATGATTTAAGAGGCAAAAATGCAATGTATTATGCACTTTTACTAATGCAAAGTTTGAAACCCTAGAATGTAACATAACTAATGCAAAATGCAATGCAAGCTAATTCTAGGATAATGAAGGACTCCAAATCAGACAAGAAGAGGTTCACCAAAAGGTGGATAATGATTTTGGCACCCAAATGCTTTATAGCACTTCTAGGGTTTTTCACCTAAAAGGAGAGAGAAATGGGCCAAAATGGGTGATTATCTACACTCAAAGTTAATGTAAATGAGATGTATTATGTCTAATTATGATGTACTAATGCACTGATATGAAAATGAAATGATTTAATGATGCAAAACCTAAGAAATGTAACTTGTTTGAAAACATAGTGTGATATGCAGAAAGATAAAACAAATGCAATAAACAACAAATAAAAGATGAAAGACAAAAACTATGCACCTGGAAACTGATGAAGAGTTGACTGGAGATTGCAGAGACCTCTGAAATTTTGGAAATTTTGATTTTTAAGCCCGTCAAGACACTTACACTAGGTTGGATGACTTAGTCCTTTTTCGGGGTGATTTTGGAAAACTATACTAGAGCCCGTTTCGACCAAATGGGTATCAAAATCTACAAAAAAAATTGAAAAAAAAGTTTAGTGGGACTAAGTCGCCACTACTGGCGACTTTGTCCACTTCTAAATTTATGAAATTTTGAAAGTGGAAATGGAAGCCCTCGGTCTGCACTCTAGTTCCCTGTAAATGTTCGCTTCTAAAACTCTAATTTTCAGGCCTTAAAGTGACTTTTTTTGTATATTTTGGCTTGGTCAACAAGGAGATGTCCTCAATGAGTCTTCAACCTAATCTTCAATGATCTTCAAACCCTCAAAATGCCTAAATCTGCAATCACACAATGAAAGAGAAAGTAATGGTGAATGTTAGGGCATGGGGGTTTGCCTTGGTCAAACCCCTTTTTAGGTAATTAAACCAAATGAAGAAAGAATGTAATGAAACATGCAATAATGGAGTTAATACCTTGCCATGATGTTTGATCTTGACTTTCTGCAGCAAAACATGAAGAATTTTCCCTTGAATGTCCTTGGAAGCTACCTTGATGACATGGAATGATGAAACCCTAGCTTGCTTGACTTGAGAACATGATTAATGATGAATGAATGGTGACGAGTTACGAATTGGGATGATTTAGTTCAAATGAGAGGGAAAAACCTATATTTATACACAATTATGCCTTAATTCCCAAAAATACCACATCACAGGTCGACCTTAGGTCTTAAGGAATAAAAACTTGAAAGAAATTTAAATTTATTTTGACTTTTGAGCCAAATGGGACTAATTCGACCAAGGTGGAAACTTAGTCCACTTAGGAAATTTTGAGTGGATGTGAGAGATTAAGATGTATTAAATGTTGTTTATTGGGTTCTTCTTCAACGAGACACTTAATTAAGGCCCATAAGTGCATAAAGGGGCCATTTAAAGCTTAAGAAAGGTGTAAATATGATGACAAGCCTAGGAAAGTGTGAAAATTTGTTACAAGACTTTACAACACTTTGAAATAGATCTTGGTAGGGTTATTTAGGTGAATTGGTAACATTATGGTCCTAGAAAAGTGTGAAGATGTGTTACAACACCTTACAACACTCTTGCAAGACATCAATAAATGTATTTTATTCAATTTGCAAGGTCCCAAGACCTAATGTGGATGTGTAAACACCTCACAACACTAAATCAAGGCCTCATTAAGTCTAATTTATCATCAATTGTTCCCATATCAAGCAAAGTAAAAAGAGATAACTTTTTTCGTGTCCACGGGTTAACTAAAGAAATTCAATTCTAATCAAAGTCCAAGGGTGAAAAGTATTAGATACAAGGTTGTTTAGCTCACCTATTATGTTGCAAGTTAATCTAATCTCCTTGCCAATTTGTATCCTAGTTTTCTGTTGGAAAAGGATTGATGTTAGTGTTCTATGCATTAGGCCTAAGATCCCTTTTTCATCAAAACAACAATCTATTTAGTCTTTGATTTTTAAAAAAATCCCTTATTAGAAAGTAAAATGGTTCACAACTGGAGGAAAAATCACCCTACTAAAATCATTCCTTATTGCAATTCCCATTTACATTCAATGTGAATTTTGAAAATGAATAAAAATATAGAAAATGACATCCAAAAATAACTCAAATCTTACTTATAGTAAGAAAACCTTCATACCAAAAAGAAATTTCCCCTTATCTTATAGGAAATAGTATGTAGCTCAAAATCAATCATTAGCATAGGTCTTTAGAATCTAGAGGCAAAAAAAATAGCTCTTGGAGCAAAAATTATGTGGAGAATATAATTAAAATTTGGATCAAAGTGGTGCAAATTAGTGAGATTAAAATATTTAGACACAATAAATAAATTAATAAAGAATCTTCACCTTGAAAATTCCACCTTGAGGTTCCAAAATATGGAAATTCCTAATTTCATATTAGGAACTGATCCTCCCACACCTCTCCTAGATAATACATAATGTTGGAAAATTTATGCTCTAGGAAGACTTCTAGAATTTCCACAAACCACTTATCCTTGATGCCACTTTAACAATAATTAAACCTTATATTTGGCTTTACAATGAGGAACCAAAGCAAGGATTATTCCTTAATTGAAAATTCTTCATCTCCTTCAAAACTTGTTTAGAAATTAGTTGACCCCTCCCCTTTCTCACAAATTAAAAACAAAGATTCACTTAAAAGATCAATAAGAGGTATATGTTTAGTAAATAAAAAGAAGATAAATTAAAATGGATGGCCTCAATATTATGAAATTATTCAATTAGGAGGGATACATATCCCTAGCTACACAAACACACCATAAATAATAGCCTACAAACTTCTATTAGCATACAACTCGTCTTCCAAAAGTGGAAGCATTCTCTTGGTTCACTCTAAATTAAATGATCTTAACAAGCATGAGACTGGATAAACTATGCATATCCCCCTTATTTTGTTTTTTATAATGTGGTACAACTTATGAAGGCACAAATCACTTGCTTCTAACATGCATGTTTTCCAATAAATGCTTGAAATGGCTTCAACGGAAACTTGCTTGAGCATGTCCACTTCACAACTCCCTTCTTCATTTACAAAGTTGTCCTAAAATATATAAATACTCAACCTATGCAACACTTTAGGATATAAGCCCATCAATTTGCATATGGCGTATTTGTCTTGAGAGAAATAATTCAATCTTTAAGGAAAATTGTTCTTTCAAGAAAGTGTTGACAAAAATAAAAGCTTCAATATCTAAAAATATTACAATTGATCACTGTAAATAGAACTTAGAAAAAGCTCCCCAGCTATGAAATCATGCACTATAAGAAATCAAATGTAATTAAAAAACTTGTAAATAGTACAATTGGTCACTATAAATAGAATTTGATCATATTGACATGGTTAAACTTCATACTAGAACAAAATAATTCTCCTCTTAACCTTACTCAAAATTGTCTTGTCCTTTCAAACATGTCCACTTTGACCCTCCCTCAACTTCAGGGTGACAACACCTTATCACATAATAGATAGCACTCTACCTAAACAAGTAGGTAGAATTAGGATATGGCACACACTCAAAAACCAACTATTGGAAGATGGGACAAGATCCCAAAAAATTTAAAATATCCAATGCAACTATTGGGGTCCACCAAAGTAATCAAATTTCTTTCACTTTGGCCAACCTTCTCCTTTTAGTACTAGGGTAGAGGGACCCACAGTAGGGCACCCTACCTAAGGGTTTTTGAATTTCATAACATATGATTTCAAAAAAAATCCAATTGTGTACAACAATTTATTTGCCAACTCATCTACTTAAAAAAAAAAATTAGGGTCACATCATCAAATATGATGCCACATCAGCATGCTTTTTGTTGAAGTATCCAAAAAAGCTCAAAAACCACATACAATCCAATAGTAGGGCACTAAGTCATGTGAATATGTTTTGTTGATGTGGCATCACATGATTTGTTAGATTATGTACTATGGAAAAAAAGTTTTTTTGCAAGTGGATATTAAGGTGCTCCACTTTGGGGCCCATTGAGGACTACTTCTATCCCTACTATTGATCTTTTCCCTACTATAGGCCCCCCTCCCCTAGTTGTATAAGGATTGTGTGAAATTGACTCTTCCAATAAACCACTTGAAATATTTACCTTTTTGGTCAAGCTCCATATGTACTTTTGATGGATCTTTGATTCTCATGATGAATGGGAATTTTAAAGAAAATACTCTCAAATTAAAGACTTTAATGAAGCTTACCTCTAGTACTCTCCAATCTTTCCACCTAAATTAGATTTTCTAAAGTATTTTCAATCCATCCTTCCCTTATCCAATCACTACCTTATTTGAATCCTCCAAAGCATTTTCACTCTATATTTTCAACACTTAGTCTTCATTTGCATAGGACGTAATGTTCAACAACCATATTTGTGTCCACCAGCACCTGGCTCTAAGGCCCCCTATCATAGTTGGGGCATATGATGAGAAGAAATTAAAGATGGTTTTAAAATTTGAGTGCACACAAGTGGAATAATCCATATGTCAAATCATAGGTGTGGATTTTGTTATAGATCCCTCATGTTTTTATTCTTATTCCAAGGTTGCATCATCCTTCTTATCAAATTCCATGGATTTCATGAAATTCCTGATAGTGTTACAACTATTTTTTCAAGTATGTCTTCGCCTCTATCTTCAATGATTCCTATCTCCAACATTCCTGATCTAAATATAATTTATTTGAGGGTGTTTTTCCTATTGATGGGGTCTTCTTTAGTTCATAACTAAACTAATTTTCTAGCATCAAATACATTTATAACACAATAATTGTGGGGCTGCATAAATAATGCTTTTGGATTTAGAGATCTTGAAGTAGGTGAAACCCACCTTCTACACCCTATTTTTCCTCATCAAATATCCCCCTCCAATTCTAATCACTGGGATGGATTTTCTTAGGCCCAACAACCTTAGTGACGAAGATAACTACTAGTTATTATTTATAATCACAATCTCTACTCTATTTTTTTTAGTTTCACCATATGAACTATTTATGACTACATAACCTAGCTTGCTTCTTTCATATTGGGATCCAATGTAATATTCGGCAAAATTTTTTTTTTTTGAAATCTCCCTTTATATCTTCAAATATATAGTTAGTTTATATATATATATATATATCATTAAAAGTTACACTTCTCAATATATTTATAAAACTTAGATGAATAAAATTAAAAAATCAACATAAAAAATTATTTTAAAAATGATCGTCAATAAATAAAATTTCAAATCTTAAAATATAACTAATAGTAATATCTTAGTTTGAAAATAAAATTTGAAGCACATGCAAATTGAAAGTTCCTAATCAAACCAAAACAAACCTCAAATAGAGCATACAAAAAACTTTAAAAAAATAAAATAATAATAACTAAAACATAGTTAACTAAAACATAGTTACCCATGAACTCTATTGTAGATTTAGTTTGCTCCAATGATAGATTGAGATGTGGATGTTCTTGCACAAAAGGTGTGCATTTTAAAAAATATATACTATTAGAGATGAATAGATGAAATGCATGTTGAGAATGTGAAGTCCAACTGTCACGATTGTTCGCATTCTCTAACTCTTCGCTTGACAACTTAATATGATTGTATAAAAGCATGGGTGTAGTCCATGCATGCAGTAGTGTATTTTAGATATTGATTAATGGAGTAATTCCCTGATTTCCCATGGATGTAGCCTTGAATGGTGAACCACATAATCGTTGTGTTATGTCCTTATTTTCTATCTGTCTCCTTTTTCATTTTTCTATTTCATTATGTTTTATTTGCTCGTTTAATACTCAAAAATTGGTATCAGAGCCATGGAGAAGTATTGACCAGAGATGGAAAATGATTGGGTGTTAGATCCCAGAGCTAGGTGCTTTCATATAGTAAAGAGATAGATTGAAGTGAGAGTTTCAAATGATGAAGCTGATTCTATCATTGAAGAATTTCTTGGTAGTTTAGATTTGGTAGAAAGTAATGTGCAAGTGCAACCTGAAATAAGGCGCCGTGTTCATTGGTGGGTTGGCTAGAAAAATGGGAGGGATTCAAATGAAGAGGAGGATGCTAGGTTTTTTTCCTTCTTGACTCTTGATGCACTTGTGGCTACAATTGGAAAAGAGAAAGAAGACAACAAAGAGGATTTGAAGCAATCGTTGGTTAAAGAAGGAGAGACCACAGAGTTTTCCTTCCGAGATGAGGAGGATGCATCCCAAGCAGAGAATGCAGTCTGGAACCAGGCAAGTGAAGATGAACCTAAGAAAGAGGTCGAGAATTGAGAGGATTACCTGAAAAAAGAAGTTGTGATCCTAAAGGAAAAGATTTTGATGCTCAAAGAGTGAATTTTCTGTATGGAGAAGGAAAAAGACAAATTTTCAAAAGAGAGAGTTTTTTGGAAAGAAAATAAATGAAGAATTAAAGAAGGAATTGGTTGAGCTGGATATATTCCTTACTAAACTAGGCATTGAAACAAAACAAAAAGATGTTTCCAATCAGGAGGACGATGACAGGGAAGTAGAGCATAAATACGAGATAGTGAGGCATCTTCAGGAGATGAAGCATATATGTGGTATGACTGGAGATGCTATCAATGATGTTATAGCCTTGGAAAAGGACAACATTGGAATTCCTATGGTGGATGCAACATTTCTAGAACTTGTGGGTCCTCAACTGGTTTAGATGTATATTAGAGATAATCGACTACATTAGGCAGTGCGGGAAAGAAGATGGGCTGCTACAAAATATGTAGAAGTTAGAGATTTTCTCATAACCCCACAAGGAACATAGGTCATTTTCCACAAGAGGATGATGGAATATCTGTGTTTGGTGGAGTCCATGGAGGCGGCGGGTCATTTTATTGTCACGGGTCGAACTATGTGGGATCTATCCACTGCCATCTATGGTTGGGGCATAGGTTTTTTGGAGCTCACACCTTTGGAGAATGTGACGGTACTATGCATTGAGGGGAGAACTTGGGTTCCTTGTGAGCAGGCGTTTCCCTACTTGAAGTTGTTTCATCCTGCCTCGGTTCAAGACCTGAGAAGATGGATGGGTTGGGTGGGGTCGTCAGAGAGGAAGTTTATGTTTGCTTTTGTGGGTGCAGAGTGAAAAGAGGTGGGAATGAGGGAGGCAATTATAGAGCAGTGTAGGAAATTGTCTAGTCGTTACATAACTGGTCAACATCTTCCTGACAAAGCAATTGATCTAGTTGATGATGGTGTTCTTGATTATGAATTTATAGGTGAGTTTGCACTTGAAAATGTTGTAGGAAAAGATGTCTTTGCTTTTGATCAGATTTAGAGATGACTAATCCTGAGTGTTCGTGAGCAAAGTTTGGAAAAGTTAAAATCTTCAATGGGTTTGGTTGTGATGTAAAGAAGTGGAAATGCAGGGAATGTTACTATGCAAGACTGTGCCAGTTGGACTTCAAGTGGAAGATTATTGAGAATGTGAAGTCCAACTGTCACGACTATTCACATTCTCTGACTCTTCACTTGACAGCTTAATATGATTGTATAAAAGCATGTAGTAGTGTATTTTGGATATTGATTAATGGAGTAATTCCTTGCTTTCCTGTGGATGTAGCCTTTAATGGTGAACCACATAATCAATGTGTTATGTCCTTATTTTCTATCTGACTTCTTTTTCATTTTGCTAGTTCATTATGTTTTATTTGCTCGTTTAATACTCAACAATGCATAGGAGTGTTCCTCAAATTATAGATTTTTTAAAGAGGCAATGAATGGTGATGTGATGGAAAAATCAATAGTGGAGGATGAATTGACAGGACTTCTCAGGATTGAGAAGATAATTGAGGGTCATGATGGAGGTTTTTGGAATTTAAAGGGTTAGGATGCACTTCCCAAAATAATATTTTTTTGCAACCATGAAGAATTTGAGATACAATTATACTTACGACCCATTTATTCATGAAATTTAGTAGAGATAATATATCCATGGTTAAATAATATTATTATCTAATTATTTTAGTCATGTGTGATGTGGAGAATAGGTGTAAATAATAATATTTCAAACACCACAATTGACAAACTAAACAACCATGAAAAAACCTTAAAGAATTGGTAGAAAAAATGCCCCAAAAAATGTAAAAAAAAATTGTAATAAAATGAGTTACTTCCATAATTCAAAAAACCATACCCTTAACACCTAAAATTTTATGACCCATCATATTGAAAAAAAATAATTTCAAAATTTTATAAAATTAAAAAACTTACCTGTTGACTTTTGGATTGTTTTTTAAGGAAACAATTTACTAACAACAAGCACTAATAATTGGTATTAGTGGAATCTTCTTGTCACATATGGTGTCGCTTCCTATGGAAGTTTCCAGCTCACTAAGGGAGAAGAAGTAGGTACCCCTAATTTATTATCACGTTCATCGTAATAGGTATTCTATTATAATTTCACATTCCATCTTGAAACCTGTTGTAAAGTATTATTTTTGATATTTCAAAAGCAGTAAAAATTACCAATCTCACATTTGAAGCCTCGCAGATCAATCATTCTGTTTTTTTATTATCAACCTTCTCACTTCACTATCTAATTCAAAGATAGTCAAGTTGTTTAGTTTATTGTAGCTTTTCTTTAAAGTAGAAAATTAGAACAATGCATCTGTTTCTTCTCTCAAATCCCTGGCTTGCTCAACAAGAAATCAAGCCATTAAGCCATTTTCATTGTACATCCCCTGTTGGGGCCATTTTCTTTTTGCAATTGTAAGATAAATATCACAGAGATGTTCTCGAGGTTGAAGAAAATGAAGGTGGTGAGTTATCGGCAGGCTTGGATGATAGCCTGCATCTTCATCTAGGCAGTAGCTCGCTTGCTTCTGGAAAATGTCAATCATTCTCAGAACTCAACTTCTGTGGGCAACATGATGGTCGAAAATGAGAGTATGTTGAGAGTGATTTATGACCGTTTTCCAGAAGTTGAGGAGCATTGTGCTTCTGTTGCAAGTGAAGCATCTCCTCATCTTCCTCATAGTAGTTGGTAGCCTCCAAAGGAACTTCCTCGTCCACTCTCTAGAGAATGGGAGTAGGAGAAGAGATCTACACCTCTTTTACCTTTACATTTCCAACATGAGGACATAAGTTTCAAGACCTGGCTTCTTTATCTCTATATCCCTACTATACAGTTTTCCATAATGCCGCCAACACCAAACTCATTAACATCATTGCATTCCTATGTTTGCACATATCTAATAACAAAATCTATGTAATGAATTATAAGATCTGGGAAGGATTTAAAACTCAGCCAAGCGAAATTCATGTTTGCATTAACTTCCAAGGAATTTACACTGAATCAAATAGCAACAATTAAGAGTTGTGTATGTTGGGCCAATCGAAGGTGGCCCTCCACCAAAGTAATGCCACTGCCCGATGGGAATGGTCGTCGTCTCCTCTGGTTGAAGATGAAAAATTTCTAATCAGCCTGCATATTCCATCCAATAATGGCCTAACCACTAAAAAGATTGTTGGACAATTGACAAGCTTCCATGCTTCAGATCATCCCCTATTTTTTTATCCTGTTGATATCATTTTACCATTGTATCACTTTCCCTACATATTTATTATAGATAGCATGGTTGAAAGGGCCTACAATGCACATGCCCATGAAAATAAGTCCGTAGATTTGAAATTGTACCACGGGGAATATCAACACTGCAGATTTTTCACATCAATATTGAGAGAACAAATTGTGGAGGGGATCCCAAATTGGAAATGCAAAGGCCCAATAGAGTATTGTAACAAGGTTGGTCCTTTCTCGAATCAAGGGGCTTCAACAACTCCAGGATTTTCATTCGGGGCTTTGAATTCTTTCGTTCCAAAGCACATCTAGATGTCAATATCAATGCTGCTATTATAGTTTTGCCTGCACAAGAACACAATACCAGGAGCTCTGGATTAAGATCAGTTCAAGAGAATCAAAACACTATGTGGATCCAAGGAACATGGAGAAAATCCTCACCTAGTGAAATTTGTATGGTGGGATGCCTTTCATCTACCCTTATGCCTACTTGTGATTTTTTGGT
Source organism: Sequoia sempervirens (assembly GCA_007258455.2). Lineage (NCBI taxonomy): Eukaryota > Viridiplantae > Streptophyta > Pinopsida > Cupressales > Cupressaceae > Sequoia > Sequoia sempervirens. The sequence continues at coordinate 101,019,518 of VDFB02379711.1, forward strand.
CAGTCTCTATATTTCGAAAGCTTTTTCACTCAAGTAGTGCAATATAATATTGGGTTTTATTTCTAGCATTTGTAGAGACTCTAGAAAGGCCTTGTATCCTCTTTCCTTTGAGTACCCAATTCACCCTGACATGTATTTTGGGTATGTGTAGGATCATCATGGAAAAAACAGGCTCTTAAGTGGCAAAAAATTCAAAAAAATCAGAGTTAGGAAACTTGACATAAAAATTTGAATAAGTTATCTATATTATTTCAAAAATATGTTAGAATAGAATCATAGAAAATTGAATTTAGTTTCTAAACTACTAGGTTTTTTTTTTAAACTATTTGGTGAAAATTTGAAATTTCAAAGCAATAGTGCTTAAAATTTAGGGAAAAAAAAGAAGTAGGTGTTGTCGACCACCTAACCACAATAAAATGATAATATTTTTTATAATATTTTAGAAATAAGTAGAGGACTCATGTCTTTGATGCATATTTTTTTTTATAATTTTTTCCAACTAAATAATTAATTATGTTTTTTATTACAAATTTTAAAAAATATAAAAACTCATATATCGACCACCTTAACTTGGTCAAAACTTCATGAAATTCAATTTTTTTTTTAATCCTATAGTATGTGAAACATAGAATGTGATGCATGTTTTGGATTCAAAATGTGATACCATTTGAAAGTTATAGATGTTATTCAATCAGCCTATCAATTAGGACTTTAGTGTAATTCAAATAGAAAATGAATAATAATTATTTATTAAATTCAAAGTAAAGCATAATTTATATTGGTGGAAAGCTGAGAATCTCCTTTAAAAACCCTTTTCATTTCATCAATTTTGGGTAAAAAAAAGTCGTCAGCCACATACCCTACAAATACCCATCATATCGCCACTTTTTGGCCCATTATGATCCTACACATACCCTTTTCCTTATACTCTGCATGGTCAAATAACATACAGATACACCAAGATTGACATTGTAAAATCTCTCTCATAGTCAGAAAATTTAGTGAGGATGGTTGATCGGATTCGGGGGCATTTACTCAAGTATCCCTGGAAGGAGGCAGGATGATCAATGGGTTGTTTTTATAGTTTAGCATGAGATCTTTCGGTGCATTCAATGATCACTTCTAGTGGGATAAATTCAAATTCTATGATGAATTTGGAAATCATAGCTATGGAGGAATTTATGGGGATGGACTTATCAGATAGATCAATAGGTATTGCCTCTAAAGAAGCCCAACCATGCAGGTTGAATCAAGACCAAATCTCTCAAGAGGAAAGGCAGTTACTCAAAGTGGTAACACAAATCAAATTGCACTATTTTTTTACTACGTTGTTCAAGCTATCTATTGAGGGTGTGTATGATCCGCAGAGGGGTAAGATGTATCTTGTAGGATACCTTGACATTCAAGCTCGGAGAGAGATTTTCCATAGCAACAATAGCAGTGATGTAGAAGATGGCCTGGATCGTCAAATTGGACTGAAATTGCAATACCCACCAATAAATTTCAAGATTTTGGTAGATCCATATGTGAAAGTGTCAATCCAAAGCAACCGAAAAGAGAGTGATCTACTTTATTTAAATCCAATGGAGTTCCATACAGCACCGATTTTGTACAATCGATAGGCAGCAGAGGCGATTTCTCTTAGGACATTGGAGGCAATGTTGAACATTTTGTCTCTCTACCTTGCAACTGCCTATATTGTGAGTCAATTGGTGTATGTTATGCACAATGCAGAAGTAGCTACATACAATTCGCTTGTCATGGTGGGCATACAAGCTCTGGGTTATGGTATTTCTCTTACAACTAGGACATATTACTTTTATTTTGCAAGCTCAAATCCTCCTTCTGGAAAGCAACAATATTCTTGTGCAATGCAGGAAGAGACTTCTCCCATGTCTGATATCCTAATCAATGTTATCTTATTGTTTGTGTGTATTTCCACAATAGGAATTTTCCAAACAGTTTGGAAATGTCGTCTTTGCCTCACCCAAATACCAAGTGAAAAATGGGTGTTGATCTTGTGCATAGTTATTTATGCCATTTGTTTACTTACAGAGATTTGTGTTGGAATTGGTAAAGTCCAACATAATACTGCAAGCAGATTTGATTCCCCTTTCAATTGCAATCTGAAATTTGTGCCTTTTTCTAATTACAATCCAAAAACTACGCTTGCATGGATGAAATGGAAGGATGCAGTTAGGCCATATGTGGGATTGATTCAGTATTTCTTTTTTCTTCCTCAAGTTGTTTGGATTTATAAATAGAAATATGGGGGTAAATCTTTGAGGAAAGTTTATTACTTTGGACAGTTTACTACTCTCTACCTCTCTCCTCAAATATATAATTATGCAAACTCTGGAGAAACGACAACCAATGCCCCACTTTGAAAGGAAGCAAAGGTGTGGAACAATGCTTCCAACACTAATCTTTGAAGGAGAGATAGTGCAGATTCATACAAATCTTTAAATTGTTACAATAAAGTAAACACATTCAAATACATGCATAAAAAAATAACACCATAACGCACAAATTTACGTGGGGAAAACCTTTCTAGGTAAAAAACCCCACACCTAAAGCATGGTACTTTGTATTATTTGTACCAACAATTACAATACAATAGCAACATTAAGCTTCTCTAGGTGTTCACCAATCTTCAATAAGAACTAGGATAATATTGGTAGCATAACGGTGTCTCAGAAATTATCAAGTTTCAATAATCTATTCAATACACTATAGCATAGTAATTATATCTTCAACTGCAATAGAGATATCCTCTATCATACAATATTCAAAACATAACTTAAAGTGTACAGTTGAGTTTCATCCAAACACAGCAACTGGCGGAGATTTCATAACCATCACTCAAGTGGCAAGCAGATGACTACATTGTTAACTTGGACTCTATTTACTATTATATCTGGTAGTTACAAACAATGTAACCACCTTCGTAAATAGCTCCACCCCTTAAAATCCTTCATATGTGATTAGTATGAGTTTAGTCCTCCACCGCTAATAGCAAGGTAAAATCTCCTTCATGTGTGATTGGTATGAGTTTAGTTCTCCACCGCTAACTACATTTTGAGACACACTTATCTCAACAATCTTCTACTTGTTGAAGACCTATCAGAAGTCATCTGTAATAATTGCTTAGGGCCCCAAGGCCCATGCAAACAACATGCCATCTGAACTTATATGTTCTCATTGGCTTTATTAGTGCATCTGCAAAATTTCTCAAAGTGTCAACCTTCTCTAAATTTACCTTTCCATCTTCTACCATATCACGAAGAAAATGAAATTGAACATCAACGTGCTTTGTTTTGGCATGGAAAGTGGGATTCCTTTCTAAACAAATGGTGCTCTGACTGTCACAACAAATAGTAATATGTCCTGCATCAAAACCAATATCCGAACACAACCTCTTAAGCCAAATGGCTTCCTTGCAAGCACTAGTAGCTTCCATGTACTCTGCTTCTTTCATGGACAAAGCAACTACAACTTATCGCTTACTCATCCAACTTATAGGACCACCATTCATCGTGAACACATATCTACTGGTGGATCTTCTACTGTCAATTTCACCTACCCAATCTGAATCCACATATCCACAAATACTTATAGAATTCTAAGAACCTATAAGATAACCATGATAACATAGGGAATACTTGGAAGTGCCCCACAAATATTTGAACACTCTCTTTACCGCATCCCAATGTACTCATCCAAGATTAGCCATATACCAACTAAGGACTCTCACTGCTTGGGCAATGTCTTGCCTTGTACAAACCATCACATACATCAAGCTACCAACTGCACTTGCATATGGTACTCTAGTCATGTTCCCCATCTCAATAGGATATTTTGGACAATCCTCCACAGAAAGCTTCATCCCTTGCATCATTGGAACAACTAACTGCCTGTAGGTTGCCATGTTGAATCTCTCCAACACTAAATTCACATAGTTGCTCTGGCTTAACCAAATCTTTCTACTAGCTCTATCTCTTCTAATCTTCATTCCCAGAATATTCCTTGCTGCACCTAGATCCTTCATCTCGAACTATGCTGACAACTAAGACTTCAGATCTGAAATCAAATTCATACCATTCCCAAAAAAAACATATCATCTACGTACAATGTAATTATGAGAATCCAACCATTATCAGATTTGTAATATACACAATGGTTAGATTTAGATCTTAGAAATCCCAAATACAACACAAAGGTGTCAAATTTATGGTACCACATTCTAGGAGACTACTTAAGACCATATAAAGACTTCTTCAACTTGCAAACCAGATTTTCTTTACCTCTTACAACGAAATGCTCTTGCTGTGACATATAGATCTCTTCCTCCAAATCACCATGAAGGAACAATCTCTTCACATCCATTTGTTCCATTTCTAGATCATACACTATTGCAAGTGATAGCTTGAACTAAATAGATGCCAGCTTCGCAACAGGAGAGAATATCTCACCATAGTCAATTCCCTCCACTTGAGAATACCCCTTTGCTACCAACTGTACATTGTGCTTCTCAACACTACCATCAAGACCACTTTCTTCTTAAACACCCATTTACATTCAACAAGTTTCCATCCTTTAGGAAAAGGTGTTAGATCCCATGTACTATTTTTCTTCAAAGCAGCCATTTCTTCATCCATGACTTTCATTTAGGAATCTACATAACTCATACCAATAGCCTCTCTAACAGTCCTAGGCTCATCAATGTTAGCAATCAAAGAAAAAAAACAACTAGAATCCAACAATGAATAACCAAATATTTCTAGTGAATAATCAATCCTCTATGGTGGCTGCCTATCATGTGTAGACCTCCTGAATTGTTGAGGTTGTGGTTATTCCTCTTCAGATCTTTCAGAGCTTCTAGGGCTCTCCTCATCACCAGGTTCAATAGGAGTACATAGTTCACTTTTCATCAGAGTAAGTGGAACTTGAACTACCTCCTTATTCTGCTTCTCCTCTTTCTCTTGCTACAGCTCAACTATGGAGGGTTTCAACTCCCAAAATATTACACTTTTGCTATGGAGAACCTTCTTGTCATTGGATCCCAAAGATTGTACCCCTTCACACCGACACCATAGCCAATGAGGATACACTTTACTACCTTGTTCTCCAACTTAGACCTCTTTACACTCAAAACATGAGCATAAGCTTCACAACCAAAAACTCTGAGATGTCTCATCGGAGGCTTATTACCATGCCATGCCTCCATGGGTGTCTTTTCAGCAAGAGCTGATGTAGGAGATTTGTTAATCAAATAACATGCAATCGCTATAGCTTCAGCCCAAAACTTTTGTTCAAGACCAACACCACTCAACATACTCCTAGCCCTCTCCATCAACGTCATATTCATCCTCTCCAACACTCCATTTTGTTGTGGGGTGTATGGAGTTGGCCTATGTCTCTCAATCCCGTGCTCCTTATAGAACCTATCAAATTATGCCAAACAAAACTGACCACCATTTCCAGTCCTCAAACATTTAATCTTTCTATAAGTTTGATTTTCAACCAAAGCCTTAAACTCTTTAAACTAATTAAAAACTTCAGTTTTACTCTCAAGGAAATAAACGAATGTCCTATTGTAATCATCTATGAAAGACACAAAATATACAAATTTTCTTAACAAAGGAACATTCACATGACCAAACACATCTAAATGAATATAGTCCAAAACCCCATAAGAGTTACGAGAATTGGAATAGAAAGAAACACGGTTTTGTTTACCATATACACAATGTTCGCAAAAGTTCAACTCAAGATTACAATCATCAAGGCCTTCAACAAGGATTTTATTTTTCAGGGCTTTAAGACCCTTCTCACCAATATGACCGAGTCTTTGGTGCCATAACATTGTCTTCTCTACTGGAAGCTTCATCTCCAAAGCATTTGCACCCTTAGGTACCCAGAAAGAAAAACCATCAGATGTATAAGCAATAGAATTCTTCACTACTAGATCTGATGGTGAGGATGAAGAATCCAAAGGCCTTTTCTTTGGAATATCAGAAGAACTATTGCACTAAATAGTGCATGCATCCAGCTTGTACAGAGTGTCAATCTAAACACCCTTAGCCAACACCATAGATCCTCTTGTCATCTTACATCCTCCATTTGAGAAAAAAACCTGCACACCCTCATTACTCAACTTACTCACAGAAAGAAGGTTTCATTCCAAACCCGGGATATGCAACACACCATCAATCCCCTTCACTCTACCATCAAGGAATCTAATCTTAATTCTTCCATGGCCAACAATCTTCAGATGAGAGTCGTCACCTAGATACACCTTCCCACCATCATACTCTTCATACTTTGAGAACCAACCCCTATGCGAGGTCATGTGGAAAGATGCACCCGAGTTTATTAACCACACATCTTCTAATGCATGTGTTGCCAAGGCTACGACAAAATCATCTACATCATCTTGAGAGGATTTTTCAGAGTCATAATTATTAGAGTAATAAGTTATTTCACTTAATTAATTTAATTATATTGGTTAATTAATTAATTCACTTATCACTTTAGTTACTTAAGCTAAACTTTGGCACATTAATAATTAATTATTAAGTGTGCACACTAGGGTTTCCTTTTAGGGTTATGCATACATTTCTTTTATAAAGCAATTCATCTCTTGTATTTACTCAATTCCTGAATATTATTTATTTGCACATCTTCATGCAAATTGCTCTGGCTCTTTTTGTTTTTCTCTTGTGGAAGACATTTTTTGGTTTGCATTTTTGATCTTGGATTCTAACATGGTATCAGAGCCTTGATTTGCAAACCCTTCTTAGCTTTTTGGAGAAATTCATTGTAGAGCACATTTGGGTTCCTCAAGGGTTTCATATCTTGAGCTTATTTATGAAGCATTTTGGATCAAATCGGGCATCTCCATTGGATTCAAAATGATGAAAAAAGTCACGATTGGCTTTCATTTCATCAAAATTTTATCAAGGGTTTGATGCAAGCCGTTTTTATTAGAGCCGTTTTCCATTTCTGCTTCAAAAATCTAGCTTCCACTCAGTTGTACAAAAAATGATTTCTCAGTTTTGTAGCCAGGGTTGAAATATCAACTGGGTATCTTTTAGATTTTGTATATCTTGCACAAATCTAGAGAAAATTGTTGTACAAAAAGTGGCGCACATCATTTTTTCTACCGGATGAAGGTTAAAAGAACTATTTTTTTATCTTCTGCTTGCTGGATCAAAAAAATGATTTCTGGGTTTTGTTCTTAGCATCAAAATATTTCTAGGTTTTTGTTATTGTCTACAAACAATGAGTAGATTTTGCAGAAATCAAATCAGAAGTAAAATTTTTTTGCTAGAAAACCTGTTTCCTGTAAGCTAAATTCAACTTTTTTGAAAAATTCATAACTTTTGGCCACAATTCCCATTTTTTGGCAAATGAGATATCAACGGAAAGCTAGTTTCAAGCAATTCACATTGGTGTTGGCCATTTTTTAAGGTTCGGTCCTTTACATAGATCTGAGATCATTTTTATTCATGGAGCTAGATGTGAACATTGGTTTGTGCATGCACTCTTTTTTGTTTTCATGCACTAGGTTTGCATTTTCTCTCTAATTTATGCATGTTTTTCATTCTCTCCTTTTACAATCATGGGGTACATTGTAATAAATGAACCTATATAAAGTTCCACCAGGGAGGTTTCTTGCATAATAAATTGATTAGAGTGTAGTTGCATTGCATGCACTTTGATATCATCTTCATATTGATGACAACTCGCATGAGTTATATTTGGATTATGTAGTTTCTTTTGGCATCATCTTGCTCATAGCTTGACACATTTTGGTTCGCATCGGTTCACATCTCAGATTGAGAGCCTATGGTTAATGATCCTAAATCACATTAGATTCACATCGAGTCACATCTCAGTTTGAGGGCCATTCATTTTATGGTTAATGTTCCAAAATCTTCATGGTACTTGCTCCTATGGATCAGTTTTAGTCACAGTTTGGCATCGACATCGAGATACACATAGCTTCCAAATTCTTTCATCATATCATTCCCTCTTATGGGGGGAATCATTTATTCATCTATTGTTGCTTCATAGATTCCAGGGTTGTTCCAGTTTGTGAGTTTTCTAGTGTTCCTTGGCATCAGGTCTATTGTTGCATTATCATGATTTTGCATGAGTCCTTCAGTGACTCTCATATGGTTTCTTGTAAACAAAAGTATCTTTCCTTGCTTTTCAGATTCAAGATTCTAGTGTTTCTCCACTAGTGTTCTTCCAATGCTTCTTTGCAACAGGTCATCTCATTGAAGGGGGGTTTTGTCTCACTGGGTTTTTTCCTCTTTCTCATTCATTGCATTTGTACATGGGTACCTGATCAGGCCTTGTTATCAGGACCCATCTTTGTTTTCATGCATCTTTTCTTTAGTGTTTTAGCTACTTCCTAAGTTCATCTTAAGGGGGGGTGTTAGAGTAATAAGTTATTTCACTTAATTAATTTAATCATATTGGTTAATTAATTAAGTCACTTATCACTTTAGTTACTTAAGCTAAACTTAGGCACATTAATAATTAATTATTTATTAATTATTAAGTGTGCACACTAGGTTTTCCTTTTAGGGTTATGCATACATTCCTTTTATAAAGCAATTCATCTCTTGTATTTACTCAATTCCTGAATATTATTCATTTGCACATCTTCATGCAAATTGCTCTGGCTCTTTCTATTTTTCTCTTGTGGAAGGAATTTTTTGGTTTGCATTTTTGATCTTCTAGATTCTAACAAGAATCATAGAAATTCTTTTTACCTTTCTTTTTCTTCTCCTCCTTACAATCTTTACATAAATGACCAGGTTTTCCATAGTTCCAACATTTCGCCTTGAACTTGCCAGGAGACTGAGATCTCCCTGAAGATTTTGATATGAAATTATTGTCCTTTTTATAGCCTTTCTCTTTAGGTCTTCCATGAATGGCAAGTGCTTCCTTGCCCATCTTAGAAGATTTTCTTTGCATCTCTTCAAACAAGAGCGATGGAACCACATCATCCATTTTGAAACTGGTGGTGGTACTTCCAATTGTCATAACCAGGTAATCCCATGAGTCTTGTAAAGAACATAACAAAAGCATGCAACAATCCTCATCTTCAATCTTCTCACCAACAAAACCCAACTGAGCAATCAACATGTTAAATGCATTCAGGTGATCTGCAATGGATCCTTCATCTTCCATCTTTAGAGAATATAATTTATTTCGCAGGAATAACTTGTTTACCAAGGATTTAGCCTGATAAACATCTCCAAGCTTCTTCAAAAGAGATTTTTCCTTCTTCTCTTTATGGACATTCAAGAGAACTGAATCAACCAAACAAAGTCTTGGTTATGTACAGGATCATCATGGAAAAAATAGGCCCTTAAGTGGTGAAAAATTTAGAAAAATGAGATTTAGGCAACTTGATGTAAAAATTTAAATAAGTTATCTATATTATTTCAAAAATATGTAAGAATAGAATCCGCAACAAATTGAATGTAGTTTCTAAACTACTAGGTCTAAAAAATAAATCTATTTGGTGAAAATTTGAAGTTCCAATGCAGTAGTACTTAAATTTCAGGGAAAAAATAAGAAGTAGGTGTTTGTCTGACCACCCTAACCACAATAAAATGATAATATTTTTTTATAATATTTTAGATATAGGTAGAGGACTCATGTCTCGATGTGATGCATATTTTTTTGTAATTTTTTTCCAAGTAAATAATTAATTATGAATTTTTTATTACAAATTTTAAAAAATATAAAAACTCGTATGTCTGACCACCTTAACTTGGTCAAAAATTCATGAAATTCATTTTTTTTAATCCTATAGTATGCAAAGCATAGAATGTGACACATGTTTTAGATTCAAAAAATGTGATACCATTTGAAAGCTATAGAAGTTTTTCAATCAACCTATCAATCAAGACTTTAGTCGTAATTCAAATAGAAAATGAATAATAATTATTTATTAAATTCAAAGTAAAGCATAATTTATATTGGTGGAAAGTTGAAAATCTCCTTTAAAAACCTTTTTTGTTTCATCAATTTTGGGTAAAAAAAAGTTGTTAGCCACATACCCTACACATACCCATCATATCACCACTTTTTGGCCCATCATGATCCTGCACATACCCTCTAACCAAACCCTTGGCTTTTCAATCCTTCAGATCCCACTCTTCCTAAGTCGTATTGGTTGGTTTTATTTTGGATGTTCCAGCTCACAGATCTCTATCCACAAGAATATCCTCCATTTTCAACTTCCATAACTTGAAGTTGCTTCCATTAAACTTATCCATCTCGATTCTACTAGATGTGCCTGCCATCCTTTTTCTGCAACAATATTTTGAAATAATTTTGCAAAGACTCCCACTCAAACAAAGATCAATACGAAAAACCCACTACCAACTAGCTAGGCTCTGATACCAACTGAAAAGAAGCAAACGTGTGAAACAATGCTTCCAACACTAATCTTTGAAGGAGAGAGTGCAAATTCATACAAATCTTTAAACTGTTACAATAAAGGAAACACATTCAAATACACACATAAAAGAATAACACCATAATGCACAAATTTACGTGGGGAAAACCTTTCCAAGTAAAAAACTGCACACACCAAAAGCACTGTACTTTGTATTATCAGTAACAACAATTACAATACAATAGTAGCATTAAGCTTCTCCAGGTGTTCACCAATCTTCAACAAGAACTGGGATAATATTGGTAGCTTAATGGTTTCTCAGAAATTATCAAGTTTCAATAATCTACTCAATACACTATAGCATAATAATTATATCTTCAACTGCAATAGAGATCATATCCTCTATCATGCAGCAATATTCGAAACATAACTTAAAGTGTACAAATGAGTTTCATCCAAACACAACAACTAGCAGAGATTTCATAACCACCACTCAAGTGGCAAGCAGTTGACTGCATTGTTAACTTGGACTCTATTTTACTATTATATCTGGTAGTTACAAACAATGTAACCACCTTCATAAATAGTTCCACTACTTAAACCCCTTCATGCGTGATCGGTATGAGTTTAGTTCTCCACTGCTAACAACAAGTTAAAATCTCCTTCATGCGTGACAATCGGTATGAACTTAAAGTTCCATTTAAAGCATTCACAAACACCTTAAATCTACCAGGTCTCCTTTACACCTATCAAAATGAGACACACCTTATCTCAACACACTCTGAATGTGTGATTTCACAGATATTGCTATCCAACAAAGCATGTAAATATAATATAATTTGTGGGTGTCAGTTGCTGCTTCTGATTAGTTTTCCATCATAGTTTACCTCCACCAAATTGGATCAAAAGACAAAGTGTCGCCAAAATTGAGGATCACCCTACTAGGTCGGTATGAACTTAGACCACTAACTACAGGTTGAGACACACTTATCTCAACACACTTGATTGTGATTTCCAATCTAAGCATGTAAATATAATAGTGGGGTCAGTTGCTGCTCTGATGTTTTCCATCATAGTTTACCTCCACCAAATTGGATCAAAAGACAAAGGGCTGAGGAGGTAAGATAAACATTATTGCTTTTTTAATGATACTAAGCAAAATATTTTGTACCTAATTCATGTCACTAATGTTTAATGCTAAGGTTTATTTACTTCAAGAATCAATGGTTACTAATTTACGTGGCTACTTTATTATGTCACATTTTTAATAGTATATACATAGTTTTCTAGCGAAGGCTAATTCGTGTTTCTTTCACCATGAAGGGATTTTTTTTTAAGATATTAAGTTAGCATATTTGTTTTAGATGATGTGTTTCTTATTGTAAAGTTCATTAACGATGAAAACAATAATACTTTCCTCTTTCATATAGATTTATTGTATGTACTATAACATAACATGTAACTATTCTATTGGTTGTGTTTGAAAAAATCTACATAAAATTTGAATAAAAATGTATTAGAATTGAATTCTTGATCCATCCTATTTATCTCTAGATCATAATAAAAATTTAATTTTATTATATCTAGAAGAATAAAATTTCAATATGATGTCACATATTTATAATGGAAACAAACAACTCAAGTCTAAATTTGTAACTTGAAACAATTAAGATGTCATATATGTTCTAAATTTTAAAATGATGTATATTAATAAAATACAAAAATAGTGCATTTTATATTTTATTTTTGAAAAATCATTTGGATATATGTTTTTTAAAATTAGCACTAATGTAATTCATAAAAAATTCATAAAAAAATCATAAATGAGTTTCAAGGTTCTTCACTTTTCTCATATCAATTTTTTTTATTTATTTAATTAATTTGAAGTCTTAGTGAATGGAAGAATTATTTATCATCTTTTTCAACTCTTCATCCTGATGATGGCTCACTGTGTGTGATCCGAAACGTTGATGAAAAAAGAGTCCACACAATCAAATCCAGAAGCAATAGATTCAAATTCATATGGATTGTGGAAATCTAATTACACTAAAGAATTATTTAGTTTTAATATTTTTTTAATATATATTTAAAGTTAGTTATATTGAAGAAATAAATTTCAATGAGATGTCATTTATTTTTCAACTATTTATCATAAATATTTAAAAAATTATAATCCATTTGAGAGTTATTTTCTCTTTTAATCCATTATATTTTTCTTAAAAATTTTAATCATAATTTATTATAATTTTTAATTTTTCAACTAATCTTATGTTTGAGTAGAATGATCTACTTCTTGTGAATTTAAAAGATACATTAAAAGATAAAATATCTTAAAAAAAAAAGGACTTTAAGATCTAAAAGGGACATTTTTTCGATTTTAAAAGAAGTTCTAATATGAAAAAGGTGCATGAAAATTAGGGTTTTCTTGTTAGTGTAATTTCATTGTTTTTCTTACAACTTCTTAGACAACAATGGTTATGTAAGTTAATATGTTATAGTTGACGTAACTATAACTTCTCTCACTTTATAAACTATGCATGAAATAAATCAATCAAGCATTTGTATTTTGTATTCTATTTTCATTTTGGTATCAAAGCTTCTTTATGAAACTGCTCTAAAGCATATTTTATCTAAACAGAGCTAAGACAAGTTGCTCGCAATGATAAAGGTGTCACTAGGCTTGCATTTCATATAAAGCTACATAACATAGCTTTTATATAAGGTCAGGCATTCAGTATGTAAATGTCTGGTATTTCTTTTGCTATTGACATCAATTTTGTTTTTGTTTGTTTTCTGCAACTTCATTATGGAAAAAGGATCCACCACCAAGCTCCATAGCACGCTTTCCACAATGTTTTGATGCTCCCATGTATAGAATGTGGGTATGTGCAAGATCATCATGGAAAAAACAAGCCCTTAAGTGGCAAAAAATTTAGAAAAATCAGAGTTAGGCAACTTGACGTAAAAATTTGAATAAGTTATCTATATTATTTCAAAAATATGTAAAAATAGAATTTGTAGCAAATTGAATGTAGTTTCTAAACTACTAGATTTTCTTAAAAAAAAAATATATTTGGTGAAAATTTGAAATTTCAATGGAGTAGTACTTAACTGTGGAAAATTAAGAAGCAGGTGTATGTCCCACCCTAACCACAATAAAATGATAATATTTTTTTTATAATATTTTAGATATAAGTAGAGGACTCATGTCCTAATGTGATGCATATTTTTTTGTAATTTTTTTCCAAGTAAATAATTAATTATGAATTTTAAATTACAACTTTTAAAAAATATAAAAACTTGTATGTCTAACCACCTTAACTTGGTCAAAACTTCATGAAATTTATTTTTTCTTTTTTTAATCCTATAGTATGCAAATTATAGAATGTGACGTATTTTTTGGATTCAAAAAATGTGATATCATTTGAAAGCTATAGATGATTTTTCAATTAGGTGCATGAAAATTAGGGTTTTCTTGTTAGTGTAATTTCATTGTTTTTCTTACAACTTCTTAGACAACAATGGTTATGTAAGTTAATATGTTATAGTTGACTAACTATAACTTCTCTCACTTTATAAATTATGCATGAAATAAATCAATCAAGCATTTGTATTTTGTATTCTATTTTCATTTTGGTATCAAAGCTTCTTTATGAAACTGCTCTAAAGCATATTTTATCTAAACAGAGCTAAGACAAGTTGCTCACAATGATAAAGGTGTCACTAGGCTTGCATTTCATATAAAGCTACATAACATAGCTTTTATAAGGTCAGGCATTCAGTATGTAAATGTCTGGTATTTCTTTTGCTATTGACATCAATTTTGTTTTTGTTTGTTTTCTGCAACTTCATTATGGAAAAAGGATCCACCACCAAGCTCCATAGCACGCTTTCCACAAATGCTCCCATGTATAGAATGTGGGTATGTGCAAGATCATCATTTAAGTGGCAAAAATTTTAGTTTCATCAATTTTGGGTAGAAAAAAAATGTCGCCAGCCACATACCCATCATATTGCCACATATTTTGGGTATCATGATCCTGCACATACCCATAGTATTGAGATGGTGTTAACAAGTGGTTGATACTCCATGATTGATAATAGCCACCATCTGTGCAGTATTGAGATGGTGTTAACAAGTGGTTGATACTCCATGATTGATAATAGACCACTGTGAGCATGCAAAGGATGGATATTCAGGTGTTGAGGTTCATGTGATGCCTATGCAAATGGAGATCATCATTTGTGCTTAGTGAAAAGTGACATAGTATTATGGGATGGTGTGCTTGTTAAGGGATAAGATTGTCTTAGGAATTTTCTAGAAAGAGAGTTTTCCAAAAATTAGAAACAATTCGAAATTTTTCGAGTTCAAAAGAGATTTTTCTAGAAATAAAAAATAGCTAAAAGTTGTCCAAGAAAAGGAACATTATAGTTTTATAATTCTCTACAATACTAGAAGTTTCTAAGATCAATGTTAAATATGCAACTGTTCATGTTGCAAATGTAATGGTGAGTGTATATTGTTGGATTGAATACAATAAAGTTAGAATAATTTCTTCAACTATTCCTCTCTTTAATAGTCTATTTTCCCTATTTCTTATTATTATTTTTAGAGTTGTTTTGGGCTTGTTTTTTACATGGTATCAGAGTTGGAGTATTGCTAGATTGATATTTGTTTGAAGGCTGATTTTATTGCTAACATGGGCTCTTCAAATTAAGTTTTTCCTATCTTTGATGGAAGTGATTTTGCAAATTGGAAGACTGCAATCAAGAATGCTTTGAGAGAAAGGGCCCTATGGAGGATAGTGAATAAAAAAATTGGAGAACCCCAAATTGAAAAAGAAAAAGAGTTCTAGAAATACAAGTTGGAGCAAGCTAGAGATATTATTGGAAAAACTTTAAGCCCCAATATCAATAGAAGATTTGTTGATATTGATAATCCAATAGAGGTGTAGGATAATTTAGAAAAATATTATAAATATGCAGATATTGCCAACATGTTTAGTATAGAAGAAAATTTGATGAACTTAGATCCATTTGATTTTGAAAAAATGACTGATTACTTCAATGCAGTTACCTTTTTAAATGCTCGGCTGAAGAAAATAGGTGTTGAATATGCAAAAAAATATTTTTAGTTGATTGCAATGGTTGAAAGTAAGCTTCCCCATCCATACAAGGTATTTAAGGAATCAAGGAAAATGGTTCTTCAACTAAATCCCAATACGTCCTAGCAAAATTTTGATCAATTTTGCAAGTCTGTTTTAGATGAGGAAGTTCAACTTATTAAAAAAGAATATATTAAGAAGAATCATGCATATACAACTAAAAGTAAATTTTCTAGAAATGATGAAAAGAAGAATTGGAAAGGAAAAATAAATTTCAAAATAATGAAGGTTCTAACCATTTTTCTAGAAATGAGGGTGCATAAAAGCAAGTTAGAAGAAAACCCATTATTTGCAGGTATTGTGGAGGTGAGAATCTCATGGAGAAATTTTGTTTGAAGAAGAGGGACAATGAAAGGTAGAAATACAAGACCAAGCAAGAAAGGCTTAAGGGTGTAAAGAAGGAGAGACATAGATTTGTAGCCATATCCCTAAAAAGGCAAGAGAAATCAAATGAGGAGGTAATTGCTACACCCGAGAGTAAATCTAGTGTTAAGGGGGGATACTTTGCTTCAAATTCTAATAAAGAATGGATTTTAGATTCAGGGGCATCATCTCACATGAATGAGGATAGATCTTTGTTTATTGATTTTTATGAAGGGAAGAATTCAGATCAAGAAATTACTATTAGAAATAAAATGAAACTTCCAGTTTTAGGAACATGGACTATTAATGTAACAAATGGGTCTTTGAAAAAAAAATTACTGGTTGAAGGATTAGGCATGAATCTTATTTTAGTATATAAAATAGTTCAAGCTAGATATGAGTTTGTTGTCACTGCTAAACAAGTTATTGATAGAGATAGAAAAGACCCAAGCAATATAATTGATATTGGTAGAGTTGAACATGAAGAGAGTCTATTTAAATTTGTGGGATTTGTTGATGTTGAATACACACTCTTTCATGCTTTTATTGCTTAGAATGATTATATGTCAAAACTTTAGCATGCTATACTTGGACATATAAATTATAGAAAATTACAAGAGATGGTTAGAATGGATATGGTTAGAGGATTAATAAAAATTTCAGCTTCTAAAGGTGTGTGTGAAGGATGTGTGTTAGGGAAACATCATTTAGATCCTTTTAATTCAAGTAAAGCATGGAGAGCTAATCATCTGTTGTAACTCATTCATAGTGATTTATGTGAACCAAGCTATCCTTCACTTTTAGGTTCCAGGTACCTTCTCACTTTTATTGATGATTACAGTAGGACAGTATGGGTTTATTTTCTTGAAAGGAAAAATGAAGTATTTGAATTTTTTCAAAAGTTTAAGGCATTAGTTGAAAATCAAAGCGAGAAAATAATTAAATACTTAAGGACGGATAATGGGGGTGAATATTGCAATTATGCATTTGAGTCATTTTGTGAAAATTATGGTATTAAGGTGCAAAGAATAGTTCCTTATACACCTCAACAAAACGAGGTTGAACTAATGAATAGAACTCTTTTAGAAATGGCTCATTGTATGTTGCATTTTAAAATTTCGCATAATAAATTTTGGGGTTTAGTTGTTTCTTGTGCTGAATATATTGTGAATAGAATCCCCACCAAAGCCCTCACAAATATCACCCCTGAAGAAGCTTGGAGTGGTAGAAAGCCCCACATTGGGTATTTTAAAGTATTTGGGTGTATTGCTTGGGCACACATTCTTGATGAAAAGAGGGAGAAGGGTGAAACCACAATTGTGGTTTACAATTGAATTGAGGAAGGAAAATCTATTTTTTTTAGATGTCACTAGCTAAGGGGGTTTGCTCAAACTATCATGTTTGAATGAACCATTCAAGACATTTGGTCAAACCATATGTTGGACCGAACCATTATTAGGTCAACGCAAAAACTAATATTTTAAGCGGTTCAAAACCCCTTTGAATTAGGGCTTTTTAAAAATCTCTCCCATCACTATCAAATGAATTGAAAGTGAACAAAAGAGCGACGTGAACGTGAACAAGGCTCCAAATGGCGAACGCCATAATCTGGGAGTTCAACGGGACCACCATTTCAACGTGCACCGCCATATAAAGGTTTGATATCCATAGCTAGGTTGGTATTGTTATTTGAATCCTCCATGTGAATCTATTTGTTTAAAAAAAAACTCCCCTAAATGACCATTTTTACTGCTTTGTAATTCCTGTGCAACAATATATGTCAAAATTACCCATTTCAAAAATATATGTCCAAACAAAACCAAAGGCATTACCCATTTCAAAAATAAGATGTCAAAACTAGTTTAGAAAGATTAAGCCATCATGTGAGAAACCCATTTTTCTAATTCAAATTAATACAAATTGGTGAAGGATGTAGAATTTGGCTTTACAACTGTGAATTGAATTTGCTTGAAAGTTTCTAAAGCCTTTTAAACAAAACACATTTTTTAAAATTTGGATTTACAACTGCCAATTGCATTTGCTTGAAAGTTTCTAAGGCCTTTTAATTTGGATTTACAGCTACCAATTGCATTTTCTTGAAAGTTTCTTAAGCCTTTTAATTTAGATTTACAACTGCCAATTGCATTTGCTTGAAAGTTTCTAAAGCCTTTTAATTTAGATTTACAACTACCAATCGCATTTGCTTGAAAGTTTCTAAAGACTTTTAATTTGGATTTACAGCCAAAAATGAATTATAAACTCTTGTAAAATGAAAACTAAATGAAATAACTTGCAATATTTAATTACTCCTCTGAACTTACAACAAAATTTGCACTTACAATCAAGTCAATTTACATAACTTTTGAGAATAATAAAAAAAATATTATTATCAAAAAATATTATGAATCTAAAGCCAATGGTGCTATAAGAACCACCTTAGAATTACAAACCTTGTGGCTAAGAGACCACTTAAAGCTCAAACAAACAAGCATTGTAAGAGCCACCCAAATAGCAACTAAGTGAAGTTCAATTACAATCTGGATGTGGAATTTTCCATGACTAGTTTTGAGGATTCCATAGACTAACTAGCTATGGAAATTAGGGGGTTTCCATCCTCCAATACCTCATGGTAGACAAACAGGGTGTCCAATATATTGGAGTAAAATTAATGGATAAATAAGCATGTCTTCTCTCAAAACCTATCTTGATTAAATATGTAATTTTCAAATTCTTTTATTTCCCTCTAAACTACATGTACAAATAATCCTTGGTCAACACCCTAATTGAAATGATCAACTTATTAGATAACACCTACAACCCCATCATTAATTTTTAAGTAAACATTTACACTTCCATAAGTTACTTTCCCTAAGCCCATAGTAAGTGAAAATGGGCATACATGACAATATGAAATCATATGACTCACCATGTTCTCTATTCTTAGGATTTTGGAGTATATCAAAATATCCAACCTATATAATTTCATTGTCAATCTCAACCAGTCTTTGTTTCAACTTCCAAATCATCCACACAATCCTCCCTAAAATATTCAATATATGTGAAACATAATTATGAGGAAGATACAAATAATCCTTGACATAGCTTTTTGTATCAAAGGATAATATGGTTCTATAATTTTAAACTATTTCCAATTTTGAAATCAAAATACAATCAATTATCTATTTAATCTCAATAATCGTAATTTTAAGGCAAACATAAATTACTTGAATCTTTTTAAGTTCTCTCATTAGATTCTACTTACTCTAACTTAAATTTAAAAAACAACATTAAAATCCACATAACAAATTTCAAGGACATAATATTATTACAATATTATTTAAAAATCTAATTGTAATGAACATGTTATAGTAATAAATATTCAAATTTTAAATCTATGAAAAAATATAACCAAATGATCCTTAGTTTTCATATATCATTTGTGATGAGATTGTTGAATATTATATTTTTTTAGGCCAATCTTTAGGCACTAATTGACCATTGTTAAAATGATCCTTTAAATTTTATTCATTTTTTTTTTAGGATTATAAATTTTTACAATTTCTATTAAACCAAACTCAAAATAATGGTATAGATTAAGATTCTTGTCTTTATCCTACATTTGGGTCATGTTTGAATAGATTTACTATCATATTTAGAAGTTTTATTTTGTTATTATATATTTTTTAACATATATAAAATGTATGGTTGGATTAGTGAGATGTTATAACAATTATACAATATGAAGTCAAACTTTATTAGATTGATTCCTAATAAATTAGGAATAACGATTAAATTTATAGCTTTATGCAATCTATAAGTATAAATAGCTTGATGGTAGAAACTTTATACATATAAAAATATGATAAATGTGTGATTATTTTTCTTTCCAATCTATAAAAAATTTATGTGCTTGGATATATAATTGAGATGATTCATTCATAATACATAATGATAAAATTCATCATCATATGGAGTATTTTATATTATCTTCCATTAAATTCATCCTCTTTATGATATTCTTATGGAATATTGATATTCTAGTGTGAATTCTTAATTTTAGACATATCTTAACTAGATAAATTTAGGTTCAATGAAGGCATTAGAACATTTTTTTCACTTACATAATCCTATCTTGAAGTTCATTTATGTTAACAACTATTAAATTAGATATTTTTATCCCCAATTATTTTCAAATAATTTTACACTAAACAACCATTTAAGGATGCTATGTTATAGATTATAGTTGTCTTCCAATTCTTTATAAATTGTTCAACCCTCTCATGGTATAAATAATTTTACATTCAGCAACCATGTCTAAAGTAAATTATATACCCAACCTCTTCCCCTATTTAACACACTCATAAACCTTGCTACTAATCTCATTCGAAGAGGTGGAACAACCAATCTTAGAGGGATCCTCATCCATGGGTTTTTTTATCATTGTTCTTGACACTGAGATCCACCACATGTTTAGGTGGTTATCAATAGAATTATTCATTTTAGCAAACATAGGAGAGACAAGGGAGCCATCAAGCTAGGCTCTAGTACTATTCTAGAAATAGTAGAACTAGAAGCTAGAATCCTAATAATGATAGCCTTTGGATAATACACAAGTTTTCCTTTTGAAGAGATTGGGGAACACTTATTGGATGGGTTTTATTTCCCCTTCACCACATTTTGATTACGATTAATAATTGAAATAATAAAATTCTCAAATTGGTATAAGAAACAAATAAACCCTTGGTGGAGGGGAGCTCATTTTTTTCCCATGTGCAACTCTAATAATAGATATCTTAAATTACATGAGTAAATGAAAAGGGAAGCTAACAAGTCACATGCATCTAAGATTATTTATAAGATAAAAGTGATAGGATAAACAACATTTATAGTTTCCTTCTAGGATGAAATAAATAATCAAGTAGAAACATTTATATACTTGTGAGGAAATCATCTATATGTTCCTTCCTCTTGTATTTACTTTCTTTATGAGACTTCAATTCCTTCATGGTAAACCACTTGTAGTAGCAATACCTTCCTCAATGGCTTTAAAGGTTAACCTTCTTACTTTTTAACCAAAATTTTAATAACATTCAATTTTGTGTAATTTTTGGAGCACTATTATCATTTTAATTCAAAATAATGTAAGAAATTTATATAAATTTAAAAATTAAAAAATACTAAAATAATAGTTTTAAATTAATTGAAAACATGGTTGGACCCCTCTAATTTTGTGGAACTATTTCTTAAAAGCTATTTTAGTTGAATTTTATATAATAGGCAAAGGAAGCCGCATATGGCATTAAGACCTTCCTTGATGGTCTTTACTAGGGAATTTTTAATTTCATTCATAGGTCTTGAGGTATTTTAAACATAAGTTGTGTTTGAAAAAAGGTATTTGGTACAAACTCCCAAAAAAATCAATGTTATATGTTTATGCTATTAACACATGAAATTTTGGGCCTTAAAATAGCCACATCACCCCCATATTTTAATACAAATGAGACATTGAGGGTTTATGTCACTTATAATAGATCTACAATTATTTTATATATCTACAATTATTTGATATAGCTCCATTTAGATCAATCCATATATCCTAATTTCTATCAAATCATAAGGTGTCAATTTCAATAATTACACAGTGAAGCATACGATTTTTCATTTGCTAGTAGAGGGTTATCTTATTATGCCATTGAAATAAAATATAGGTCCTCAATACTTTTCATCTTTATTTTCCATCATTACATTGAACCTTATAAGGGACATCTTCATTGGTAGTCATCTAATGCATAAAGACAAATAATGCCAAACTTAAGCCAAGTTAATTTTATAAATAACTTAAAATAATTTATAACATGGGTAAACACTAGAGTCAATTGCATAATCTATCATATACTTATCAATCAAATTTCATATCATGTCTATTATTCTAATGACTAGCTTCCAAATAAAAGCATCCTTCTAAATAAATTAAAGTGCTCAATTATGGTTACATGTTACCAATTTTACTTCTTGTAAAATAATATAATCAATAGACTCATAAGATCTTCTAAACATACAATCAATAGCTCTCTTGCTAAGAGATTCTTTACCTTTTACATTTAAACTATTAAAATTCATAATTAACCATGGTAACACTTAATATAGTCTATTAATAAAAATATAAAGCCTTCATTTCCTTCCTCTTTTGGGAGACTTGGATCTACAACCAATTATGTGCATCATTCCATCTTTCATTAATCATTTGGAACATCAAGGATTGATCATTGTGCATCATTATACAAAGCTAGTCCATTATATCTAGTTGTAGAATTTGTATAGGCAACTGTTTAATTTTTAAAATGTAAGAATTGATTTATTTTACTATAATATCCAAGAAATTTATAAAAATAAGAGTAATAAAATAATTATTAATATTATCTAAATGAGTAAATATAACCATATTTTCGTATGGATGATTTTATATTATCTATAAGATTTGAGATAATAGAAAAAATATGTACAAAGATTAAATCTTCATTTTCTCCTATTCTTTCATTATTTCTTTCTTTTTGTACTAGGGTTAAATCTTCATCTAGGTTTGTTGTGTACTTATAAGAAACCTTTGTTCAGGTTAGTATCATGTTCTTGTACATTGTATGGTAACTTTCATGATAAATATTATGTGCATGTGTCCCTTCCTCCTATCAAATTTTCTTTATGGATATGATGAAGTTTATTTCTAATTTTTTGGTTTCCTCCTTATCAAAATATTACTTTAATAATTTAGAAATTATATTTACAAGCTTATCATCTCTCTCATTTTCTTCTCTTAGTTGTACCTTCAATAATGACTAAATTGATTTTACATGACCACCAATGTTAAGTAACGATGCTTTCCCTTTATTACTAGTTGTAGGAAATAAATCTTAGATGCAACCTTTATCAATATTTTTTAAGTCTTTAATGGCACATTTTGTACTAGAGTGCACACTTGTAAATTTAAAATTTAGAACTGTTTTAGATTATGTTTTGTGTGCAATCTAGTAATTTGAATGTTTTGATTATTAAAAACTAGATAGATGTTGAATGTTTTTTTGTTAATGGTATGAAAATATTATTGATGAGTGGATGAATTATTAGAACTATTTTAGATTTCTATTCCCTATTTCTAGATATATTATTTACCAAGGTCTCATTGCTCCTTTAGGTGTACATACACATATAACATGGAAAATGCAAATGTTCCACCTCCAGAATTTTTTTTGCAAATACCACTAATGAGATTAAGAAATTGAGAGACTCATTAGCACAGGGTGCAAACCTAGGGATATATTCTGAACCATGCATGTCAATATTACATAGTCTAGAAAAACTAAGAGATGAACTTGAGAGGACTAGTGCATTTTCCCCAAATAGAGTAACCGCTATTCTTCCCTGCATGCAGTAAGAAGTACATGGTGACATTCCCCTTAAACAAATACAGGATAGTGTGACCAAAGAAATGATAAAAAACACTTGTTTTCCATAAATTATCAAAATGTGCATAAGTTTAGGGGATACCAGGTCACTAGATGTGTCAATTGTGTTATGGCCTCATTGATCTACCCATGATTTCTCACAACACATGGTCAATACCCAAACAATAACCAGATCCATTGTATTTTGTTCAACAATTGTATGTTGAGGTCCATTTGGGCCTCAAAGTCAACTACCTGGACATTCCACCATATGTTGGTCAAGGGTGTGGTAGGATTGCCAATAGGTCCACCTATCGTCGAGTAGATAGACCAGCCCCAGTGTTTAGGGTATTGGTTGACGAGAGGTCTCCTTCTCTCACCCCAGCTCTAGCCCCCATAGCAGATGAGGTTGTCGTTGCTTCCCAAAAGGAAGCAATTGACATTGTAGGTGACATTGCAGCTACCACCACTAGGATATCTACTAATTGTGTAGGTCATTATTTGATTTCTAGATGTTCCCGATCCATGTCATTTTCAGCACAATGGACCACCATGGATCCTTATATAGTGGTAGGTATCCCTACTCCCACAGAGCTTGAGGCACTTACAGGAGATATGGCATGCAAGACTTTGCATTGTTTGGCTAAGGACCTCTTGGAGGCATATGCATTCATTGCATCAGACTGTGGGATCGATGTAGAGCATGTTAGAGATCATTTGGGATGTGAACCTCATTCAATTCTAGGATCCCATCACTCTCAGCCCAACACTAGTGCACGTCAGGATCCACTTACAAATGATTCGGCAGCTACATAGATTATGGGTTTTATTGAGATGTTGATCTATTTTGTCTCTTCATCACCGATGCCATCTCACCTACATAATCCTCTCCACTCATCATTTATGACACGACATGGGATAGATCAGATGGATGTAGATGTTGGTTCATCGCTTAACTGTATAGTTGATATGGTGGAGGTGACCATTTAGAGGACTCAGGTCATCTGATATCAGATGATGTGCATGTATGTGTGCATGTGCATGTTTCAATTCCTTTTTAATTATTTTTAAATTTTAGTTTTAATAACTAGATATTCATGTACTGATATATATGTATATATATTGTAGGTGGACATACCTCATGTCACTCCTAGCCTTGTTCCTCTAGATCGTGTACATCGATGTGACTCTGTGGATGAATCTCCTGCTAGTGGACATGTGGGTTTTAAATTTTTATATATACACATGTATATGTATGCATAGATCTAGATAGATATTTAAAAATATACAACTACATTCTTAAAAATAACTTTCATAAAATTTATTTAATATAAATTATATGTATTTAACACATTTTGTACACAATTTTATTTGCAGGGCTCAGCACATCCATCAGAGCAGGATCATTCTCATTCAGATGGTCATTCGACTAGGAATCAACATTCATATTATGCCCTGCACTAGATTTATGATCTTTACTACATGTATTTTCTTAAGAAAGAATATCACTTTTATATTAGTGATGATAAATAACATGACATGCTTTTTGTTCAACATTGCTTTACAAATTTTTTTTGAGAATTTGAGAAGTAGGGATGTAAAATTTGAAAAAAAATTTGTATGGTCAGATGGATGTGCGACACAATTCAAATCTTCAAGGCCATTCTATGCACTTTGTAGATATCATAAAATCTACAAAATACCACATGTTTGGAGTTTTTTTGAGAGTGGGCATGGAAAGGGTGAGCATGATGGAGCAGGAGCTTGCATCAAACGAGCTTTAAGAAAGCATCAAATGAGTTATCTAGAAGATCGTATAGACAATGCACATGATGTTGTTGAATGATACAAGAAACACTTTGCATCGAATGTGGTCGACACATCTTTGAGAACAAACTGACACATTCCACATAGAGTGTTTTGGGAGATATCAGGTATGTATAAAGTACATTTTCAAAAATTTGAATTTATTTAAATTTAAAATATATATATATATACATGTTTTTTCACATAAATTTGTTGTTTTACATGTATCTAGGTGTGGATAGAAGATCAATGCATGGATGCAAGAGGGTAGAAAAAAAATATCTTTGCATTGTGTTAGGAGTTCAGATAGTCACCATGGATGGACATTACACACAAGGGATTACTCTTGTTTTGGCACTGGGTGCATTGCAGGAAACTCTGATCATGCATGCAACAACCAAGAACTTGGATATGTTGGTAAATGGGATATGGTGCCACCAATTGTTTCAGAAACATATGATGAAAATGAGGAAGAAAGATTTGAAGATATTCCTTTGTTTTCAATTGATTATGACCATATTTTCAGATTGGTTAGAAAAGGTACATGTGTAAGTTTTCAATAATTTAAATATTATATATATCTAGTTAATGATCTTTAAAGTCTAGAGACATTTCTTATTTTTTTAGAGTTTTTTTGTGTAAATTTAGTGTACAGAAGATGTTTTTGTAGTCATAGCAGAGCCTGGAAACATCGAAGGTGTTAGCTATTATTTATTGCGTTGCATAGAAGAGAGGAATAAGCTAGCACAACCTAAAACAAGTGATGGAATGTTATTTCCCACAGGTGAGTTTAAATTTAAAATTATATATACATTGTGTTCACATGTGCACATTGCATTATACACATTAAATATATATTGTACAAACCTTGAGCACGAAAATTTTGTACACATTCATATGTCTTACCTTAGGTTCATGTTTACCATGCAAGTTCTGCTATAGTGCAAGGGACATATCTAAAACAAGTCAAAGTTGTTCAACATGGGATTCATTTTGTTGACTATCAACCTGATAACAAGATATATCAATACAGTCACTTAATAATTGCTACCACCCTACATCTTCATGCAGTTCCACATGCATGTGGCAGAAGAAAATGGAGACTAGATAGTGATGATCATCAAAAAATTCTACATGTTATTGAAGAGTAGGCTGAACCAGAATCTTTGACTTAGATTATATCCATTATTTTCAAGTTCACTTGTAACCCTATACATGTTCAAGTGAGAACTTATAGTAACTTGTACATAGTTGTAAATCATTTTGCGTAAATTACAATTATATGTACATATTTGTTCCATGGAATTATTAAGTTCAAGAATCTTTGATAGCATCATCTCTCACTTTTTTTGGTTGCATGTAAACCCATATATATGCTTTCAATACTTATTTGAAACCTAGTGAAGTTTTTTAAAATCATTTTTCCTAAATTACAATTATATACAACTATATTTGTTTCATGGAATTTTTAAGTTCAAGAATCTTATATACAACTTATATTTTTCCATCGAATTGTTCCATGGGAAATTATGTATTTTAAAATTAAGTATTATCTAATTATAAAATTTTGCACACATATTTAAAACATAAATCAATGCAAATAAAAAAATAAAGTTGTCATCAATTTAATTCACAAAAAATACCGAAATGGAAATAGAATGTTCTCACCCTAACTACCTCTACCCTTAAGCCTTAAAACCCTTAAACCCTACCCTCTACAATTCCTTAACCCTAAACCTAGTAAACCCTCACTTCTACCCTTACACCCTTAAACCCTATACCCCAATTCTTAACCCTTTAACCCTTAAACCCTCTACCCTCTACTCTTAACCCTATACCCCTCTATCTCTCCCACTCTCTCTCTCTCAAGTCCTCCCTCCCACCCCTCTCCCTCTCTCGGTCTCTCTCTCTCACCTCACCCCCATCTCGAAGCCCCCTACTCTCTACTCTCTATCTCTCTCCCACTCCCTCCCTCTCTCTCTCAAGTCTCTCCCTCCTACCCTATCTCCCTCTCCCCTCTACCCTTAACCCTTAAACCCTAAACCCTTGTACCCACTACCTTTTATCTCTCTCCCACTCCCCCCTCTCTCTCTCAAGTCTCTCCCTCCTAGACCCACTCTGTCTCTCTCTCTCTCACTCACTCCTATCTCTAGATCCCATCTACCCTCTACTCTTAAGCCTTAAACCCTTAAACCCTCTCTCTCTCACTCACCCACTAATTCTATCTCAAGCTCCCCTTTACCCTTAACCCTTAAACCCTTCTACCATCTACCCTTTATCTCTCTCCCACTCCCCCCTCTCTCTCTCTCAAGTATCTCCCTCCTACCCCCTCCCTCTCTACCCTAACCCTTAAACCCTAAACCCTTGTACCTTCTACCCTTCTATCTCTCTCCCACTCCCCCCTCTCTCTCTAATCTCTCCTCTACCCACTCTCCCTCTCTCTCTCCTCTCTCTCTCTCTCACTCACTCCCATCTCTAGATTCCCTCTACCCTCTACCCAAGTAAGTAGGTTAAACCCTTAAACCCTCTCTCTCACTCTCTCACTCCTATCTCGAGCTCCCCTCTAGCCTTAAACCCTTAAACCCCCTCTCTCTCACTCACTCACTCCTTCTATCTCAAGCTCCCTCTACCCTCTACTCTTAACCCTATACCCTCTATCTCTCTCCCACTCCCTCCACATCTCTCTCCCAAGTCAATGATATAGGCCTTCTGTAAAATTTTCCAGCCATAGTTGCCATTCTCTCCAATTGAAAAAATCCATGTAGACATTAAAATAAACATAAGAATAGTTAAAGAATACCCATAAGCACAAAACTAACGAATCTTCAACTTCACTACTCAAGTGGTTTAAAGCATGAGAACAAAATAACCTTCTATGTCTCTAAATCTTATACAGTGTATGATACGAAGCAATTTCATCATGGTGGGAAAATCACTGCACTAAAAATATTTCTAGAGAGAATAAAATCCAGGAGGTACGTAGGGTTGTAAATACATTAGAATCAGAATAGGTACAACTAAAAAAGGAGTGACTCATAATCCTTTTAACCATAGTTTACATTTGAGAATACAAAAATATGGAATATGCATCATCAAATTAGTTAGGCTGTGCAAACGGACCTCATCTTTCAACCAAATATTCTCAATATGTAGTTGCTACTCTTGAAGACTAACTTCTACAATAACAACAGGTCCTCCGCAGTTGGTGCATATGGGATTTCTCATGGATTCTTTAATTGCCATGTTCTCCAAGAGAAGCTTCTCATTATCTTGCCTGAGGAGAGTGTTTTCATGACGCTCGTGTTGAGCCTAAAAATTCAAGATTTGAAAAGCCACATGATTAGAAAAATTTAAGGAATAAGGCATGAATCCTTAAAGTTCATCAATTTTGCAACATTACTACAATTTTTTTGTCATTTTCTTAATCCCCAAATACTTTCATCTGGGTTCACCGATTCTGGAACTAGAACTTAATATGGCATGGTGCAAGCCCCAATTTCTTACTCAGAAGCTGCCTTTTCTTCTCATCTAGGTGAGGGAACTCTTTGAAAATCTTGTAGCAAACCAAAAATAGGAATAAAGTCAGAAACAACAATTCTCAATGGATGAGAAGTATTGAATTGTTTAGTGAAAAAAGGGCATACGCTTCCATCTCCTAAATCTGCTGAGGATTATGCATGTGATAGTGCTTCTTTTTGGAATGGTTATCTTCTTTCTCATCACCAGATCCATTCCCTTCCATGTTTTCACTACTAGACCTGCTCTCATACTCTTCATCTCTCTGTCTCCCAAGCTTAGACTCTCCATCGCTGCTACCAAACATGTCTCCTTTTCCTTCCAAGCTACTTGTCTATCTAACAATGCCCATCATAAATATATACTCACTTATATCTATAAACAAAAAAAATTCCCATAAGAAAATAAAATTAATACACATTTCCACATCAATACCCATATTTTTATGATTTTCGGTTGAAGAGACAACCTACCAGCGTCAAGGAGAGCTTGGGTGTGGATTTGTAGATGTTCATGTTCATATTAGACCTTGGCTGAGGGCCAACGAAGCAAGGCTATGCCATTCCAATATTGTTAGATGAGATCTCAAAGAAAAACTTTTTTTTTTAATCGTTCCTACCCTCAAGTAAACTACCCAATCCAAAACTCATCCCAAAATGCTTTTCAGTCGTTTCTAATCCTGATGCTATCATGGCATTGGAGGAGTCATCTACATGCCCATTCCTACCCTATTCTAATGCTAATATTATTATAATATATTATAATAATAATATATAATTATTATTATTATTATTATTATATAAAAATTATATAATTAAAAAGTATATAATTTAGATTTATATTAATATCATATATTATAAAATAAAACTATTAAAAAATGGCAAAAAAAAATAATAATAATAAAATTGATTCATGTCAGGGTGTTCGACCGAACACATTAAGTAGGTTCGATCGAACCCTCTCGAAATACATTTTAAAATGGTTCGGTCGAACCCATGTTCGACCGAACCATAGTTCGACTGAACCACCCTTTTTTCACCTTCTCCCTCATGGGCACCAAAAATGTCTAAAATTTTGCACTTTGAAGCTCGATTTGAGAATGAAAATGGAGGAGACTTCACAAACCCAACTGGTATTAGATAGCCCTCAGAACGAGCTATCCAACGAATATAATTTTCATATGTTTTAGTTTTATTATCTATTTGTTTTTAAAGTTTTATTAAATATAGGTTTTTCACTGAAAATGAAGCTCTTTGTTCTGCACATGTGGAAAAAAAAAGATTATCAATTTTTTTTTTTGAAAAATATGAGTACACCAGATATTGGAGTCCTTGATCCAACAAAAAAAAAAAAAATTGATACATACAATAAAAGTTACGCGTTATATGGTCGCGCTATGTCCGAATTGTAATTGGTTTGACTTTGAAACTCAATTAAAGAAAAAATATTAAATAAAAAACTATCTAACCAAGTGGAAGCACTAGATATCAGAATTAAAAATCTAAATTCAAAAGAATTATAATTTTATCCTTCATGGAAAAAAAGTTATGCATTATACGGTGTGCGTCACTTTTTAAAAATGTTGTTTTCTGAAAAAAAAAACTAGTTTTCATGGGAGATGGAAAAAGAAGTGCAATCTGATTCCAAAAATTTTGAAAAAAATATTTTTAGAATCTAAAGACAAAATGTGATGAGACTCTAGTTTGCATCATCTTCAAATTCCTCATGGTTTAGCCACTATAGGTGCCTAAAAATGAAGATTTAGTTAACAAAAATTATTTCAGTGTCCAGTTTGGCCAAAAATTGTAAACCACTATTGTGGGATCACCCAAAAGTTAGAAAAAAAGAGTCATATGTGTTTATTTATGGGTTATAGTGAAGAATCAAAGGCTTATAGGCTATATGATTTTACAACAAACACAATCTTTGTTAAAGTAGAGATGTAAATTTTGATGAGAATTCACAACTTACAACCACTTCCTCTTACTCTACAACAACAAATGCCTCTCATTTTTCTCATATTTTAGAAATAAATGGAGACTACATTGATGAGGATGAGGTGTGCACTACTAATACTATTAGAAATGAAACATCTAATGCTTGTAATCAACCATTTTCTGTAGGCAGTGATGATGAAGAAGTTGACTTTTCAGCTAGACAAAAGACAATGAGTATTGAAGAAATATATAGGAAATGCTCAAAGATCTAAGGAAGGAATGGTAGTGCACTCATGGCCAAAGTATTACAAGTAAATGACCCAACCTCATATGAGCAAGCTAGAGGGAAGAAATAATGGGAGCAAGCCATGAAAGAGGAATATAATGCATTGTTAGAGAATAAAACTTGGGAACTTGTGCCTGCCCCCAAGGTAAGAATGTTATTGGTTGCAAATGGGTTTACAAAATAAAATTTAAATCAGATGGTGCTATAGAAAAATTCAAGGCTAGATTGGTTGTTAAGGGGTTCAATAAAAAAGAGGGTGTTGATTATGAAGAAACATTTTCTCCTGTCATTAAAATGAATATAGTTAAAATTATTCTTTCTTTGGTTGCAATTCTTGGGTGGCATGTTCATCAAATGGATGTCAAAAATTATTTCTTAAATGGAGATTTATATGAAGAAATATATATGGATCAACCACAAGATTTTGTAGATTAGCAACATCCTAATCTTGTTTTCAGATTAAAGAAGTCACTTTATGGACTTAAATAAGCACCAAGAGCATGGAATGAGAAGATTGGAAGGTATTTTCGGCTTCATGGGTTTAAAATATGTAAATCAGATCCAAATCATTATGTGAAGAGAGTGTGAAATGAAATTATTCTTGTTGTAGTTGTGATACCAAAATGTTTAACCTATTCTAAGCAATTAAAATGCAATGGAAAACATAATGAAACACCTCAAGATTAGCCTAAGGAATTTGAAAATGCAAAGAGGAAAATGTTAAATGAAGATAGATGGTTATACCTTCCTTCTTGCAGCTGAAACTCCTTGGTTGGCCCTTAATTTGGATTGATTTGTATGCTCCTTGATGGCTCTTGATGTGGCTAAAAATGAAGGATTTGACTATATGCTTGGATGTAAATGCAAGTGAATGTAATTGAAGGCTAGATGAGTGCACAAAATGGCAGCATTTAGTTGCAAAATGGCTAAGTGTTCTAAATGCCTTAGAGGATGGGGTATTTATAGAGGGAAACTTGAATTCTCTAGAGAATTCAATGGTTGAGATTCATCCAACAAGGTCAAGATGAAGGGCTATGGTGGTTGAGAACTCACAAGCCCTCACATCTTAACATGTGGATGGTGAAGTGGCCAAGGGAGATGAGGTGTAAGTGAGGTGGCCAAAAGGTACATGAGGTGGAGGAAGGACAAGTACCTTCCAAGTACCTTGGGGAGTGAGAAGATTTCCTCAAAAAGGGATTTGTTGTCCCAAGTGAGAATGAAAGGGACATTTGAGGAATTTTGGAATTCCTCAAAAATCCCCATGGGAAAAGGAGAGGTGGTTGGAGAAATAAATGTGAATTAAAAATTCACATTCTTAGGAGAGTCTAAAGGATAAGAGAGGGTCTCCAAAAAGGTGGGAATTGGTCACATGTGCATGAGGTGACATGTCAAATATTCTAGAAGATGCATGGGAAAAGGGATTCACAAGAATAATAAAATTGAATAAAAATTCAATGGGGAAGAGGGCCTAGGGTGAATAAAAGAATTAAAAATTCCTTAGGTGGGGAGTTGACCAAGGTACTAGTGGGTTTTAACTGATGGTAATTAAGGATAATTAGGGGTAATGTGGTTAGAAGCCAACTTGCAAAGTTGGAGGATGTGACACATCCTAATCAAGGATTAGGCATGTGCACATCCCTAATGAAGAGATTAGGAGATGGATTAGGATTAGGTGAAAATGACATGTGAGGAGGAATTAAATAAATGTAATATTTATTTAATTCATTTGATGAAAAGAGGTTAAGGAGGGGTAAGGTATTTAATATATTAATTAAATACCTTAGGGGTTTAGCGAATTGTATTAAATAATAGTATATTACTTAGTGCTTGGATAAGAAGGATGTTTAGATGAAAAGTGGTAAGAATTTGGATAAATTAAGTGTCCAAATTTGGATGTCTACAGTAGTTTATGTAGATAATTTACTCATAGCTGGACAAAATATTGGGTTAATTAATGATTTGAAATCAGATCTTAAAGGGGCATTTCATATGAGTGATTTGGGTGAACTAAATTATTTTCTTGGCTTGCAAATTAGTAGGCTTCGTGATGGGTTGTTTATCTCTCAAAAAAAAATGTTTTGGATCTTTTAGAAAAATTTAAAATTCTTGAATGCAAGCCAACCCCTACTCCTTTTCAATCTGGAGTTAAGCTTACTAAGGAATGTAACTCCAAGAAGGTCGATGCTACTTTATATAGATAGCTTGTTGGCAACTTGGTTTATCTAACCCATTCAAGACCAGACATTTGTTTTGTAGTCAATATGGTATCTAGATTTATGCAGGAACCTGATGCAGCACAAAGGGTTCACCAACTACACAACACAATTTAAGTCTCTTAAATCAAATTTCCAACCTTTAAAAACATAGCACTTGGAACTCTCACACAATCTCTTTGTTTTCCTTGTAGGTTTGCCAACTCAGTTTTTGGACTTATCTTGAAAAAATTCATCACACCACCAAACCAACTACATTTTTTGACACCCTTTAAGACCTACAAAAACATGTCTCAAAACCCCATAGGGTTACCTTGTAACATACCCTTCAATAAAATACTCCTACGCTGTCCACCTTGGCCAATTAGGCCTAATTTCTAAAGAAAATACACTCCAAACTCTCTGCCATTCACAAAACTCAATGGATAGTCCCTTGACAGACCTCAAAACCACTAAATCAATAGGTTTTACCCTCTAATGCTTTGATCTAAATGCCAAACTAACAAATCCTTACTCTAGGCTTCCATTCTCTTGAAATAAGGAAGGTTTTGGGTATGTGCAGGATCATCATGGAAAAAATAGGCCATTAAGTGGCAAAAAATTCAAAAAAATCAGAGTTAGGCAACTTGACGTAAAAATTGAATAAGTTATCTATATTATTTAAAAAATATGTCAGAATAGAATATGTAGAAAATTGAATGTAGTTTCTAAACTACTAGCTTTATTTAAAAATAAATAAAATTTATTTGGTGAAAATTTAAAATTTCAATGTAGTAGTACTTAAATTTAGGGAAAAAATAAGAAGTAGGTGTCTATCTAACCACCCTAACCACAATAAAATGATAATATTTTTTTATAAGATTTTAGATATAAGTAGAGGACTCATGTCCGATGTGATGTATATTTTTTTTTTTCAAGTAAATAATTAATTATGAATTTTTGTTACAACTTTTAAAAATATAAAAGCTTCGTATGTCGACCACCTTAACTTGGTCAAAACTTCATAAAGAGATTCAAAGAATTTTGTTTTTTAATCTTATAGTATGTGAAGCATAGAATGTGACACATGTTTTGGATTCAAAAAATGTGATACTATTTGAAAGCTATAGATATTTTTCAATAAGCCTATCAATTAGGACTTTAGTCGTAATTCAAATAGAAAATGAATAATAATTATTTATTAAATTTAAAGTAAATCATAATTTTATATTGGTGGAAAGTTGAGAATATCCTTTAAAAACCGTTTTCGTTTCATCAATTTTGGGTTAAAAAAAAGTCGTCATCCACATACCCATCATATTGCCACTTTTTGGTCCATCATGATCCTGCACATACCCTTTTATGAAACTATACATTCCTAGCCTCCAACCACCCTAAAAAATCTCCAAACACTACCATATATGTCTGCACAAACTCAACAAACCTTCATACAACCCTTATTAATGTAAATTCATCAATACCTTGCTTGAAAGCACCATTCCTTCATTCAAAACTCGAGGTGTTCACAACAAAGACAACAAATTATCTCCTACATAAAGTCTTCCCTAACCCCAAATCCTTATTTAACATTGAAAGCTACCTAAATACCTTCATTTCAATAAGTTTCAGATAGACCCACCAAAGGAAATGGCAGCAAATGCATATTCTTGTGCTTCAAACCCCAAAATAGGGTTATAGACCCGCTTCCAGTAAAATCACCATAAAAATCTCAAATCTTCATAAAATTCAATCAAACTAAGTGAAAAATGATGATACTCCATTCCTTTAACAAATCCAATGGCTTCCTCTGGGTATGTGTAGAATCATCATGGAAAAAAAAGGTCCTTAAGTGGCAAAAAATTCATAAAAATTAGAGTTAGGAAA
>VDFB02379711.1:101054631-101267131 GCA_007258455.2 Sequoia sempervirens
TTAAGTGTGAGTCAAATGTGTGATCAAGGACACACTTTAGTTTTCAAATCAGATTATTATGAA
Source organism: Sequoia sempervirens (assembly GCA_007258455.2). Classification (NCBI taxonomy): domain Eukaryota; kingdom Viridiplantae; phylum Streptophyta; class Pinopsida; order Cupressales; family Cupressaceae; genus Sequoia; species Sequoia sempervirens. Next base: position 101,054,695 of record VDFB02379711.1, read on the forward strand.
ATTAGTAAAGATGGTAAACATATTGCTGATTCAAGTAAAGCCGCTAACAATCTGTACATTCTTGATGATATCAAAAGTGAAAAGTGTTGCTTGAGTCAGGTAGATGAAGCTTGGCTATGGCATAGGAGGATGGGACACATGAACTTTGATAGTCCTGTTCTGATCAGCAGAAAGGAAGCTGTTAGATACATGCCAAAGCTCACTAAACCTTCAAACATTGTGTGTAGAGAATGTCAATTGGGAAAACAAACAAGGAAGAGCTTCAAATCAAAAGAGTATTCTAGCACAGAGCCTCTTGAATTGATTCACACTGATTTGTGTGGGCCAACAAGAACTAGAAGTATGCAAGGTGAGAAGTATTTTATACTTTTAATTGATGATTTTTCAAGAATGACTTGGATTGCATTTCTAAAGGAAAAATCAGAAGCACTTGAGAAGTTTAAGGCCTTCAATGCCTTAGTAGAGAATGAGAAGGGTCTGAAAATTAAATGCCTACATTCAGACAATGGAGGGGAGTTTACATCAAATGAGTTTGTAAATTTCTATGAGAAACATGGTATAAAAAGACAATACTCAACTGCAAGGACACAGCAACAAAATGATGTTGTTGAAAGGAAAAACAGATCAGTCCAAGAACTGGCTCGTAGTATGTTGAATGAGTCTAAGGTGAATGATTCTTTTTGGAGAGAGGTTGTCCATACTGCTGTTTACATTCAAAATAGGGGGCTGATTAGAGCAAAGCATAACAAGACACCTTATATTAAGAGGGATGAAGACAATCTTGGGAAGTTTGATCCTAGGGCTGATGAAGGGATTTTCTTAGGATACTCTTCTAAAAGTGAAGCATATAGATGTTTTAAAAAAAGATTAGGCAAGATTGTTGAAAGTGTTAATGTGAAGGTTCATGAAGACACTAATAGTCATAACAAGATGCAAGATGATAATGGTTTTTGTCAAAAACATGAAGAAGAAGGTGTTGTTCAACAAACACCTTCAAATGTACAACATGGGACAGCAGTTCTAAATTCTAGAAATACACTTTCAAGTGTTCAACAAGGGGCAAAAAATGTAACTACAGAAAATACAACTACAAATGACCAAAATGAGAACACATCTAGGACTTTTTTGAAGACTTCTTCAAATTTTGTTCAAAGAAATCATCCTATTGATCAGATTTTGCAAGAGGATAGACCAAGAGCCACAAGAAGAGATGTTAACTATTCTGAAGATGAAGATATCTCCTTGCTGTCCAAGATTGAGCCTAAGAGTTTTGAGGAAGCAACTGAAGACAAACATTGGGTTGAAGCCATGGAAGAACTTGAACAAATTCAGAAAAATGAAACTTGGGAACTTGTCCCAAGGCCAAAAGACAAGACCGTGATTGGCACAAAGTAGGTGTACAGAAATAAGTTGAATGAAGATGGTCAAGTGGTGAGAAACAAAGCAAGACTTGTATGCAAAGGTTATGCATAGGTAGATGGTATTGACTTTGAAGAAACTTTTTCTCCTATTGCATGTTTAGAAGCTATTAGAATGTTCTTAGCCTTTGCTTCTTTCAAAGATTTTAAAATTTTTCAAATGGATGTTAAATTTGCTTTTCTAAATGCTAATCTAAATAAAGAAGTTTATATAGAGCAGCCAAATGGGTTTGTTATATTAGAAAATCAGAACTATGTATGCAAGTTGAAGAAGGCACTCTATGGTCTTAAACAAGCCCCACGTGCTTGGTATGCTAGACTAGATGGTTATTTGCAGCAGCAAAGATTCAAAAGAGGGATAACGGACATCAATCTATATGTGAAAGAAGAAGGTAATGATATGCTGATTGTTGTAGTTTACGTTGGTTATCTGATTTTTGGTAGCAATTGTGAAGAGATGTGTCAAGTTTTTACTACTAATATGAAGGAGTTTGAAATGTCCATGCTTGGTGAGTTGTCATTCTTTCTTGGTTTGCAAATTCATCAATCTAGTAGAGGCATTTTCATTTGTCAAACAAAGTATATTAGAGAAATGTTAAAAAGGTTTAGAATGGAGGATTGCAATCCTGTGAGCACTCCAATGGTGACAAGATGCAAGTTAAGTAAAAATGATGAGTCTCCAAATGCTAATCAAACTTTGTATGGGTCTATGATAGGGAGTTTATTATAGGTTACAACTACTAAACTTGACATTATGCAAGCAGTTGGTTATGTTGCTAGATTCCAAGCTACTCCTAAGGATACTCATGTTCATGCAATTAAGAGGATCTTCAAGTATCTTAAGGGTACTATGAATAATGGGTTATGGTATCCTAAAGGTAATGATTTTACACTCACAGTTTATACAGATGCAGACTAGGGTGGTTTTGTTGATGATAGAAAGAGCACAAGTGGAGGTGCATTCTTTCTAGGTGGCTGCCTTGTTTCTTAGTTGAGTAAAAAGAAAGTTTCTACTTCATTATCTACAGCTGAAGCGTAGTATATTACAGCAATGTCTTGTTGCACACAAATCCTATGGATGAAGCAAACGTTAAAAGACATCAAGGTAGAGTATGAGCATCCTATATCTATCCTTTGTGACAACACGAATGCTATTAATATTTCTAAAAATCCAGTTATGCACTCTAGGACTAAGCACATTCCTATAAAGTATCATTTTCTGAGAGAACAGGTTAGTGACCAGCAAGTTAAGTTGGAGTATATTTCTACTAAAGAGCAGATTGCAAATTTGTTTACTAAGCCACTACCAAAGGAAACTTTTGAATACATGAGGGAGAAGCTAGGAGTGATTTCATTCCATCTTTGAGTTGTTTTGACTCAGGGGGAGCTTTCATTGTCATTCTTCAGCCCTGGTTAAGTTTTTACAGGTTGGTATCAGTCATTGATGTCAAAGGGGGAGAAGTAAGTCAAGGGGAGCATTTATTTTAGTATTGGATTCAAAACATTAGGGGGAGCATTAGTTTCACTATTGGATTCAAAACATTTCAAGCTTCATGAGGTGTTGCCAGGTGCAGTTTGGTTTTGATTTCAAGAGGTGTTGCCATCAATGACAAAGGGGGAGATTGTTGAGTATTTTGTCATTGATGTCAAGGTGTCTGCTTGAGCTACCTGGTTGTTTGCTTGAGCTACCTAGTTATTTGCTTGAGCTACTTGGTTGCGTGCTTGAGTTGGTTGCTTGTCTACTTCAGCTATCTGCTTGTCTGATTCAATTTCTTGCTTGCTTACTCAGTCAGCAAGTCCTTTTCCATATCAGATTTGTTTGTCAGCACATGTGCCACATCAGTCTATGTTGAATTGTCATAGAGGTTGACCTTTTTAAGAGGCAAAATTTATTTATTTGAGGCGGCTTTCGGTTATAGTTTATCTGATGGAAACATTGTGAGGCGGCTTAATATTTTATTTCCTCTAACTCGGTTCTTTTTTAAAGTGACGGCTTAGTAAATGTTTCATTTATTTTGATTAAGGTGACGGTTTCAGCAATTTTTTAAAAGTCTATTCATACATTTGGTGAACCTTTTTATTTGAGAAGGCTTCATTTATATGACGAGCTTTATGTAGCAATAAGCTATAGGAGACCATGTAATGGGGCGGCTAAGAGAAAAAGCATGTCTCATTCATTCTTCTGGTAAATGTTGAGCATATCACATTTATTCTTCTAGCATAGCCTAAGTTCGTGGAAGTTGATGTTCGTAAGGAAGTCATGGTTAAAATGTATTGGGTCTTTTGTAAATTCAGTGTGTTTAAAGATTCATTTGGAAACGTCTATCTGAATATGCGATGACTCCATTATGTGCACCAGCTCTTCCGCAGGCTCAAATCGATTTATTGGTTGTATGTGTGTGTGGAGGTCGATAAAAACAGGCGGATGTGCTCATATGCCTTTTGAGGTGTCTTAAATAATTAAAAAATGATTTACGATGCTTCTTAATAAAGGATGAATTAATAACTGCATCGACTATCTTTATTTTGGTGGGACGGCTTCAAGAGAAAGTGTCGTGACCGTGAGAATTTGGACAAAGGCATTTTTGTTTCAGATATAATTCCTTTGGTGCTTATGAAATTGTTTTTCTTTGCAATTCTTGATATACAAGAAGCTAGAAATGTTGAGCGACATCCTTTTTGTTCTAAGTAAATGTGTGTGAGTTTAACGCTATTGCTATAGGATGTTTATGGCATAGACAGGTTAATGGATGAGACGTCACTATGGAATAAGTGTGGGTATTGCTTATATGCTCATATCGATGTCCTTTTAAACGCAGGTTCAGACCATGAAAAGTTTGTTATGATGCAATCCTTGTGAAGTCGTGTTTTTCCTAGGCATGTTCGTGGCATCACAGTTCTCTTATTTTGCTGTCACAGATTTTCTGAAGGTGTGTCCGTGTCTGAAATGTCTTAATCATGTGGGATATCATTGCTGTTTGAGTTGAGAGGTGTTTGTAGACTCATAAGTGGTGAACATTAAAATATTACATTTTTACTTCAGACGGGATTGGGCTATTTTGGCGATCTTTCATCTTCAGAAATCTAATGCACTGTCTTCAATCCTTCTTAAGCTTGGTCTGGCGTCACCTTTTTAGAGGTTTCTGTGTGATCATGACCCCTGCGTGAGATTCTGGATGTTGGCTGTGAACAATTTTTAATGTGCTAAAATGCTGCTATACAAATTATGGCTATTGTTGGACAGAGCATGAAGGAGTTTTGATATTACCTGAGAAGTTTTTTTTTAATCTCAATATAATATTCATATTTGTCATTGGTGAAGCTATGTACGGGAGTCAAGATTGCAATGTTTCTGAATTGTAAATTCTCAGAGAGTTGGTGCTCCAGCTATACGAAGTTGGTGCTTCAAGAGAGTTGGTGCTCACTTGTAATCTAGGTTGGTGCCCATTGTTGTTAATGAAGACATAGTTCTACTGTGGTTTTTTACCCGAAAGGGTTTTCCACGTGAAAATTTGGTTTTCTTCACATTTGATGATTGCTCTTATTGTTTATTTCTGATTTGTATGGTTTTAAGTTTTAAAAAGCTGGAATATTGATTCACCCCCCTCCCCACCGCCCCCCTCTCAGTATTTCCCGTGTGCTCTTCACCCTCATCCCTGAAACTCGTCCCTGCCAAGAGACGCGTCCCCATCAGGAAACTCCATGGAACACTAGTTAATATTTATTGAATTTCAACTCTTTAGAATGTTTAATGATCTTTAGCATTTTAACTACACAATTGAAAAGCTATTAAATATGATTTGTCAAAATTCTCTTGTATTTATATATGGTTCCAATCCAATCCTTTTCTCATTGAACAACACTTTATTTGCAACTTGAGACGTATTTTTCAACCCAAATCCCACTATTCACTTCCACTCCTTATATCCCATTTCTTTCAAAAAATAATCCTCCATTCATTGTTTTCCATTGTGACAAAAGTAGTGGATTCCCCCCATAATTAGTAGTGAGATATATTTGAAAGGTTCATCCGCCAGTCACATATAGATGAGTTGGAAGCAAGCAAATCTCTTTATCTATGGGGTATCCTCATTAATCTAATCTAGCCCCAAGTTAGTTGATCAACACAAATGGATAGGAACATGAAGACACCATAGGCTTCTAAAAAGAAATCCAAAACCAATCACCATTACATCTATTGGCATTTGGCTCTAAACATACAAACATTACTAGTAGTTGGACTAACCCAAAAAGTCCTTGGGACAATCAATTTTGTAAAATTTGCAATACTAATCAAGTTGAAGATGAACATCATTTTCTTCTAACCTCCCCGACCCATAATATTGTGAGAGGCCAGTTCACTCAATTTTCATCATTCAAATAATATTCAAAAACATCTAACCTACAGGAATCAAAATTACATCTGCACATTTGTTTCCACATGTTGAAATATAGAAATGATGTTATAAAGAAATTCTGGTCTCATTCCAATTTAATTCCTATATATATGAATGGTTACTATCTTATTCTCTTTCTCCTTTTGTACATCGGAACAAGGAGAAACACAAGGATTGTAATACTGATACCAATTACATGGATGACTCCTTTACATTTGAAGAGTTCTCTGGGAAATACCAACAGCAACTCTGACAATACCTTGTACAGATAAGTCAAAACACATGTTACATTACATAATTGAAAGATAGATTGCGAAGGTCCTACAAACCAATTTGGTTTAAAGGGCATTAAAAGTCATCTTCATATACACATAATTATATACAAAATTTGCCATCCCCAAATTCCATGAATTTTTTTTCATCCCAGAAATGCATCCTGCTATCTTGAAAACTCAGAGAAACTTAAACATTTTGTTGGAAATATGGAACAAAAAAATTAAAATCACAGATTGCAATTGGTTATTCACTGTTTTTTCTTTGGTCCTGATACAAAGAAAATAGAATCTGACCTTTGTTAGCTGTCCTTTGCAAAATAGGTCAGGCCTTTGTAAAGGAAGCATCACTAACTCTTTAAGTGTGTCTTTCACATTTTCCAGAGCTCCAATATCTTCAAAGCTCACTCCAATTTCATTTGGTGGAATCATATCGTCCAGTAGTCTCTTTTCATGATAGTTCTCTGTAATGACATCCTGGAAAAGTATTTTGTATTAAATATTAATCATAACACCCAGTAGACTCTTTTAATGGTAGTTCTCTGTAATAACATCCTGAAAAATATATTGTATTAAACATTTCAAATATCATAAAACTTATCACAATTTTGTAATAGAAACATGGCAGTATTCTAAAATTAGAATCCTGAACTTCACCTTGTGTAACTTTTTAGAATTTTGTAACTCGCCTTGATTTTCCTGTAATACGCTCAACCCATACTGAACACTGACAAAACATGATTTTATTTCAAAATCCTTGCATAGGAATGCATTGCTTGTGCTCTCAAATTGTAAACTATGTGCTTCCCACCCTTCACAAAAAAGGGGATGTGGAGAGATACAATATATTTACCTTTCACTAGAGATTAGAAGTTTTCCATCTCTAACAGAAGGTTCAAAATCACCCATAAGATGGTGACTCAAAGCCCATCCTACAATTTTCTCTGCACCTGAAACACAAATAGAAATTGAATATTGAGCAATAAAACACTCATAATATATTTTGGACAAAGAACTCAAATGTAAATAACATATAGGATCTATGCGAATTGAAAATCAGGCAAAGAAAATTAAAGAAAAATACATGTACATGTAAATAATTATCCATAAGTACAAAAACTAAAATGTTTGAATTGACTGCAGCTACTTTGTCAAAGTTTTTTTCAACCAAAAGATCTAGAAAAATTGAAAATATATTGATTGAACTTTATTTAATTAAGTAGAAAATATGTAAAGAGTGAGTTTCATTATCATGATGTTCTATGTGACCAACATCAATGGAAGAAACTCCTACCATGGAGTAAACCGAAGTTTCCCTCTATGGGCATAAGCTATGTGGAAACCTTCTAAAGGGATTATTTGAAGCTTAACATTTTGGGGATCTATAAGGGTTACCCAACTTTGGCATGCAGGCATTATTAGGAATGGCATTGTTAAGATGAGAACCATATATTTGGCAGGAGTCAAAAATCAACAAACATAGCCCAAGCAAAAGTGTTTTTGTTTGGCCTGCAGATAGTTTCAATAGAGACATAAAGAAATCTAAGGAAATTCCTATGATCATTATCTTGGGCATGATAAAAGGGAGAACTTAACATTTTGTACACATAAGGAAATCTTATATGAAGCCAAAATTGATCTATGGTTTGAACTTTGAAGCATAGTTTTAAAACTCATGAGCTGCAACTGCAGCCGACTTGCTTGCAGGCAAGTTTCAGCAAGTTGCAGGCAGGAACTTGTGGGTGAGTCCATGCTGAAAACTCATCCAGCACCAAGTTTTGCTGAGTTTTGCCAAGTTTTACAGAGTTAACGAATTTAATTATTTTTAAATTTGCAGAGCTTTTGCCTAGTTGCCAAATCTAATTCATAATTGGATCTGCTGAGTCACAAGTTTTAAGACTATGGTTTGAAGATGATTTCTTTAAATGCTATATCAGAGAAACTAGTTGCCTTGCAGATTTCATACCTAACCAAAGTGTTTGCTCTACATTGAAGTCACCAAGAGCTTTGCATTAGCAAAGATATTGGGCCTCTCAATACATTGAGTGTTTTACTCTCAAAGGACAGAGAATTTTGATTTTCTATTTGTTAATGATGTCCGAAGTTGAATCGTGGGATTAGTGTTGAATCTGTTGATATTTCACCACCCCAACCAAATAATACTCTTTAAAGTTGATGGAGATGTTTTATACCCATCTGAAATTAGGAGGTTAATTCAATAATTCCACCGAGCTGGAATTCCATTAGCAATTATAGGTGAAGTGAGTCTTCAGGAATTATAGAGAATCGTGTAAAGACATGCCCAGTCAAAATAAGGATTAACTAGGTGAAGTGAGTCTTCAGGGGTTATAATTAATTAAGTTAAAGTGACTAAAGTGTCGGAAAAGTTAATTAACTTAATTAAGTCACTTTTCGGTGAAATAAGGATTATTTTTGAAGAAAGGAATTAAATTAAAAGTTGAAAGGGAGGATTTCAAGAATTTGTGTGGAGAGTTACAAAAAGATAACAGAAGTGAGGTTTGGGCTCTTTTTTCGGTACGCATGGAATTTTGGGAAGAGAAGTGGTTTTGCTGCAGTTTACAAAACTTCATGAGGACATTAACCTTCATGGAGAATATCATCTTCAAGGTTGGAAAATACTCCTTGGGTGATTGCTAACAGTTTCATTTCAGGAACCGCGCTAGAGTTAATTTGTGAAGAATTAAATGGAGTTTTTGTTGATTTGGGGTTGATCAAAACAAACAGTTTCAAGGAGGATAATATTTTATATTGGCTATCGAAAGCTGTACCAATATTGGAGACTGATGATTAACTTTATAGTTTTTGGGTCCATACGGAATACATTGATACAAGAATAATGGGAGCTGCATAAAACAACTGGGACTCGCAATTCTATTTAAGAAGGTTTAAATATTTTCCAACGCAGGTTTTGAGATCGTCAAAATAACATACCGTGGGAATTAAGGTACCCACGTGCCCTTTTTGGTCACTGTACATTCCATCCTTCCTGAGCAAAATTTTCTAATAAGCCATATGAGGTGGTTTGAAGACCTGCGAATTAATTAAATTGGTGTTTGAACTTTCAACGCAAATCCTAAAGAGTCATCGTGATAATTCAGAAATTGAAAAAAGGCACGAGTGAAATAAGAGGAGTCAGGTTTTATTGTTTTCGCCGTATTTTTAAACTGTTAATCTTTTTAAATTGCCACAGCCGTACAATATACATCTTGCCATACATCTTTGTGACGCTTCCGTACTGTTCAAAAGCTGCCATACGGGGTTGAGAGGCAAGTAGTACCAACATGGAAGTCTTCTGTGCTTGGCTGGAGAAGTCTGTACCAGTTTGAGAAGTGTATTTAATGGTCTGCAGGTGCTTCCAAGTCAGATAAAATAAGTATAGTTTTTTATTTGTGTCAAAGTTCAGTTGAAGCAATTACTGTGAAGGTTCAGTAACTTAATTTGAGAAATAAAATTTCTACTGAAGAATTTATTACTGTAAATGCCATATCTGAAACCTTCAATGAAATCAGTTAAACAAAATCTTCAATTCCATTGACGAGCAGAAAATCAGCAGTTCATCTAAGTGTTTGACAGAATGTCTGTATGTTAGAGGGCAAGAAAAATTGGTTATTGTTTTGAAAAAATTGTTTAAAATTTGGGGTAGAACATTACAATTGGGTACTGGGGACCATGTGCTTCTTGATTTGGGGATGACAAACAATGCAAAATGTCCAAAAGATTGAAGGAAATATATTAATATCCATGAAGCATAAACCTGCAAAAAATCCCGATTAATTGCAATTTTTAAAAAATCGGCAGGCTGGACGATTTTTTCCCCGATTTTTTCCCATTTCAAACTGCAAAATTGCCAAAAAAACGCATTTAAAACCTGCAAAAAAACACAAATAGAATCACACCGATTTTGCGCGAAAAAAACCCATGAGACCATGGCTTGTTGCTTACTATTATGCTTTGATAGATTTTTTCCAAGCATCCGTAGCTTGTTCGGAAACCTGTTTTAGGCTTTTAACCATAGCAGCAAGGCAGTGAACTGTTTGATAAAATGCTTTGGTAGACATGTATGAAAAATGTGGTAGCATAGACAAGGCATTGAACTGTTTGAAAAAATGCTCAAAGAAATGTGGTCTCATGGTGATGGAATGCCATGACAATCCATAGACAAGGCAGTGAACTGTTTGAAAAAATGCCTCAAAGACAAGTGGTCCCATGGTGATGACATTTCTTTGAGGCATTTCTTCAAACAGTTCACTACTGCCTATGGATTGTCATGGCATTCCATCACCATGAGACCACATTTCTTTGAGGCATTTTTTCAAATAGTTCACTGCCTTGTCTATGCCATTGCTACTATTATGCTTTGATGGATTTTTTCCAAGCATCCATAACTTGTTCAAAAGCACCTGTTTAACAAGACAGTGAACTATTTGATAAAATGCTTTGGTAGGCGTGTATGAAAAATGTGGTAGCATAGACAAGGCAGTGAACTGTTTGAAAAAATGCCTCAAAGAAATGTGGTCTCATGGTGATGGAATGCCATGACAAGCAAATTGCTATGCTTCTCATGGCATTCCATCACCATGAGACCACATTTCTTTGAGGCATTTTTTCAAACAGTTCATTGCCTTGTCTATGGCTTGTCATGGCATTCCATCACCATGAGACCACACTTCTTTGAGGCATTTTTTCAAACAGCTCACTGCCTTATCTATGCTATTGCTTACTGTAGACACTGAAAAATGTCTTGGTTTGCGAGTGCCATTTTTCCATCGTCTTGGTCTTCCCTAGATAATTAAATAATTTTAATTATTTTATTATTTTCCTTTGATCGTGTTCCTCTATTAATTAAATAATTTTAATTATTCATTTTCTTTATTCCTCCTTGATCAATTAAATAAATTATCTTTTTAATTGCGTCACTAACATTTCCTTTCTGTCTATGATTAAATGAATTATTATTCATTTAATTATTCATCATACATCCTTCATCTATAGTTAAATAATTGTTTATAATTATTTATCTATTCATTGGACTTCTTTTCTTCTATAGTTAAATAATTGTTAAAATTATTTAATTATCCTTTGTCATTCCTCCCCCATTAAATAATTAATCTAAATTAATTATTTAATGCTCCTCTATTTCCTTTTATTTAATTAAATTGGTTGCATAAATCATTTTAATTAAATGCCCATTTTCTCCCTCTTCCAAGTAAATAATTTAAATAAATTATTTATCCTCCACTTGGTAAAAAATTCCTTTATCATGAATCAAAGAGTTTTGATTTTTAATTCCTCCATTATCTCCCTCCACTATCTCATTTTCGAATCTCGGCCATTGATTGCCTCTGGTATCTTTTCAGTTTTAGCCGTCCATTTCATAGCCGTCCCTAGCCCACTACTCTATGGTGCATGCATCCCAACCGTCGATCTAAGAATCTTTCTAGAAGCTCGATCTTGTCTATCCGTTCAAATGGCTTTCTATAAAAGAAGCTTTTCTCCTCCATTTTCGATTTAACAACCACTTATCTCCAACTTTCATACTTATTGTTTGCAAATATTTGCACACACATGCAACGATCTAAGGGCAACTTGTAAAGGCTGTTTGAGGAGAGACAAAGGAGGTTATTCAACTTCAAACATAGGGAGTTTGCTATTTGATTGCTTTTATTTTACACCTTTTGCTTGATTGTTCTTCTTTGTTTGGATTGGATTTTTAGCTTAGATTAGTGTTGTGGTTGTCACTTAGTCTATGCTATTAGATTTTCCTATCTTACACTTACTATTATGCTTTGAGAGATTTTTTCAAAGCATCCATAGCTTGTTTGAAAGCACCTGTTTTAGGCTTTTAGCCATAGCAGAAAGGCAGTGAACTGTTTGATAAAATGCTTTGGTGGACATGTATGAAAAATGTGGTCGCATAGACAAGGCAGTGAAATGTTTGAAAAAATACCTCAAAAAAATGTGGTCTCATGGTGATGGAATGCCATGACAAGCAAATGCAATTGGTAGCTGCTCCTAGTTATTAGTTATGCAATGTGAAGTAATTGCATAACTGCTTAGGTTGACTTTGTAAAAAACTATATTGTAATTGAAATTTTGTAATCTATCAGCATCTAGTTATTAGTTATGCAATGTGAAGTAATGCTTTGAGTTTTAAAGATGTGCAATGCTCTATAATCAGCAATATGAATATAAACTAAGTTGTCTGTTCTGGTATTGGTTCGGGTTCGGGGGTTCAGTTCGCCAGTTCGGCTAAATTTTTTGGGGGGTGGGTTCGGTTCGCTTTGGGTTCATTAGTACAAAAAACATGTAAAAATTATATATATATATGCAACCTAGAAGCATGAATTAGGATTAGAATATCACATAACATCATATAAACAACAAAACCACCATAAACTTGAATGTCCTTTAAAACATACATGATAAATATTCATCGTTGAAACTTGAATTGTGGTAGCTTGATATACAGAGTCTATTGATGCCAGGGTTCAATTTGTATGATTTTGAAAAAAGAAGCCAACTGAGTAGAGTTATCAGCATTCTTCATAAATCATAAGAATTTGTTTAGTACACTAACCATTTTGATGTCTTCTTGCAGTCTCAAACATTATTTTGTATCATTGTTACATTGGTCTTGAGAGTGGTAGCTTAATATAGCTCCACAATGCAAAATCCGGTTTACCTGTGCAGTGTAACAGTGGCATAGGCAGATTTTTCTTTGAAAGAACCAAAGGGTGACTGCACAATTGAAGTGTATAAACACATATCTTTTTGTAATATCAAGGATACTTTTTGAATCTTCCACGCATTGCTAATCTAAAAAGAAAGGTCTTTTGCCTAATCTATATGCAGCCATGCTTTTGACATTGTCAAAAAGAGCAAAACTTCCCTAATGATGCAAAGGCATGGCCAAGCAGTTCTAACTCTCCACATGAGAGAAAAGAGATGTTGGAGAGTACACCAAGTCAATGAGACCAAAAGTGTAATGTGTTTTAGTTTGTAGCATTCCTCTGGTTCTCTACAGATGTGTGATAAATTATCAGTTCAATGATGCAGAACAATTTTTGAAAAAATAAAGTTGTGTCATAGTCCACTTTCAATCCAACAAGCAAAAATGAAAGCTCAGCCTCTTGGGATGAAAATGCTTGTTTGCAAAACAAATGAATCAGAATGAGGTAGTTAAGGTGTTTAGAGTTATTTAGAGGTCACTTTTAGGGTTCCCTTGGGCGTGTGTCAAAATCAAACTCCATAAAACATTAAAAAATGCTCAAAAAAACACTTTTTGGATGCCTAGGCACACGGGTTTTGTCTTGGTTCACCTAGGTTTTGTCTGGGTTCTACCCAGGTTGTCTTGGGTTTTGCCTAGGCAAATCAGAGCCAAAAATAAAGGATCCTGGCCAAACCCACAGGCGAACCGAACCAGGAGCGAACCAAGACCCGACCCAGGGGTTCCAAAGGCGAACCCGGTAACTTAGAATATAAACTTCAAAAATCTATTTTCTACAATTCATTAGTTAAACTCTTTATTTTATTTGCTCTCTATATCTCTATGCTATGGAAATGAATTTCAATTTTTTAAAAAATAGTTTTTATCTCTTGTTCTACAATTTTTTACATCTTTTTTAAATCCAAATTTTTCCCGATTTTTCAAAAATCTTACACTTTTGGTTTGCCGATTTTTTCCCCAAAATATTTTTGCTGCTATCATTAATATAATCATCAGAAATTGGCTCTATCATGGATATATTAATATAATCATCAGAAATTGGCTCTATCATGGATATATTAATATAATCATCAAAAATTGGCTCTATCATGGCAGTAAGGGACTTGCCCTAAAAGATTTCATAACCTCATTTCACAAAGACATGTATTTTCAATCAAAAAATATAGAGTTTTCTTTTTTTTTTTGAAAGAAATGTATTGTATATTACTTCAAACTTTCAAAGAAGTACAAATTCATGTCAGATTTGCCATAAGGCTACATCAAATTAACAATAGAATTATACTAGACCTTAGAACCAAGCAAAAGTGAATCAATATCCTTGTGGATTATTTTATCCTAAGCTCTATGTCACATCCCTGTAACACTCACTTTTAAGACCCCTATAGTCACATTGTAATTTGGACCAAGGAGGAAACATGATAAATGTGTTGTTCATTTTGTTTGCATACACAATTAAATGCTTTGATTAATAATGATTTTGGTTTTAACCACGCTTTTGTGAATCAATTAGTATGAGCATACTTACAACTAGCCAAGTACTAATTTTTATTTAGTCAATTGTATGCAAGGAACATTGGTTTATCTTGCAGGTGTCAAACTGCAAGGTAATTTAGATTTCATGGCTGTGTTGAAGAGGCGGGTTCTAGTCTCGGACTGATTTTGCACCCATTTAAATGCATGTCATGTCTAAATTTGAGGTTCAACCAAAATGTAAGTACCTAGTATATATTTGTGGATTTAAGCAAATGATCATGTATAATATGTTATGGCTAGGAGGTCATGTTGGTCCATAGGCCTAGTACCTCAAAAAGATATATTGGATGTACAGTTCCTACTTCCTACTATACACATAGTATGAGATTATAATTAAGTTATAATTTATTATAATAGTATAATTTTATATATCGTTTTAGGGAGTAGCTGTAAGCTATGTTGCTCTTGTTGTACCCTACTATCTATAGGGGCCCTACAAATAGTAGGGCCAAGGATAGGCCTGCCACTAGAGCTCTTCCTTCTCATCCAGTAAAGAGGGAGGCTATGAAGTGAAGATAGAGGGGAGCCACTCATGTGCCTCCAACACTCAACCTCCCTTGTTTTTATTTTTCTATGGCATCCATAGGAGACCTACTATAACTACTAACTAGTTGTTAAAGGGTGGAACCTATAGAATCAATAGGGCATCTTCACTATAGTTCTAGGTGTAGGTGTAGTGTGAAGCCTACTAACTATATAAAGGGTCACCCTTATTAATCCTACTAACCCTACTATAACTACAAAAGGGGATTGAAGGGGAGGTTTGTTCCCTCTAGATTGCTAGGTTGATGACTGGTTGTATCACATCCCAAGTCAACCTTAGCCTACCCTATTATTTGAATATGGTGATTCCACTCATGCTGGTGCTGAATCTCTCTCTAGACAATCATTTGAAAACACTCTAGTTGCTCCCTCGCTCCCCCACCCACCTACTTAGAATCACTTCTAATAGTTTTGAACGAAAGTATTGGAAGTTATTAGCTAGCAAAGGGTGGGGAGGTCTAGGAGCGCCCACTATAAAGGTAGGGGCACCCCTTGGCAGCTTTCTTTGAAGCACCCTATCCATAGTAGTGCCATTCGGGCTATTCTAAAAAGGTGGATCGGACCTCTTGATTTCCCCCCATTCTCCTAGCTATAGCTGTTTCCTGTAGCTATAGCTCAAAAAGGCTCCATTCTCCCAGCTATAGCTATTTCCTGTAGCTATAGCTCAAAAAGGCTTTCTCTTTTTCCTATTCTAACCATTAGAAACGATACTAAGGGTGGAGACTGGGAGCGTTCACAATGAGAATAGGAAGTCATAGCTAGCTCGACATTTGCATCTATCAGTGAAGCTACCTGTCTGGCAATGGAACTAAGATAATCTATCTATGGTCAAAGAAAGCCCCATTCCCTTTTTTGCTTGCTCAAAAGGATCACACTTCAAAAGGAACCTTACAGTCTGTTACACCCCAAATTGTGAAGTTACTATTTACTATTACTACATAGGGTAAATGTGAACGTAATGTGAATTCTGGAGATGAATTAATGATGCTTGTACCTTGTTATTAATATGAATGTTATCTCATTTGATGTTGTTTCATTTGATGTTATCTCAGTTGATGTTATTCATGGTGAAATACTGCATATATGTGAATAGATGGTTATTGAATTATTGTTATTCTAACTTTGAAAATGTTTATCTGTATGCTGCTTATTGTTGTGAACAATTGACTACCAAGGCATGTATTAGTGGTTGCAGGTAAATGTTCATTCTCCAGGGGGAGGGGAAGTATCACTCAGGAGAAGATCTTGGTTGGATAACTGGTAAATGTAACTATCCAAGCATACACACACCACCTTAGATTGAGTGAACCGACTCAGTTTGTGTGGAATATAGGTAAGTCATCCATAGCTTGTATGTTCGCATTAGTATTCTTGTTTACTTCTGCATGCATTTGCGAGTGATGTTTATCTATATGGTTTCTGAGATCTTTCTTGTGTTATTACAATCATATGGATAAGTAGGATGTAGGTGGAAGTATATTTATATGTATGCACATGCGTGTCAATGGGATCTAATGACACATATATGCATATGTATAGATATACCACAGATACACACCTATCAATATGATGGTAACGTAAATGGATGTAAGTGAATCAGATGTGGACATATATATATATACATGTATCCATATGTATATGCATATCAATACAAACGTACGTTGGCAAATGGACATGCTCATACAGATGAATCAATATGGTATACCTACATATACGTGTACATAGAGGTATATACATGTATACATATATAATATATATATATATGCACACATCCTGTATATTGTGTTTATTATAATTATTTTGCCTTTACGCTTATAATATATATATATATATACAAATTACATATGGATTTATACATTGGAAATCGACTTAATTCTGATTTAATAAAGGAGTCGATTTAATGTAGACTTCCTTGACGTATTTAAACTTTGGCTTAAATATGCCAATATTGTTTATAGTGATGAAACTCAATTTTGAAGCACACAACAATGAGAATTAATCATGCATCACTTGCAATGGAATACACAAGGATAAAACAATGAAATACGTCTTACATTTCATGGCTTTGACCAAGTCGATATGTAAAATTATGGAAGCACAGACCAAGTCCAACGCAGTTATTGTGTTCAGTCGACTCAACCCAGAAAATAGTCGATGCAAGTTATGTGTCGATAAAATATGATTGACTTATTCCCAGCATATGGAAATTGCGCCATTAAACCAGTTTGGCGCCACCTTTGCTTTCATATTTCCTGTAGGTGTTGATTTGGCAGAAAATTACGAATTTCCCATGTGCAGTTGAAATGGTCTTTTTGAATGCCGGAAATTAGGAAGTCGATTCATTATGCCTTTTGCTGAGTACAAGCTTGAACTGCCGCCACCTCCAAGCTGAATAATTCAAAAAGGAAGTGGTGTCGATTCACATGCCAAAACTGTAGGAACTTTGGAGGCTGGCTGCTCTATAAATAGTCGCCCCAACTCTCGTGCAACACATTATCTGGTGCATTATTTTATGTTCATTCTTACCATGTTGGAATGATCATTATTGGCAACCATCATTCACATTTCTGTGTGATCATTATTACCATTGAGAAAGGCGTATCATACCAGTGGACTGCGTCTTTATTTGTTTTTCAATTCTAAGTTTACGAGTCAATTTCATCAATTATATGAGTGAGAATAGATAGAGACTTGTGAGGAAGAGTTGTCTATTTCTGAGAGAAGAGTGCTTTCAACAAGAAAGGGAGTGGGAATTGTGTTGGGAAGCTGAAATAAGCTGATTTATTGTTGGAGAAGGCTGCACTGTCATCATTATCAGGGATAAGCGATAACAGCCATGGGGATTTCTTCTTCTTGTTATTGATGTGTTTTCTATGTTGCCTGAAATGTCTTTTCTGTTTGAGCAATAAAAGTATTTAAGATTGTTTTTGAAATAGGGAAATGATGCTTTTACGCTGTTTTTATACTATGTATTTAAGTACTCCAGGTTAGGAGAGTTTGCTTGACACAAATACTTAATTGTATTAGATATGTCAAAGAGGTAGTTTGACACAAGTATTTAACTATACTAGAAATGTCAAAGAGATTGCTTGACCGAGGAATTCAACTATGTTACATGTGGTACAACATAAGTATTTAATTATACTAGATATGTTTGGACATGGGATGCAATTGTGTTTGTATTTACTCCAAAATAGGAGTATGCTTTATAACTTAGTTATTATATACTAGGCTTGATTGAATGCAAGAATCACTTGAGGTACACCCAGCTAAGTTATTAGATTAACTTGGAAAGCTTGTGTTACTCCTAGGATAGTAATCCAGTATGGGAGGGAGTTTGTGTACTTACTTGCTAAATAGATTCATTACAAGTAGATTAGTATGTTGTAGGTTATCTGGGATGATGGACTATCCATTGAAGGAGATACCTATACATAGCTTAAGATAGCCTTAAGTCAAAGAAGCCTTGAGTAGTGTATGTGACAAATGACCCTCAGTAGAACATACTGAATGAAACACTTTGATCAAAGTAGTGCAATGTATGAAACTCCACTTAGTTGTGTGACTTTTGAGACTACACTATCAATTCACTGTGATCCAGTATTACATGCTAGTTCGAGATTGTGGGGTCCCAAGGTTCTAGTTATGTAGGACACAACACTATGCTCAATTGGTTGTCGTTAGCAGTTACTCTACCAATCTCTTCATTGAAGAGAAGGGCCATCTATCGAATGATAGATGTGCGGGGGACCGCATTATGAGTCTGTGGTTGGCGGAAAAGCGTCTGAGTGATACTTCTCCATAGCAGGCGACAGAAGAACCAAGATTTGAAAGGGAAGATCCTGGACTGCCTTACAGCTATTAGTTCTAAAGCTCATTGGAGCTATGTATGTAAAGGTATGTATTCTTGTTACATGTACTTGTGAAGTTATTGTAATGAAGTGGAATCTTTATTGTAATATGATATGGCATCTTGTTCGTATATTTTCAATAAAAGAAAGAAATTTTTTGTTGCAATGACTTGTTAGCACATTTATTTACTTGTATGATGTAAATTTAAAAATTTTTACTTCACTGAAGGGTTGGCACGTTACACAATCCATAGAGGCAACCAAAAATAGGAAGAATATTCCATCGATCTCACCCATCTTGAAGCATTGGCATTCTCCACTTCCTTTGCACCAAAAGGATAGGACAGGGATGAGTTGGGTTAGAGTGGAACTAAACCCCTGCCCTTTCTATAGTTTTAGGGTGCTAGGTGCCCAACTCTATTCATTTAAAACTGACGAAGCGATTCGAAGCAATTCTAAGCAGCTGGGAGGAGGGGGCAGCTACTCTAAATATATGGAAGCATAGTAACTAATAACTGATTCTAATTTTACATATTCTTATATATAAAAATATATGAAATCCCAAGTTTTACAGGCATATCACAATTCTAAGTGTGTGATAGATGCAATATTTCATTCAGGGGAATAAAAGGCCCTTTTCATTCAGGATAATAAAAGGTCTTTAACCATACCAGAATTCAATGAATTATATCATAGTAAATAATTAATATCTCTAGCAACTGCATTTACAAGGTATGGACAGAATTTTAGACCAAAAAACTGAAAATGATTTGATACAAGTTTGGCGGCTGTTAGTTTTATGATCAGATGTAAATAAGCAGAATTTAACTCAAAATCAGACACATAAACACAGAAGATACCCTGGGAAAACCCTCCTCTTGAGGGAGAAAAACCTAGCAACAAAGATCTCTCTTATATATAAAAGATGGCAACAAATCTCTTTACAATGAGGCCACACTCAAGGCCTATATTCAGCATCAACTCTAGATGCAATGATAAACAGTAATCTGCTCTTCCTTGATCTTCAAATCTGCATTTAGAAAATTCACAATCTGCTCTAGAAGGAATTCGCACTTGAATGAAGAAGATAATTCGAACTTGCTTGATGATCAAATGAAGGAGAAATGACCTTGTATAAATACACAATAAGAGAGAGGTCGCACCTCTTCATCTACAAGGTTGGCCACAATAGAGAATTATAATTACAAATAATAATTGCAAATTACAAGGAAGGTCAGCCCAAGAGAAAAATATAATGTTGCCAAGTGAAGTGCCTCTTCACTTAATTATCTCAATAAAATAAATAGTCGAAGGCTATATGAAATTTTATGTCTTCACACGTGGCTGGAAGAATGAGCCCGAAGCTGCTATATCATCAACACTCCCTCTCAGCTAGGGAGGAATACTTCCAGCTGTACAAGACACATCACCTCATTGTGATGTCAACCACTACGGCTATTCCCATATGTGGAAAAGAATCATATCACCTCATCGTGATATCAACCATCATGGCCACTCCCATGTATGGTAAAAGGAACATATCACCTCATCGTGATATCAACCACCATGGCTACACTCACTCATGGTATCCACAAGTGCTCATCACTCAACGTGATGTTGTCACCTCATCGTGACATTCACCATGGCTCTCCCAGAGGGTGAAAAGCACAAGTACAAGAAAAGTCATCATGGACTCTCTCACGTGATGTTGTCATGGAATCTCAAACATGACATCCACCATGGCTCTCTCAGAGGGTGGAAACAAGGGCTTTCACCTCAAATCTCTCTCAAAGAAAAAAGCATTAACAAGGGCTTGCACCTCAAATCTCTCTCAAAGAGAAATGCATTAAAGCAAATCAGAAGATCATTGATACTAAGACTCCTCAGTTATGGCTTCATTCTCCACAATACCAAGCTTGTCTCGAAAGTACACAAACTTTACTCTGGCAAGAGGCTTGGTGAGAATGTCTGTCTCTGCTCATCAGTATATACTTCAACTGATTGCTTATCAATACCATATCTCTAATATAGTGGTATTTGATTTCAACATGTTTAGTTCTGTCATGAAACACTAGATTGATAGAAAGCTTCACACAGCTTTGATTATCACAATGAATGACCGGCTCCATTGATTGACCAAACAATCCTACAAGGAGCTTGAAAGCCACACCGCTTCGCCGCCACAAAAGCCGCACTATACTTGGCCTCTCGCTGGTTCGCCATCGAAGACCGCTCCTGCTACACTGTGAGATACCGCACTCCCAAACTAAAGCAACATCCAGAGGTGCTCTTCCGACGTGACACACCCTAATCAAAATCAATATATCCATGCAGCTCCAAGTCCACATCGAAGAATACCTTGCCATATCCAACCGTACACGCAAGTATCTTAGGATATGCTTTGCTGCAACTAGATGTATTTGCCTTGGTTCACATGAACTGACTAAGTGCACTCACTGCATAGCAAATATCTGGTCTAGTATTGACTAGATACATCAATGATCCAATCAATTGCCTGTACATAGTAGGATCCACCAGATCTGAACTAGCTGCAGCCTCCTTAAGCTTCTGAAAATTTTGTCTCCATAGGTGTGGACATGGATTTGCAATCCATCATACCAAATCTCTTCAGAATGTCAATGGTATACTTCCCTTGACTCAGAATGAACTCATCCGGCTTCTGCCATACTTCTAAGCCAAGAAAGTAGTGCATGAGACCAAGATCCTTCATTTCAAATTCAGAAGCTAGCTCCTTGCATTTGATAATGAGGCGATCTTCTCCAGTAAGAATTAGATCATCAACATATAGAACCAAGATTAATGCTTCACCATCAATTATCTTGAAGTAAAGGTTTGAATCAACATCATTCTTGGAGAAGCCCAAGCTTGACAAGTAATGATCAATTCTTTTGTACCATGCACGAGGAGCCTGCTTAAGGCCGTACAAAGCCTTCTTCAGCCTACAAACATGAGACTCCTTCCCATGTACCTCAAACCCATCAAGTTGCTCAATATATACCTCTTCCCCGATTACACCATTTAGAAATGTTGTCTTCACATCCATCTGGTGAATCTTCCATCCTTTAGATGTTGCAATAGCAATGATGGTCTTGACTAAAGTATAGCGAGCAACTAGAGCAAAGGTTTCCTCATAGTCAACTCCCTCTTTCTAAGAGAATCCTCTAGCCACGAATCTTGCCTTGTACTTCTCAATGCTCCCATCAGCCGCATGCTTGATCTTGAAGAGCCACTTAGAAGATACAACAGATTTGCCTTCAAGTTTAGATACGATGTCCCAAACATCATTCTTGAGGATGGATTGATACTCCTCAACCATAGCATCTTTCCATACTTGCTGACTACTAGCTTCCTCAATGCTAGAAGGCTCTGACTCAATGATTTGACTCATCAAGGCAACATAGCTTGAAAACTTATGAGGTCTCTTGCTTTCTCTGAAAGTTCCTCTCGGGGCTGCAAACCTTTTTGCCTCCTGCATTGTTTGCCTAGCCCAAAGAGGTCTCTTACGACCAATCACAATATCTCTAGGCCCATTCGTAGGTTCCAAAGGCTCAACTGGATCATCATCTTCTTTAGGATCAGTAGCCTCCCTCTGAATCTCAGGAGTATGGTCAACCTCCATATCCTGAGGAGACTCTTGGTCTTTTATCTCCATGTGGATGCCCTTAGACCTCTTGAATGCAACATCTTCTTCAAATGTAACATCCCTGCTGATCTCAATCAACTTCTGACCTGGAATGTAAACTCTGTAGGCTTTTGAAGTCTCATTGTAGCCCACAAATATTCTCTTCTTGCCAGACGGTTCCAGCTTTGTCCTCTTATCTTTAGGTATATGAACATACACTGGACAACCAAAGATCCTCAAATGACTTACTTTTGGCTTCACCCCTGTAAATGCTTCTTCGGGAGTCATGTTCTCCAAAATTTGGTGAGGGCTTCTATTCTGAACATACACAGCTTTCCTAGAAGCTTCAGCCCAAAGGAAGGTTTGCAGATCTTGATCATGAATCATGTCTCTAGGTGCTTCTACAATAGATATGTTCTTCCTTTCTGCAACACCGTTCTGTTGTGGATTGTAGGGAACACAAAACTCCCTCTTAATTCCTGCTTCAACACAAAAGTTACGAAAAATTCCGGAGATGTGTTCTCCTCCATTGTTAGACCTTAGAACTTTGATCCTCTTCCCAGACAAGTTCTCTACCTGAGCTTTAAATTCCTTGAATCTCTCAAGTACTTCCTCAGATTCTTTAGATTTCAAGAAATAAATCCAAGTCTTTCTAGAGTTGTCATCAATAAAATTAATGTAATACAAGAAACCACTCAAAGAAGCAACAGACATTGGACCACATAAATCAGAACGAATAAGATCTAGAATATATTTAGATCTACTTTCACTACAATGAAATGAACCTTTAGTATTCTTACCTAAAGCGCATCCTCGACAGGTACCTTCATGCTCCTTGTTGAATTTAGGAAGGCCTGTGACCATCTTCTCCATGGTTGGTAGCGCTCAAAAGTGAAGGTGAGCAAGTCTTCTATGCCAAAGTTCACATGAACTTGAAGAATCACGCAACAAAGCCTAAAGTGGACGAGTGCAAAGTCTGTAGAGACACTCATGTCAAACTCCAATCACCTAGGCAAACTTGATACTTGAAATCTTCGGCCATGCAAGAACTTTGCCTTCGGAGAATGCAACTTGATACCCCTTGTCCTCCAAGGCTGAAATAGAGACAAGGTTCCACTTGATACCCGGAACAAATAGAACATCACTCAACTGCAAGGAAATGCCGGAATCCAAGTGAAGAGAGGTCCCAACTCCTTTCACAAAGTAACTAGCATCATCACCAATAATGACTTGAACACTAGAATCTCTCTCCACCAAATCAAATAGATGCTCTCTAAATCTGGTGATGTGGGGAGAAGCACCACTATCAATCAACCAATTGTTGATGTCGGTAGGCACATTGCTTGATAAAGCAGAATAGAATAGAAATTCACTTGAATCCTTCTGTGGAGAGAACTCACCAACATCCGCAATGGAGGTCTGCTGCTTAGGCCTGGTTGGACAATCTTTTGCATAGTGACCATACTTGTCACATCTAAAACATTGAACACGAGAGAGGTCCTTCTTCTTCTTGAAAGCAGGAGCACCATCAAATCCTTTATTTCGATTCCTCTTGAAGTATCCTTTCTTTCCTTCTTTCCCTTTCTTCTTTGAGGATTGAGCAGCAAGAACATGAATGTCTTCATTAGTAGAGCTTTGACCAATACCTCTCACAGCCAACCTTGATTCTTCTTGAATACAATCTGCTCTCAATCGATCAAACTTAGGAAGTTTTGATCTTGAACTTATTCCTTGAATGTATGATTCCCAAGATGAAGGAAGACCATTAAGAGCCAACATGGTCAAATCCTTGTTATCAACAACATGCCCAATAGTAGAGAGCTGATCTCTCAACTCGGTGATCTTCATGAAGTATGAGATGACAGATTCTCCTTTCGCCATCTTGATATGATGAAGTTGTTGCTTTAATGCAAGAGCTCGACTTTGTGTTGTTGATCTCATACATCTCCTCCAAAGTCTTGAACATCTCCCTTGCTGACTTCAACTTGGAGATGATTGGCACAATGTGGTCTTTCACGGAATCAACCAACATCTTTTTTGCCTTAGTGCCATTCCTCTTCCATTGAGGCTTCTCATTCCCATCGGAAGGTTCGGGAACTTCACCCTCTACGAACTCTGCTAATTCATTTTCTTCCAATGCTAGCATGACTCTAAACTTCCAAGATGTGAAGTTTGAAGCGCCTTCAAGTCTATCTTCGACCTTCAACCCGTTCACCATCTTGACAATAAGATCGATGCATATTAGGATGAGAATAAGAATGGAGGATAATGCTGCTTGAACAAATCTGATCACGATCTTCTTATACCCGCTCTGATACCATGTTAATTTTATGATCAGATGTAAATAAGCAGAATTTAACTCAAAATAAGACACATAAACACAAAAGATACCTTGGGAAAACCCTCCTTCTTGAGGGAGAAAAACCCAGCAACAAAGATCTCTCTCATATATAAAAGATGGCAACAAATCTCTTTACAATGAAGCCACACTCAAGGCCTATATTCAGCATCAACTCTAGATGCAGTGATAAACAGTAATCTGCTCTTCCTTGATCTTCAAATCTACACTTAGAAAATTCGCAATCTGCTCTAGAAGGAATTCGCACTTGAATGAAAAAGATAATTCGAACTTGCTCAATGATCAAATGAAGGAGAAATGACCTTGTATAAATACACAATAAGAGAGAGGTCGCACCTCTTCATCTACAAGGTTGGCCACAATAGAGAATTATAATTACAAATAATAATTGCAAATTACAAGGAAGGTCAGCCCAAGAGAAAAATATAATGTTACCAAGTGAAGAGCCTCTTCACTTATTTATCTCAATAAAATAAATAGCTGAAGGCTATATGCAATTTTATGTCTTCACACGTGGCTGGAAGAATGAGCCCAAAGCTGCTATATCATCAACAATGGCCATGGAAGACAGAGAGGGGGTGATAACATACTTTGTCAAGTAAATAATCAATAAAATGTGGGAAGAAGAAGACCAAAAGCAAGGAGAGAGAGAGAGAGAAAGTAGAAGGAAGACAGGAACTAGAAGGCCGAATGCTTCCCAGGTTAGAAAGTGTCACTCAGAGGACTTAAGGGACTAGAGCAAGGAGAAAGGAAGGAATGAGCCAAAAGGAAGAGCAATAAAGATAATGGGGAATGATTTGTATTTTTAATTAAAAAAAAAAGGAACAATGATTTTTAAGATAATATGAGAACTTATTTATTGTAAAATCTTCTTGTAAATGATTAATGCAGAGAATCTCAAAATTAAAGAAAGTGTTGCCAAATAAATTCTTTGATACAAATGAAATCCTGCTAACAAATGTAAATTGGTATTAAGTATTATTGAATTTTTGTTCTGCTAAAATATCCCTTCTGTAGAAAATAGGAATACTTGTTGTATCATTTGGAACCAATAATTAATCATAATCTCTGTTGGAAAGTTTAAATGCCTTTAGGATTTTAGTTCATCAATGCAAAGAAATTAAATCCCTCTATTATCAATCCTATTATCTACAGAAATAGTTAATGACTGTGATTTAATTCTTCTAGTTATCATGTACTTTTAGCATGAATACTTGTCCTCTTCTGATCTAGTCTCAACTGAGGTAAAGTAGGACCTTGTTCCCTTCCCTATGAGTAAAGCTAATGGTATTAAGTACGAGGGACCATTACTGGTAAGTATCAGAAATTCTGTAAGTTGTGTGAAGTTCACAGATAGCACTTCTATTAGCCAGCCAATAGGAAATCAACCTGCTGCTCCTCTGAGACTTTATAACTAAGTTGTTCATCCCAGCAGCCTACTGTACACCAGATAGTCATTTCACTAGAAATGGCACCCAAGCCCGGCATCCAGATAGGCATGTTTTGTGGCACAGGTCATGCTGTCAAATAGACCGAGGCCATCAAAAGCTTTGGATTGTCCAAACCAAGATAGATACAAGAATCATCTTGTATGACAACACACATAGAGTTGAGTTAAGAGCCCTATGAGGGCATAGGTGGAGGACAACTATTCACTTAGAAACGTAGTTTGTCCTCCTCTTCCAAAGGTGATCATCAAACCAGTAGATCCTATGACCCAATCAACAGATAAGGTTATTGTTGCTTCCAAAATGGCAGAAGTCAAGGAGTGTTCTCTATGAGTAGGAGTAATTTGTTGTATCATAGGGTCTAGCCAGCTTTCACCGGTAGCATGCAAGTGATTGATATCAGGGCTACCTAAAATGGCAGGGTTGGAGTTTGGACTGACTTTCTCTAGTAGCATGTAGGCAATCGATGCCATGATCTACTTGTCTCGAAGGTTCAATAGCTTGTAGTGAAACTAAGTATCAGTTACCACCGTCATGTTAGGAGTACTAGACTGTATTTCCCTATGTGGTGTTTTGAACAGCTATGCCCTTGACAATGATGACCACTGTTAGAATATTGTCATTGGTATCAGAGCAGGTACCTTCAAATGTAGTTTAACAACTAGAAGGAAGATCTTGGGGAGCACACATGGCGAGAAGAAAAGGAAATAAGGGAAAAGGTAATATCAAGCAGAGCATTGATCAACAAGCATTAACAAAACCAAATGCAAGTGATAACAGAGAAGCAAGCAAAAGTGATGGGGTGACAAATGGAACACAAATGGCAACAAAAACAAAAGATGATATCTTCGAAAGAGAAGATGACCTTGTGAGTGAAAGAATAGAAGAGATGAACTTACAAGAAGAAGAATATGACTAAGATGAAGGAGTAGTTGATCTGGAAGCAGAACTTATTTCTGCCCTAGGTGAAATCAAAAGACTTAGGAAAAAGAATGTTGGCGTTACAATTTGCACCTTTGGAGTGCGTATTGGCAACGGACAGCTATGCACAGTGCATAATGACTGCTCTTCAAATTAGGAGGGGAAGCTCCCTCTTTTGTTGATATGCATGAAAAAGTAAAATAATCTAATTCCTATATTTTTGACTCAACTGGTAGAGGCACAAGGTTAAGAAAACCTAATACGTTGCAGCTAAGGATTTTCTCTAGTTTTGTAGATCACTAACTACAACTAGGCTAAACGCTAAACTATCCTATTTCCTCAAGAAATAGAACATGAGGACTTAGGAGCAAGGAATTGGTTATACGATAATCTTTAAGTCAGGATTTCCAAGGAGGTGACAACACCTATCTGAAGCGTAGGCTGAAAAAAAGATTATTGGCACTACATCAAATGACAAGCTTCACTTCTAAATTCCTAAGGAGATGACGACACCTATCCGAAGTGTAGATATGAAACAAAGCTTATTAAACACAACATGAAATAATAACTGGGACAGTAGATTGCATATCGAGACACGCATGACAATAAACAATCAAACCAGCAATTATATTTAATCTAAAGTGAACAAGTACCATAATAATAACATTCAGGTAAGACGGCTCAGCTATTTATTATCATAATAAAAGTTCTTGAACAGATACAGAATAGCAATACTACAGGTAAGGTTGCTCAGCATGTATGCTATCACGTGCAAAAGTTGAATTACAATGAGCAAGAATGCTCTTATTTATAGACCTCAAAGGTGTAGGGAACCCTAAAATCACCTTGAGTTAACATGAGTCTTGCAAGCATGCAAGATTTATTGCTAAACCTAAATAAATGAAACTATACAGTTAACTGGAAAACTACCGTCAGTTAACCGAAACAAGACTAAACTAAATGGACATGTGCAACACGCATGTTCTTATTGAAATAAAAAGTTAACTGATAACCAACATCAGTTAACGCAGACTGAAAACTAAATGAGAACTCCAACTGTACATAGATGATTCCAAGATAGACATGCCATGATATGTGGAACAATGAGTTAACTCGAAAAGAGGCATCGAGTTAACTGTTGTGTTTGATGTCTATCCTAAAAAGGTGGGACGTCCTAATCTGAGGTTCACTGGCCCTGATCTCAAGCAATTAACCCCTCCACAAGGTCGTTGACTGTGTCACCATCTGGGGCACTCACATGTCCTAACTGTCAATTCACTGCTTGTCAACAACTTGAGTAATCCTGGAAATATCTGCACACTTCAACTGGCAGTTCATCGGCTAATAACTCTGGCGACTCCATAATTGGAGTGATCGCCTTTGTTTCCTCTGCAGCTTTACACTTCTAACGTTTTTCACGTTTTTCTCAATGGAAGAGTGTTGCATGGCGAAACTGCGAAGTTTGACCGTGAACACTCTGGTTGTGAGAAATGTACACGAACTCTCCGCACACACAGAATTCCAATGGTATCAACCCTCTAAACTAGTCTTGGAAGGCTATCAGCTATATGAGGTGGACTTTGAGTGTCTATGCATGTCGAATTGTTTGAATCAACCCTCTAGATACGCTTGATGCAAATCTGTGTCAGTCATTCTGATGAATTCGTGAACTAAGACCGATTTGGTCTTGAATTCAGTCTGAATGAACTGCATTCTAAAAAACTCGCCTATTCACTGTAAACACAGCTATGTTTTGACAACTTTCTCCAAATAGCTAAAATGACCCTTGGTGACGCTAAAAATACCCCGTCAAGCAAACCCACAACGTTAGAATTTCGAAAAAATGCCATTTAGCTTGACATGCAAAGACTTTTCAGGCGAGAACTATAGGGGTTTTAGGGTTTCCGCAAGCAACTTTTGCCGAGAAAAACTGTAACATGGGATTTGTGCAGAAGATGATTCTAAGCCAACCCAGATCCTTCATTTCTCAAAATATTGACTTTTCCTCCACCATGCAAAGGAATTTCTAAAAAAAGCAAAGCTTCAAAAAGTGAAGCTAAGAGGCAATTTTTCCTGAAAAATTTTAACACATGGGTTTTGTAGAGAATGTCGTGCACAACACACCCAAATGATCAGAACTGTGAAAACTATTGTATACTTGGACATGCGAGAGAAAACCTAAGACAAGGATAGAAGAAATAAGAGAGAGAAAATAGAAGTTATATTCTGTCTTTGCCTATCCTTGAATGAAGTCTGTCGAACAATCTGGAGCTATATCTGCAAAGAAATCTGAAAAATAACACCTGTGGCGTCTTCAAATGATGTTTGCACAAGAGAAAACTTGTTTCCACTCAGCTTGCTGTGAGAATAATGGATGCCTATATGCATATTTAAAGGATTTTGAGGGTTTAGGCGTCACATTTAGGAGATAATCCTAAATTTAAAACAAAATATTTTGATTGGACCCCACTTCGTTAAACAAAAACTGACTCTGAGTC
This sequence comes from Sequoia sempervirens, assembly GCA_007258455.2. NCBI lineage: Eukaryota > Viridiplantae > Streptophyta > Pinopsida > Cupressales > Cupressaceae > Sequoia > Sequoia sempervirens. The sequence continues at coordinate 101,084,326 of VDFB02379711.1, forward strand.
AGAAATAGGCGCCACCTCTTTATAGTTTAGTTTAACTCAACATGCAAAACTGACATTGAGTCTCAAAATAGGTGCCACCTTTAAAATATTGAAGAAATACACCTTAAGCAAAATTGACAGGTGAAACTGAAGATTTTATATTATTTTATTCAATTAACTGAGTTCCACCTTTCTGGGTCAGCTTGAAAATGCATGTTGATTCTGAAAAAGTCAAATTTCGACTTTCCAGGCGCTCTCCTTCAAAACTTGAGATTTTTAACTAACTTCCTATTTTTTAGCTGCTTGAAAACGTCATCACAGCCTCTATTGAACTCTGATTTTCGGATGCCCGGTTGATGCTGGAGCTGGGCTGACACATCCACTGCATAGCTAGAACAAGTCTAATGACATGACGTTGGGAGCTGCGAAAGCTAAACACTGAGTCTAATGCCTCTAAAACAAGGGCACCTTTTCCCAAAAGGGTGCATATGACACCAAACTTGGCCATTTTCCTGATTTGCCTCTTAGTGCTTCAATCTGCCGCTATCGGTGAATGATGACTCCCGTCGACTGGATGTTAAGGCCATCAAATGCAAGGGCGCCCCTAGGGGCAAATTACATCTTGATAATGATTTTGTAATTTGCAACTTTCACGTGAATGCTCCACTTTGACCCTTGCCACCGAGAGCTGGATTGCTCCGATGTGCGCACCGACGATCTCATCGCGAAGATGGAACAACTTGGAAGAGATGTTCCTGGAAGCGACGAAGCTTGAAAACTGCTTCTAAGACCTCCAATAGAAGGGCGCCTTTTTCAAGGAAGTATGTATTTTCCATACTTAGCCAATTTTCTTCTTGTGTTCATCCTTCAACATTTTCCGCTGAGTCTTCATCTACGAGCATCCAATTGATCCCGAGGGCTGACGGTTGGATTCACTGGATAGGTAGGACGATTTTGCATAGATCTCGTGAAGACGACAGTTGCCGAAAACTTCCTCTAGTTAACCAAAAGGCTAGGCGCCTCTGGCATGTAGAGGTACATTTTGATATTTTCACTTTATTTACCCTCCATTTTACGTGCTCGCTGGAACAACTGTCACTGTCACTCACTCGACATATCTTACGGACTTGTGAACGAATGCATCATGGAGCTGGGCTGAATCAGAAGAGATTCCCCAGAAACGGATTTTGCAAATTCCAACATATGACAGGTCTAATTCTAGGGCGCCCCTAGGCTATAGGGGCACAAAAACTACAAACTTGACTATCTTCGTGATATGTAAATTCTCTGTACCTTCTGCTTTTGCCTTCATTTGTCAGAGTTACGCAACTCGGATGGACTCGCTTGATAGCTTGCTAGAAAGCTGACAAATTTCCGAAGAGAATGAATGTATTTGCAACCAGAAATTAATAGAATCTGAGCCCTCAAATTGAAGGGCGACCCTAGCCTGCAAGGGCGCAGATTTTCTTTGGAAGGATAATTTCCTCCATTTCACGCTTTGCGAACACCATGACACCTGCTGAGTTGACTGCGTAGTAGCATTACTGTCGCTAACGCATGTGCGTGACTGTATTTCACCATTTTTACGTGTACAAACACTGCAAAGTTGACTTGCATGTTGATTGCGCAAGCATCTCCCACGTAGCAAGGCGTAGTGTTTCCAAACTTGGAATATTTTTTCCAATTTTCGCCATGTGAAAATCCCCTCTGTCGTGAAACATCTTTTATAGCATCTTTCTTCTCAGAATTTTCCGCTTTGAGTTTCAAGCTTAGATTTTGATACCTGGTACTAGCCAACTACCATTAATGACCTCAGAGGTCCTAACTTTTCTCCTGAAAAAGTGAAAACTACCCACCAAGCTTAAACTGACTTTTAACTGAAACTAACTTTACCAATGTGATTGTGATGTGAAATAAGCCAATCAAAACTAATTTCAGCCAATTTTGACAAGTTTCAATTTTTAGGGTTTTTGCCTAAAAATAGGGTGCTGGAAACCATAATTTTCAAAATTTTCAAATTTGACCAGTATCTTCTTGACATCAAATTGACTAAAAGCCCTTACTTAATTTTCCCAAAAACTAAGTTTTGACCTCACTTTTACAAGATTTAGACTATTTTAAGCAAAATGCCTTAATGAAGCAAAAAAAATTGGTTTGTGTACAACAAAGAATAGGCAACAAATGGAGCAAATTCAAGAAGATAGTGAATTTAAAGCAAAATTGTCGCATGATTTAAAAAATCAAAAAAGATGATCATAGATCTGAAAGTACAAGTTGAAAAAGGGAAAAGGATTGAAGAAGAGGTGAGAATCCATTTGAAAGCAAACGAAAAAGATTGTGAAATATTGAGTCCAAGATTGTTTCCTTGAGGAAGGAATTGGAGAAGACAACTTCTCAATTGAACAAAAAACTGAAATTTGAGAAAAGCACCGAAATCTTAAACAATACCCTGAATTGTCAAAGGTCAACATCTATCAAAATGGGTATTGGCTACAACTAGAAGTCAAATTCTAAGGGTGTGAAATTGTCAAAAGAAATATATGATGAAAAGCCTACGGGCTATGCAGATGTGTTAAAAAGCCCCGTAAATAATGAGAAGAAAGAAAATAAGGCTCTGCAAAAAACCAACAATCCTCCAAAGATCAACAAGGATAAGGTGAAAATATTCTTTCCAAGGCAACCTCATATGGCCAGGTTTCATAACTCTTTCTTTGCTTATCACTTTTCATGCAATCATTTTGGTCATAAAGCAAGAGATTGTAGAGCACATGTGAGATATAATTATGGTTGGAACAAAAATAGTTCTTATGTGAGATATAGTTATAATTAGTAGATTATAATATCATATGCTACAAATGCAACAACTATGGGCATAAAGCAAGATTTTGTAGAAGTAGTTTTGTGAAACCACATAGACAGAACAAGGAGGATACCATGGCCAAACAAAAAGGAAAATCTACAAAGGTTTGGAAGAGGAAGCAAGAGAAAGAAAAGAAAGAATCTATACTTGTGCAAACTGCACTTCCTACACAAGAGATATCACTAAGTTTATGGGGAGAAGTACAAATTCAAGGGGAGCTAATCATTGTGTTATCTTTCAGCTCCATATTTTTGAGATATGCACTTAGAAGGCAACTTAGAGAAAGATCTACTAATGAGTTTCAGAAAGAGGGAGACTTATACGAAAAGGGAGAATGATGCCATTGACATCAAAAAGGATGACCTTCTTCATTTAGCAGCCATGGATAGAAAAGGATAGAGTAGTAGAGAAAGGGAGAGCATAAAAGAATCTCCAATAGGAGAAGTATATTCTTATTACAGTAGATGTGAGTATTGACCATAGAGAATATGAATGGATGTTTCCCATGATCTATTTGTGGATGAAAGTATAATGAACATCCCTTTGCCATTGATGTCAAAGGAGAGTTAATTAAAGGGGGAGAATTATGTTGCCATCTGTTGGTGAACAGATTTGTCCTTTATATGATTAAACACAAAATGACTATATAATGCCCCACGAAGGACTAATCAATCCACAACAGTTGGAGAGATTACCATTGCATTGGTAATCTTCCTTTGAATTTTAATTGAGGTATAGCTCCCTCTTCTGATATAATTTTGATTTTTTTTAAATATATGAAAGTGAGGTATGCTTTTGACTAGAAAGTAGGAAAGGAAAACTAACACCTACTCATAGCCATGAAATAGATGCGAAGAAAAACACTTTAAAACTAAAGAAACTATTTGAATACTGAAATGAACTGGCAAACAATTAATATTGTAGCTCACAGACTAGACTATCAAAGCTTGCTGACTCAACTCAATACAGTCTTAACATTTGCTGCAAATAAATGAATCAAACACCACTAAACAGCACATCCTCACAAGGAAGGAATATCCAAATGTTCATCTAAGTTCACAAACTTATTCATAAACATTAGTATCTAATTCACAATTTACTGCATACAGACAATAAACATTCACAACAATATATTAAAACTGCAAAATTTGATCTTTCTATTATGATCGATTCTCACTCATGCATCACAGTGCAAGGGGGATCAAAATGTCGGACCCTTGGAATATCCAACAATGAGGTATTTAAAAAATTTACATTGTAACGGTTAGGATTTCTTGAAAACCGATTCTTGGACACCAACCATCGTTTGGCCGAATAAAAGGTTGGCCAAAAACTAACTAATTTATGTCAGATTATGACAACACATTCATTAATTGCTATTTTTAAGGATGGTTATGATTACATCCCTATTTTCTGATCAATATGACGAAAGAATGAATTGTCACTTGCTATAAGCGGACCATGTGGCCTACTCCCGTGCGAAATGTCTGCCACCTTCAATTTTTAGTGACTATTGGCAAGCCACCTAAGGTTGCTTTTGTGCAATTTCTTTAAATGCAAAGGATTTCACCGATGTCTGAATCCAACTTAATAGATTTCCAACACATCGCCTTGCTTAAGTTTATTGAGTTTGAAGCAATTTGGATGTACTTTCAACATTAATTGTTTCCAAGCAAGCTCCACCAATTTGCCTTTGCCACTCTATAAATTAACTTCACCAATATTCATCTACACAATGCCAATTTCTACTTCCAGTATGTCGAGTTCATCAAATTAAGTGGTTGTGGAGAGTGACTTCCTAGTTGTGAAGGGTATTGAGTGTAGTGTCAACCATAGGTTGGTGATAGACCAACTTAGGGAAATCTTCCTAATCTGTAGCAATGTGGAGGAATTGTTCGTAAAATCATTGGTGAGCACTTCATGTCCCAGGTGCACATTCATAATTTCAGTCTGCTCGAGCGCTTCCTATATAACATCGTGCGAACCTCTATAAGTTTCGGATGGGGGTTGCAAGCTCTTGAGCATCTAATCGTCCATGATATTTGTTGTGCGTTGAAGACGCTCTAAGAGGCCTCTCTGTTCATCCTCGTGTGGGCCTAGTTGGTGATGCAATTTGCATCGCTTCTGTGTTGCACAATGAACAGGCTGATCAAGCCATCACCCTACTGCATGCTCGTTTGGAACGTAACAACATGGAAACGTTTTCCCACTTCGTCGAGTTTAACGAGAACCTCTTCTCCCCTCGCAGATAGAGCGTATGCAAGAAGTCATCAAGGATATCAGAGTCCTCATATTCACTCTCTACATCTAAGACCTCCTGTGCTGTGAAACCTCTCTTTTTGGCAATGTAATACAGAATGTTTTTAACGATAAATATATAAATAAATCTATATTTTTGGTTTTCAAAATGCTTTGTATTATGGGAATGTCTTGGAAATCTTTTGTTTGCTTTCATGTTCACTTTTTATAGTCTTTCATTTATGCTCGTGGTGAATGATTTTAGTCTTCATGAATGAAAGCCTTTATTTTTGTAAGCAACTTTCTTTTCTGCAAATATATCGCTGATAACAAAGCAATTTTCGACCTCAAATGCACTGGGAATCTGTTTTTGGGTAGGTTCTTGAAATACTTCAAAGTCCACTATTGTTATGAAAACCTACTCATATGCCGCCTAACTGAACAATTCAAAACATCTTAATCTGCTCATTAACCCCTTCTTATTGTTACAAATAGCACTTAGAAAAATAACCACAACTTAACTTGAAAACCAAGGCGCGAATGAAGAAGTTTTGAGAACCCTATTGGGAACCGACAAAGGTTTCAAAACTTTGTTTAACACCACCAAGTTTCTTAATTATTTCGGTCTTTGCCCATCTGATTTCCTTTTTTGATCACACAACCATTTTGACAACCACTTGATCGTTTGACAACTTGTCACAAGAACCAACACATAGACTTCAAACATTAAGCTTGTCGGCTGAGAAGGAAGTTCTAAAACCAGGTCAGTATTCGATATAGGTGTGCAAACTTGGCTAAAAACCGACAAAAGGAACTCCTTGATTGGTAAAGTACTTTGCAAAAAAAGAAATCTTTTGTTTTTAAAGGTGGTGACTAAAAATGACAGCAACACCATCAATGACAAAGGGGAAGATTGTTAGAATATTGTCATTGATGTCAAAAAGAATGAACAAAATTGTTGTCATTGATGTCAAGGTGTATGGACGAAATTGTTGGTTAAACATATTGTCATTGATGTCAAAGGTGAGAAGATTAATTGTCACTATTGTCAAAGCAAATGGACGAGATTGTCATTAATGTCAAAGAACGAAATCACTGCCACCACATTGTTGATATCAGAGAACATCGCATAAAGGCCAAAGGCCACTAAACATTTCAAGGGAAAGATCATATCATTTCAAGTTGATTGAAGACAAAGTTTATGAAGATAAAGTTTATGAAAAGAAAAAATATTGGCCAACTACATGAGAAGCATTTTAATTGAATTATTCTTGGCCGACTATATTTTTGGAATCTATATGCTTGCCAACTATATTCTTACATACATATAAAAACAGTGATTAAAGTAATTAAAGGTAGAAATGAATATGTACATAGGCAGCAATTGGAGCATTAAAAAGGGAAGCAGCTAATTCATTATGTGCAGTGATTGGCAGGGACTAATTCATTATGTGCAGTGATTAGATTCAGCGATAAAGAAAAGATTTAAAAGGCAATGTTTAAGAAGAAGACAGTGATTAAACTCATAAAGGTAGTTGATTTTCATAATACAAATCGTCCCACTTTGTATGAAAGTAGCAAATATGTAAAGGCTGTGACCTGGTTTGAAAAATCAGAAATTAAATAAATAAAGATTAGTTTTAAGTTTTTAACCAATAGTCACAAGGGTATGGTGAAGGGTTGTGTCTCATGATGAGACAAAATATATAAGAGAAGTCATTCCATGAGATGAAGAGTGAGAAATGTGAGATATGAGAAGATTAAATAAGAAGCGGAGTAGAAAAGAAAAGTGTGTAAAAATAGTGTGAAGAAAATAATAGAAAGAAAAAGTATTCAAAGGCAGCCATTAAGGAGAAATAAAAAAGAGAAAGAAAAAGTGTTCAAAGGCAGCAATTAGTCTTAACAAAAAGACATATCCTTTTAAAGGGTTATCTCTTTTCAAAGAGATGCAACTCTTCGTTGAGATGTAAAGATATAAATAGATGTGTGTGGAATAGAAAGGAAGATCTATTAGTCAAGAGAGAAGTGTGTGGAGGATAAAAATATATATTATTGTGGATATGTGTGAAAAGGAAGCGATCCAGTTTGAAAAGGCAGCAATTGTTATTTAAGAGGAATCATGACTATTTGAAGGGTCATTATCTTTTGAAGGAACGTATCTCTTCATAGAAATATGAAGATATAAAAGAGAAAAAAAAATGTGTGAGAAGAGTGGAATAAATGTAATATCATACAAGCAGATTTGTGAAGAAAGGAAGTGTGTGAGACACAAAGATATATCATTCAAGAACAAGAATATTTAACAAGAAGAATATATGCAGATTTGTGTGTGAATATTTAAGAAAGAGAATATATGCAGATTTGTGTGTGAAGATTTTGAGGAGAATATAAAAGATCATTAAAGGCTATTTGTAAAAAGGATTTATTCTTAGGAAGACAAGATTCTATTGAAGAGGTTGATGCCTCATATTGGAGTTTGGTGTCCCATATTGACGAGGATGGTGCCTCATATCAAAGAGATTGGTGTCTCTTGCTGAGTTGGTGCTTAGTTGTGGGGATTGGTTTCTCCAGTGGGTTGGTGCCTACAAATTCTACAAGTGGGCATTGGTGTGTCCAGTGCGTTGGTGCTCACAAATTGTATAAGAGGGGATTGGTGTCTCTTGTAGCTTGGAGACATACAAAGATTGTAAAAGAGATTTATATAAAAGCAATATTTTTCCAAGGTTTTCTCCCATAAGGGTTTCCATGTAAATCGTGTGTTCTTGTGTTGCATAATTGTTAGATCTTATGTGAATGTTAATGTACAATTGATATTATTGTAGTTGTTAGTTTGAAAAAGTAAAAAATTGTATTATACTGATTCAATACCCCTCCCCCCATGCCTCTCTCGGTATAATTGTGTGTTACACCCCGATTGTATGGCTACTACGTATTAGTACTGCATAGGGTTATACGATTGTAAAAAGGATTCTAAGAGTGAATAAAGTATGTTGTTCCTTGTTATCAATATGAGTGTTTTCACATTTGATGTTTGTCTCATTTAATGTTGCTTCAATTGATGTTATCCTTGATGAATGTTGCATGCAAAGTTATTGAGTAATGAGTATTCTGACTCTTGAGATGTTTATATATATACTGCTTATGTTGTGAACATATGACTTCCGAAAGTTGTGTCAATGGATGCAAGTATATGAACCATTCCTCCAGGCAAAGGGGAAGTACCACTCGGGAGAGGAGCTTGGTAGTGTTGTGACCTTTTTCACACATCGCCCCATTGCAAATGGGGACCCCCTAATTTTGGCTTTGCTTTTCGGTCGTTTTGTTGTTGTCTCTCTTTTCTACTGTCTGTCTTTTCGGGATGGGCCCGCCGTTGAACCTTAACGTGAACTTTTGGCCAAGTCTGAAAATTAGGGTTTCCATCTTTCCAGCCAACTTGAAGTCAAATGAAGTGAATAACTTGAAATTTGAGACTAACATTGTTGTTAGTGTGTTTCCAGCAGGTTTCCACTGAAATTTCGTCAGATTCCGAGTACTTACTATTTTTAGTAAGTGTGCAATTACAGGTGTTCTCTTAGCATTCTTGAAATTCCGACAGTCACACTGCGTCCAGAACACGTCAAGCTGCTCGCGCGCAAACTTTGAGCTGAAACGGACAACTTACTATTTTTAGTAGTTCAGCTTCCAAAGCAGATTTCAGGGTCTATATGCAGAGTTTTCGATGCATGTCTGGAGATTCCTTCTGGGTTTTCAGAGACCTCGCTGATGATGTGATACGGTGGAGCAACGACTTTCAAATTCAGTCTTCGAGGCCATTTAGGGTTTGCATGTCGTACTGCTTTGCAGCCGTCGCCATAAAGCTCCTTTATGGTTTTTCTCGAGAGCTTCACATGATATGACATGCAAAGCAGATAATCACCTTTAGGAACTGCAAGGCTTTTAGCGTGATGCATCCCTAGCCTCCCAACTCTTCAAAATCAATGAAACATCACAACAATGCAATCAAACGGTGAACAAACAGATCGCTTTGATATGCATGCAAAGACAAATTTAAAGTCGTTTCGGGACCCAAAAAGAGGGGTAAATGTCGGTTTTGAAACCTGCGGTAAACCATCAAGGACAAGATCCTTCCAAGCTACCACGGGTAAAATTGAAGGCAAAGGAGCACTTATCATTTATAGTAAGTCATTTTGAAACAAAGCATAACAGAAAGTCACGATGCTACCGCATCAACAGAAGGTCACGGTGAGGAGCACCTCTTCAAATTTCAAGTTAATCAAGCTATGGAGGTCTCGTATGCGCTACTATAAATAGTAAGCCACCCCAGAAACATGCCAAAAATAGCAAGTTAGCGTGTAGCGTCAGTATGAACAGGTCAAGCAGCTGACAAGGATCCCATGGCGCGAATTTCAAGGCGAACGGAGTTGCAACGGAGCACTTACTATTTATAGTAAGTCATTTTGGAAACAGGCTATAAATAGAAAGTCAGCCGCATGCGCCGGCGTCAATAGGAAGGTCACGTGGTGAGGAGCACCTCTTTCAAATTTCAAGTTAATCGGAGCTATGGAGGTCTCAGAAGCAAGCAGTTACTATAAATAGTAAGCTACCTCCAGAAACATGCCAAAAATAGTAGGTCAGTGTGAAGGCCGCGATGAACAGTCAAATTGGCTGGGCGATCCCATGGCTTAATTTCAAGGCTTAACGAGCTGCGCAGGGATGGAAACTAAGAATTTAGTTTATTTTAGCGGTGCCCCAGTAAGAATTCATAGGGTTTCCTAAAATCATAAGGGCTTAAACACAACAGCCAGGCAGAAGCAGCGTCCAGTCACGATCAATACCCTTCAGGCAATCGGCACGCAAAGTTTGAAGACATTCTGAGCAATTGCTATTTTTAGTAAGTTGCTAAAAATAGCAGGTGCATGCAGATATCAGGGCCCGACAGCTCAACCACATCTCGAGATTCGAAACAAAGCAAAATCCAGCCTTTTTGGAGCTCGAAATTAGCTTGAAGTGCAAAGTTGAAAAACTTTCTAAAAATAGCAAATTAGGGTTAGCGTGATCAAGTTGCCCTAAATCAGGCAAGGAGCATAAAATTCACTGAAATTGATAAATTTTCAAGTCCAGCCAGTGAAGAATGCCTTTAAAAGCTGAAGATTTGTGGAATTTCTGTAAGCACTTGAAATTTGAGGCTCAAAGGCCCAAATGTGCCTTGCTTTGCCTGGGAAACTTGGATGAAAGTATCTAAGTATGAAAAATGGAAGTAGCACCCCCAAAATGCGCCTTAAGAAGAAAGACACTTGAAAATTTTCTATGTGTTGACAAAAATGGAAGTAGGCCATGGGAAATGCGCCCAAGTGCCAAGAGGAGCTTGAAAACTTCTAAGGCAAGTTAAAATGAAAGTTCAAGGGGTAAAATGCGCCCTTGAGGGAGGAGTTGATGAAAATATTCTAAGTCTTGCAAAATTTAAGCTCCCTATCAGCAAAAAAATGCTAAGTAAAGTGGAAGCTTGACAAAAGATGGAAGCAAGTAAAAAAATTCTAAGTATCAAAAATTGGAAGCAGGGTACCTCAAATGCGCCCACCAAGGTTAAGAGTTGAAAAGGTTCTAAGTGTTGAAATTGAAGCCTCCATGGGTCAAATGCGCCCCACCTTGAAGAACTTCAAATTTGCCTAAGGGTTAAAATTGAAAACTCCATGATTAAAATGCGCCCTTGAGGTTCAAGTCTTGAAAATTGACTAAGGCGTGAAATTGAAAGCTCCCCCTTGCATTTGCGCCCTTGAGTGTAGAGATTCAAAATTTGCCTAAGTCATGAAATTGGAAGTACAGGACCCCATTTGCGCCCAAGGAGAAGAAGGCACTTTGAGGTTTTCTAAAGCACTTAAATTTGAAGAAGAGGCCCCTGCAAGCGCCTTGATCTTGAGGATGAAAGTGGAAATTTTTCTAAGTGTTTGAAAAGTGAAAACAAGCCCATCTAAATGCGCCTGGACTTGCCTGAAAAATGCTAAGTGTCCAAACTTGAAGTATGAGGTATCAAATGCGCCCAGGCTAGAGTTGGATTAAACATTTCAAGAGTGGCAAATTGGAAGCAGGCATACCCATATGCGCCTCAACAAGGAGAGGGACCTAAAATATTTTCTAAGTGTTAGAAAGTTGAAAGTACAAGCACTGAAATGCGCCCTACCTTGAAGAGGATGAATGAGGGAGAATTTTGACTCAGTCGTTAAAAGTGAAAGCACAGGGGTTCAAATGCGCCTAGCTTGTGAGAGTGCAAGAAAAATATTCTAAGTTATGAAAAGTGGAACCTCCATGGTGGAAATGCGCCTGGCTTGAAAGAGGTAATATCAAAAGTTTAAAATTTTCTAAGTGTGGGAAATTTAAAGTGGACTCCTCTATAGGCGCCTAGAAGTTATGTGAGGAATATTTCAAGGCGTTGCAAAATTTTGAAATATAAAATACCCCCTATCAAATGCGCCTAGGCTTGAGTGATGAAGTGGTAAAATTTATTTTCCTAAGTATTGATATTTAAATATCACCTTAGGAAAAATATGCCTAGCTTGGAGGAGTAATGAAATTCTCTCAGGAATGAATAAAATTGGCTGTGGATATGACAGAATGCATCGGCTTCATAAGATGGAAGAAAATTTTCAAGTCAGAGCAACAGGATACTCACAAGGATGAAGAAGTGGATTAAATTTGTCCGAAATTATTTTTCTAAGGTTCAAAATTCAAAAAAATTAAATGAACCCGTTCGTTATATACCCATGAATTTGATGCATTCTGAGGAAAATTTTCTTCTGGGTATTTAAGATTATCGATGAGGAATGGATTTTAGGGTCTTCCACAGCTCGCCAAGGATTTCGAGGTAAAGATTTTTGATGGGCACCAAGTTGATGAATTTCCTAAGGAATTTGAAAATTTTCTAAGGCAAGGAAAAAAATGTTTAAAAATGCCTTGGCGGATGAATTTGAAAATGATCGCCTAGATGATTTTTATCGAGTTCCTGATGAAAGCTTTTCTTTCTCGAGCCTGAGTTGGATGAAATATCAGAGTGAAGTGCGCCGAGCAGAATGCAAGATAGGTTGGAAATTTGGCTAAGGCATGAAGGATTGAATGCAAAGTTGGCTAGTGAAGGCGATGAACGCTTGGAAATTAGAGCGTGAGAATCCTGGTAAGTAAGTTGAATTTATATTATGAAGTGTTCTAATGCTCTTCTCCTTGCTTGTTTTGCAGGAGAAACGTCGAGACCAAACGATGATGATGAAGCAAATAGTCCAAGATGATAAATCATGAAGGAAGGAAAAGTTGCAAGAAAATGGCTAAGTGTTGAGACTTAGTGACAGAGAGGAAATGTTCTCAAAACTCAAGAAAGGAAAGGAATGGAAGCTCGAGCGAAGTTGAAGAACAACGTCAAGAAGAAGATCGGGAAGTAGTGTGAGCAGCGTTTCGGAACAAAGAATCTTTGGAGGTGGACACAATGGCTCATCTATTGCCCCACTCTCCTTTGTGGCGGTTTTAGGGCAAATCTTGTTTAGGGCTAAGGTGTACGTCTGGGCCATCGGTCGGTGTCATTTGCGTCGTTGGACTTAATAGCTTATAAAAGGGGGAGTCCCCCTTCATTTGTACATTCATGAGACAGTAGAATTAGAGTGAAGTTAGAATAGAGAGACAAATTAGAAGTAGCTTAGTATAGATTGATAGAGTAGTTGAAGAAGAAGGAAAGTTTTTCCTTAAAACTTTGTAAGAAATTGTTGTGAACACTCTCCCAATAAAAATTTTCATTGATGATGAATTTAGGTCTTTTATTTGTGAGTAGCTAGCAAGGTTTCTTAGTCCTTCTAATTGATGACAAAGTAGAATAAGTTTCATTTTCATGCAAGCGGTAGATAGTAATTGTGGAATGTGGTCTTCAATTTGAGCAAACCATCTATCCATACCACTAGTGTGTTCGTTGATGGTGAATGCACCTTGTGTGGTCAACTGGAATATTGTGTACTTAACTTCGATCATGATTTGTATGTTTATATGCGTCGTTGTGATGGTATTTTCATACTAAGTTGTGATCTGAACACCTCGAGCTACTCCTCTGAAGATTGCACTGGTCTTATGGAGGCTGTCCGAAGCGAGGCAAAGCAGAGCCTGGTTGAAGCTTGTGAGAATTGATCGTCATGTCCCACGCCTTAGAATAGAATAGAGCCTTCTTAACTTTGCACCATTTCAATTCGTACTTTCTGATTAAAATAGGAAACCCGCGCTTCATAGACAAATCTTTGAGCATTTGAATTCCTTCCTTTGCTGCCGAACAATTCCGTAAGTCCCCTTGAAATACCAACAAATCACATCGAGCCAAGCGAGCCTATTCGCACTGAAAGAACCTTGGAGTTGAACGCATGAACTTTCTTGCAATCTTAGCATGCGGAATACTTTGTTCAAGAGAGAGTAGGGAAGCCGTTGGCGACTTTATGCGTTAGTGCGGTCACGAAAAACATCAACACCCTAGGCGCATAGCACACTTGAAGAAAATTAAAATCACGCCTAGCACTTTGTTTCCACTTCACCGCCTTGGAGTATTTTCTAACACTTACCACCTTGGGCGCATATAGCACTTGAAGAGGAATATTGCCATGCCTAGCATTTACCTTGTCTTGACCACGCTTTGGAGAATTTTACTCACCTTTTACCTCATTCATCACCTTGCATTCACTTTTACCACCTTCAACTTGGGCGCTTTTGAGCTAGGCAAGAGGATGACTCTTCAACTTCCCGTTTTTGTCTCTACTTGACCTCATTTGGGCGCATTTCCATGTAGGTGAGGGATGAAAATCGTTGACTACTTTGACTCACTTGCATTTTGGGCGCATTTTGCCATGCTTGAAGGATGGGCCCATTTTGAGGGGTGAGGGGGACGAATTCCTTGCCTTAGAAAATTTTTGTTATCAACTCTCTCAAGGTGGGCGCATTTTGGCCTAGCAGCAGGATGAAAAACGTTGACTTTCCTTGACTTCATTGCTGGATGGGCGCATTTTGGCCTGTGTGGTGGACGAAGTTTATACTTAGAATTTTCTCCATGCTTCTTCATCAACTTGGGCGCTTTTTGCCATGGCTGTAGGATGAAGTTCCAGACTTAGTCATTTTTTTCTCGTCTTCACCAGTTTATCCATGCCCTGCTATTTATAGTAAGCCCTCTGATTTTTGCATCTCTGAAGCTCAGAACGATTTGAAATTTCAAACACTGCATCCTCACGACCTTGTTACCCTGTTGACATTGCTATTTTTAGTCAGCCTGCTATTTTTAGCCCATTTTTGAAGGTGATTTGCTATTAATAGTAACTGCTTGCTTCTGGTACCTCCACAGCTCAGATTGACTTGAAATTCGAATGACGTGCTCCTCACCACGTGACCTGCCTGCTGACATCGGCGCATGCAACTGATTTGCTATTTTTAGCCTGTTTCCAAACTGACTTACTATAAATAGTAAGTGCTCTGTTTGTCTTCAAATTTTACCAGCAGATAGCTCGAAGGATGCTGATCGCGGTGGTTTACACCGGTTTTCGAAAATTCTGACTTTTTGCCCCTCTTTTCAGGCCCCGAAGCTGGAAACCCTAATTTGCTCTACATGATCAAATTTTCTGAAGCATTGCGATCAACTTGTGATTTTGAAGTGCTGGGAAGCGGCTGCCGGGACGCACCTGCTAAAAATAGTAAGTTCCTCTGAGTGATTATCTCCATTTGCATGTCACATCATTGTGTAGCTCTTTAAAAAACCCATAAGGAATCATCCAACATGCAAAAGAAACCCTGACATGCAAACCATAAAAATAGCCTCCGAAGGCTGAATTCTGAACGTTGTCATCTCGTTTTGCATGTTATACCGTTGCGAAGGTCTCAGAAAACCCAGAAGGAATATGCAGACATGCAAAGAAAAACTCTGCGTCTAAGCCTTGAAATTTGTCCCGGAAGCTGGACTGCTAAAAATAGAAAGTTGTCTGTTTTAGTTCAAATTTTGCGCACGAGCAGCCTGATGTGCTCTGAATGTTGTGTGGCTATCGGAATCTCAAAAATGTTGACAGACTGCCTGTAATTGCACACTTACTAAAAATAGTAAGTACTTGGAATTTGATGAAAATTTGTTGAGAGCCTGCTGGAAGCACACTGACAACAATGTTAAGCTCCGTTTTCAATTTACTCACTTCGTTCGACCCTCGGATTGACCAGGAAAGATGAAACCCTAATTTTCAGACTTGGCCAACATTTCACGTTTTAAGCTCAAAGGCAGACACGGTCCCCGGAAAGGCAGACACCAGAAAAGAGACAGAGAGAGACAGAGAGAGACAGAGAGAAAAACCCAAGCCAAAAGACTAGAATGAAGCAAAAATTAGGGGGTCCCCATTTGAATGGGGCGATGTGTGAAAAGGTCACAACACTACCTTTTGTAGCAATGGATCTGTAGATGCTTGAACAAGTGGTCTGATAGCATTAGTTTTCATCTTCTTGGATGTGATCATGCTGTCTTCAATCTCAATAGCTTTTCCTTGTGCAATTTGTAAGTCCACTCCATGGCCTGATTTTAAGAAAAATGTTATCTTTGACGAGAGAGCGTTGATGAAGTTGCTCATCAAGATCTCATTTGATGGATTGAGTGTATGGGAGAGGTGTGTGACAAGGCGGTTAAACCTTGCCACAAATTCTCATTGGTTTAGTTGGCTCCATCTTTGAGTTTGAGAGTCACGCAAATAGTTGATGACTAACTTCGGTGGGCTTGGATCTCGCCAAGAATTTCTTGCTCATGATCGCCCGGCTTGTGATGATGCCTAGTTCCAAATAATTAAACTAGTTTGCAACATTTGCCTCAAGAGTCTCAACAAAGAGATGAACGGCGATATCTTCGTGTGGTACATGCAGAACGAAAAAATCCGCTGTGAATGCTAAGATATACTCATTGGGATGACAAGCCCCATTGCCATGAAATCTTGGGAAGTGCTTTTTGGAATCTTTGGGCAGATCATGATGTCCTTGCAAGGCCAATGGACTGATGTTATTACCCCAAGGCAATGGGGCTGGATGTTTGGATTTCTACAGTTTCGGCTATTGCCGTTGTTGTCATTGTCGCCCATTGCTTCTACTTGAGTTGGAGGTTCTCCTTCAGGTTCTTTCTTCTTGGAAATGATTAGGAACCTCTTGAAAGATTGGTTCTGCATTGAATGCTTTTCCAACGTTGTCTTCTTGAAAGAGAGGATTTGTTCTCCTCCTTGTGTATACTTGGCAAGCCAAGATTGTCTATTGCCATGTAGGAGGTGGTAAAACTGGCCTTCCGGTTGCAAGATCAACCTTTTCTTCTTCTTCGTCCAGAGTAGTAGCTGCATTTCTCCACTAAGCAGATGATTTGTTGTTCTCAAAGATGAAACTCCACAAGCTACTGATGATGTCTGATTGCTCTCCTTGGATCAGTGTGAAATTCAGTTGAATGATGGCAGGTGTAACACTTGGTTGTTCAACTGGAGCAGTAGGACGCCAGATGTCATTCCTGTGTCATAAAAGAGTTAGCTTTTCTTTGAAGTTTTATGCCTCGTGCCCCACGGTGGGTGCCAGAAAGCTATTGGCGTTACAATTCGCACCTCTGGAGTGCCTATTGGGAACGAAAAGCTATGCATAGTATTAACTACTCTTCAAATTAGGAGGGGAAGCTCCCTCTTTTGTTGTTATGCATAAAAAGTAAAGTAATCTAAGTTCCTATATTTTCTACTCAATTGGTAGAGGCACAAGGTTATAAAACCATTTGCATTGCAGTTGAGATTTTTCTGGTTTCGTAGATCTCAACTACAACTAGGCTAAAACTTAATATCTATCCTATCTCCTCAAGAAAAACAGAGCAAGAGGAATTAGGAGCAATTGGGAATGGTTGATGATAAACTATATCTCAGGATTTCCAAGGAGGCGAGGTGCTTTGTCCGAGGCGTAGGCTGAAATAAAGGTTATTGGAAACATCGAACGGCAAGCTAGATCTCAGAATTCCCAAGGAGGCGAGGTGCTTTGTCTGAGGTGTAGACTGAAATGAAGATTACTAGAAACAACATATAACGATAATCCTAATCTCTAAATTACCTTGGAGCCTCATGGCTCTATCCAAGGTGTAGATTGAAACAAAGATTATAAAAACAAGTGTTGATAAACCTTGAAACTTTGGATCAAAGGCTCATTGCTCTTTTGATTTATTTTTTCAAACTCGATCAACGATTACACAAATATTCGGGACAACAAATGATACGAAATCATACAAAATGCGATGAGCCAAACAACTTAGACAAAGACTGAACCAATATTGACTTGCAAGCTTGATGGCTTAATAAGCAAAGTTGCTCTTATTTATAGAAGCTCAAAGGAGTAGGGAACCCTAAAATCTCCTTGAGTTAACATTTAGTTCTTGCCAATCTGCAAGATTTATTCCTATGTCTAAATGCAGGTAACCTAATAGTTAATTGGAAAGACTACTTCAGTTAACTGATTCTAAACTAAACTAGAACTCCATATGTACATAGGTGTCTCCAAAAATAGACATGCACAATTGGTGGGACAGCGAGTTAACTTGGAAAGAGGCAACAAGTTAATTGTTGTGTTTAATGTCTATTTGGAAAAGCTGGGACATCTTTACTAGTAGTTCATAGGTTGTGATCACGAGCAATCAACTCCTCCAAGAAGTTGTTAACTGCCTCATCATTCGGAGCATTGATACTCCTCTGAAGTACTTGATGTCTTCACACATCTCTTCACTGTCTATGATCTAACTCTGCAATTCTCTTCCACTCTTGGCCACTTCGTCGAATTGTGCTGACATGGCTGCAAGTTGACTCAACTTACAGTTAACTGAATCACTTCTGAAAATACTACGGATGAGTTGTTGAAATTTTGACTACACATCGGCGAGCTTGATATATTCACCATCCTCACGTTGATACTGGCAAGGGACTTGCGACATGAAAGTTCTTACAAACTTGAGTGCACTTGTCACCTTTTCTCTGCTCTCGGTCAACTCTGTAGAAATTGTTTCATGTGCTTTTACCTTGAAGATTTGATGTTCTCTCCAAGTAAAAAGTATTTCGTTATTCTCTTCTGTAGTGACTGAGTCATATG
This sequence comes from Sequoia sempervirens, assembly GCA_007258455.2. NCBI lineage: Eukaryota > Viridiplantae > Streptophyta > Pinopsida > Cupressales > Cupressaceae > Sequoia > Sequoia sempervirens. The sequence goes on from VDFB02379711.1 coordinate 101,102,525, forward strand.
CCATCCTCAAGTGAGAGACGATGATCTCTTTCCATGGTTTGTCCACCACTATGTCCTGCTCGGACTCTTGAATCTGTATGCGAAGGTCGTGGGCATTGTACCTCAACTAGTACAACTCTAAAAGTATAAAATGACTGCTTGTGACGAACTCGTCTTCCCAGTCTTTCAGGCATTTCCCATAAACGACTAGTTGACTTAGCTGATTTTGTTCTGCTGGTAACTCTAGCATCTGTGGGAGCAAGGTTGTGACATTTTCAATGTTGTGCGTAAGGTTGGAGATATATTGGCTAAGTTGCTGGTTTTTAGCCTTGAGAGTTGCTTTATGTTGACCATCTTTTATCAGTCTCTCCTTTATGCTTATTGCTGCAACTGCGAGGAGGTCCACATCAGCCCGGCGTGTGCTTTTACCAAGGTTGACCTTTATCAAGGTGAAACTATCAACCTCTACATCATCCAAGTTTTTATCCTTCGGTGGTGTGGCGATCTCAATGACAATCTTGTTGTCGGTGTTCCTTTCCACATGAACTTTCTTTTTGCACTTTTTATTTGACGTGTCTTGGTAGAGATGATCAAATTCTGCAAAGTCCAATTGGTAGGATAGCTTCCTCCTCTTCCTACCTAGAAGATTCTCAAGCCAAGATGAATCTTGACTAATCTCGCTAGAAGGATTGGTGCTAATCCCATGAACTCCTGATGAGTGAGATTGCGTTGAGATGTCATGTGGTGGTGAGTCTGGCTCCAAGTCGATGCAAATCAGAGACTGCTATGGTGGTGATTGAACATGAGGCTTTGCTTCTGTTGGTGTCAGTCGTTCCCAGAAAATCATGGAGTAAGACCGTTTTGGTCTTGTATTCTACCTGGGAGAATTGCATTTTGAAAAACTAGACTGTTGATTGTAAATACGGATATGTGTAGGCAACTTTTCCGATGAGGCTAAAAATAGCTTCTCGAGGGGCAATTTTTACGAAAATTTCTGAGACATGGGTTTTCTAGAGAATATCTTTTTAAACAAACCCACAATGTCAAAATTTCGAAAAAGTGACCTTTCCTATGACATACAACAACCATTCGGGGTAGAAGTTGTAGGGGGTAGTAGGGCAATAGAAGCTTATTTTTCTCGGAAAATTTTGGCACATGGGTATTGTAGGCGCCTGATAGCTAAGCAAACCTAGTTTCTCCTTTTTTGAAATGATGACTTTTTCCAAAAACCTTAAAAATAAGGGGCAGCAGAGCAATTTTCTTGAAAAATTCTGGCACGTGGGTTTGGTTGCCAATGCTATGTTGAACATACCTAGAAGACCAGATCTGTGAAAAAGTGTCGTTTACTTGGAGATGCAAGAAAAAACCTAAGACAAGCATAGAAGAAATGTGAGTGGGAGAAGATAGAAGTTATAAACTGCCTCCTTCAATCCTCAAGAAAAATGCCTCTATATAAACCCAATCTGATGAATTCCTGGCAAGAACGTATTGGAAAGATGAAGTATGAAAAATTATTCCTCTGTGCAACCTGAACCGAGTGTCAGTTATGGTGCCATCCCTAATTGAAGAGTCAATGTGTGTTATTTCCTTGTTAACTGCAAGTCCTCCACTAATTTTGGGATGCCATATGCAAGCAGAAACATGCAAAAATCATAACTGAGAGTCAACTAGGCCCACGTTGACTTTTGGCATCCAAGCTTTAGGGAGTTAGAAATTTTTTAAAGATTTTAAACTTCCGCTGTGACGAAGCGCCTTTGTTTGACCCTAAATTCTAGTCACTCGGTTGATCCTGAAGCTTGGCTGACAGATTCATCACGAAGCTGGATCAAGTTTGAAAAGATGTTCTTGGGAGGAATAAATGCTAAAAACTTAGTTTGGTGGCTTGAAATTTAGGGCACCTTTTGCTAGAAGGGTTTCTTTTTTATTAGACAGCCATTTTTGGATGCTTTTCAACTTCTTCAATTTGACCCTCCATGCTTCAATTTGCCATTGCTAGTAATTGACATTTCTCACGGACTAGATGTTGAATCCATCATGAAGTTGGAAGAATTTCGGAAAGGATGAGTGTAGGATGAGTGTATGTGCACGTCCTGAAAACTGGTTTATAAGGCTCAAATTCCTAGGCGCCCCTGGCCTGCAGGGGCACTTCAGAAACATTTTTCCCTTTGTAACCTTTGACGAAATGTTGCAGTTTGACTCTTGTTGCCAGGAGTTTGATTGCTCCAATGTTCGTGCTAATGATTTCATTTTGGAGATTGATTAACTCTAAAAAGGTCCTCCTAGGAGTCACGAAGTCAAGAAGCTGCATCTAAGGCCTCAAAAAGTTGGGCGCCTTTTTCAAGAAGGGTGCACTGTTCTCAACACTTAGCCAATTTTTACGTTTTTCAACTTGCCTTCGCCTCTGGTGTTTTACGCTTGATCTTCGTTTACAAGAGTTTGACAAGTCCCGAGAGCTAGCTACTGGATCATCACGTAGCTGGAAGGATTCTGAGTAGATCTCTTGGAGAATACAGCCGCTAAAAACCTCATCTAGTTGACCAAAAGTCTTGTTAGTTTTAGGATCAGAAGTTAGATAAGCAGATTTTAATTCAATTTCAAACAAATAGACATAGCATATACCCTGGGAAAACCCTCTGCTTGAGGGAGAAAAACTCAGCAACAATATATCACTTATATATTGAATATAAAACAACAATGATCTTTACAATGAGGCCAATTACAAGGCCAAACAACAGCACCAAAAACTTGATGCAATAATAGATTATTATCTTGCTCTTCCTTGATATCGAATTCAGCCTTCTTGAGAAACTTCGATCTGCTCTTGGTGAAATTTGTACGTCTCTTATATTGAACTATGAATGATGATAAACAATGAGCAACTCACATATATACAAGAGGGAGAGAGATCGCGTCCTTTCAAGATAAGGTAATTCGGCCTCAATGAAAAATCGCGACTCCTCAAGGTGGCGGATAAGAAGTCGGCCTCCAAGCAATAATAATTATTATTTAACAATAATTAAATGTTATTTATCATTCAAGGTGAAGCGCCTCTTCACCGATAGTCGTTTCAATAAATTAAATAGCCAATAGGCTATATATTTAATTTATTCTTTAATAAGAAATCAGGGCTGGAAGTAGAAGCCCGACGCTGCTTACATCAACACTCCCTCTCAGATAGGGAGGAATACTTCCAACTATCCAATGTCATGGAGTCTCTCAACATGACACCCACAATGGCTACACCCATATGTGGAAAGAGCTCATCACGAAGTCACTCAACGTGATATTGTCCATCATGGCTACTCCCATGTATGGAAAGAACACGTGCACGAGTGCCCATCACGGAGTCACTCAATGTGATGTCGTCATCTCATCATGACGTCCACCATGGCTAATCCCAGAGGGTGGATAAACACAAGTACAAGGAAATCATCACCGAGTCTCTCAACGTGATGTTGTCATGGAGTCACTCAACATGACATCCACCATGGCTACTCCCAGAGGGTGGAAACAAGGGGTTTCACCTCAAATTTCTCTCATAGAGAAAGATGCATTAACAAGGACTTACACCTCAAATTTCTCTCACAAAGAAAGATGCATTAACAAGGGCTTACACCTCAAATTCCTCTCATAGAGAAAAATGCATTAACAAGGGCTTACACCTCAAATTTCTCTCACAGAGAAAAAATGCATTAAAGCAAATCACAAAAGATCACTGATGCTGAGTCTCCCTCTCAGCTAGGGCTTCATTCTCCACAATTCCAAGCTTGTCTTGAAAGTATACAAACTTTACTCTAGAGAGAGGCTTGGAGAGAATGTCGGTCGTCTACTCATCAGTGCTAATGTACTTCAACTGGATAGCTTTCCTCAATACCAAATATTTGATATAGTGGTATTTGATCTCAACATGTTTTGTTCTGTCATGAAACACTGGATTGACAGAAAGCTTCACACAACTTTGATTATCAAAATGAATGACAATTGGCTCCAATGATTGTCCAAACAATCTTGCAAGGAGCTTCCGAAGCCACATTGCTTCTCGAGCTGCCACACAAGCTGCAATATACTCGGCCTTTGCGGTGCTTAGTGCCTCTGAGGACTGATTCCTGCTACACTAGGAGATCATCGCAAATCCCAAACTGAAGCAACATCCAGAGGTGCTCTATCGATCAGCTACATACCTTGCCCAATCAGAATCAAAATAACCATGTAACTTTAAGTCCACACCGGAAGAATATCTCAAGCCATACCCAACAGTGCCATGCAAGTATCTTAGGATATGCTTCGCTGCAACTAGATGTATTTTCCTTGGTTCACACATGAACTGACTAAGTGCACTCACTGCATAGCAAATATCTGATCTAGTATTGACTAGATACATCAACGATCCAATCAACTGCCTGTACATAGTAGGATCCACCAGATCTGAACTAGTTGCAGCCTCTTTTAACTTTTGCAACTTTGTCTCCATCGGTGTAGACATGGGTTTGCAATCCATCATACCAAATCTCTTCAAGATGTCTATTGTATACTTTCCTTGACTCAGAATGATCTTATTAGGCCTCTGCCAAACTTCTAAACCAAGGAAGTAATGCATGTATCCAAGATCCTTCACTTCAAATTCAGAAGCTAACTCTTTCTTGCATTTGATAATGAGGTGATCTTCTCTAGTAAGAAATAAATCAACATAAAGAACCAAGATCAATGCTTCGCCATCAATTACTTTGAAGTACAGGTTTGAATCAACATCATTCTTGGAGAAGCCCAAGCTCATTAGGTATCTATCTATTCTCTCATACGAAGCGCGAGGAGCCTGCTTAAGGCCATACAAAGCCTTCTTCAATCTATAAACATGAGACTCCTTCCCATGAACCTCAAAGCCATCAAGTTGCTCAATATATACCTCTTCTTGAATTACACCATTTAGAAATGTTGTCTTCACGTCCATCTGATGTAATTTCCATCCTTTAGCCGCTGCAATAGCAATGGTAGTCATGATGTATGTATAACGAGCAACTAGAGCAAATGTTTCCTCATAGTCTATTCCCTCTTTCTGAGAGAATCCTCTAGCCACAAACCTAGCCTTGTACTTCTCGATGCTTCCTGTCGATGTGATTTTTATGACCGCACCAATCAGCAGAACAAAGTAATCCGAAGGCTACTCCATTCTCTCTTGATCAAAGAATTCCGTGCGCTAAGATTGCGAGAAAGATCGCACGTTCAACTCCAAAGTTCCGAAATGCTATGGAATACCCTCAATCGGTTCGTTGTGATTTGATGTTTACAAGAGGGGACTTACACAATTGTTCAAAAAGTTCCTGGCAGCTGACAGCAGGTTAATGATATGAAGGGAATTTTCGTGTGTTGCGAATGATTTGGCGATGAGGTATGACTTTTCCTAAAACTAACCAAAAGTGTACTGAATTGAATGGCCGCAGAGATTAGAAAATATAGGTCCTAGTTTAAGTGTAAGGGGCGTTGAGCTGGACTTCAGTGGACTTCAACCGAACTTTGTCTTGCCTCACGTTGGACAGCTTCGACAAGGTTGGTGCAATCTTCAAAGGAACAACGGAAGGTGTTCAGATCACGACTCAACAATGTGAATACCATCAAAACGACGCATACGTACACGTGAATTTCAGTTGAAGTTAAGTCTAAAAAGCATTCCAGTTGACCACGCAAGGCAAACTTACCATCACTAAGCCTGCTAGTGGTATGGATTAAACAAAGCTCACTTAAATCAAACACAACTACCCACAATTAACTATTTGCATGAAAATGAGAATTAGTCTAACTTAAGTCCTACTTGAAGTCGAAGGGCGAAGAAACCTCACTAACTGCTCATAACAAAAGGAAAATTCACCAATCAATGAAACTCTTTTATTATGATAGTCTTCGTAACAATTTCTTACAAAATTCTCAAAGGGAGAACTTTCCTTCTTCAAATTATGCTATGCAATGAAACTATGCTAACTCTAAACTGTCTCTCTAAGCTCTATCAGAATGTCTATTCTTTGGTCTAACTAATATTGTACAAATAAGGGGAGTCCCCTTTATATAGCTGGCCAATCTCAATGGATGGTCCAGATCAAATTACAATGGACGGTTCAGATCGAGCCACTTCAGCCCTAGACTAGATTTTGCCCTAAAAACCGCCAGAAGGTGGAGGAGTGGTGCAATAAATGAGCACAAATATAGCAGATTCCTCCTTTGACCACTATGGGCAATTAATACCCACTATCCTTCCAGAAGATTCTCGTCCAGGACCCTGTTTCTATTGTTCTTCTCTCTGACCGCGTAAGCAACAAATCTGGCCAGCACTGCATCAACTTCCTGTTCAGAGATCGTTGGAGTAAGATTGAGCTGATACTCAAGGATAGCAATCATCTGCTCTTTCCGGATGCAATATTTTCTCCAAGTCTCAATGGATTCCTGCGTGCTCTGAATAATGGCTAAGAACGTGGAGATATTTTCAAAGTCTATCTGAGTAAAAACCCTCATCTCATAGAAGAATGGTTGCAACCTTCCCTTCAATCCATCTACTTCCACCTCCTCGGGAGTTAGTCTTTTGGTAAATAACGCCTCCAGTGTATTGAGGATGCCTTCTTGAATATTACCCATGGCCTTCCTGATCTTGGCCGAATCCGTCTTCGCCGTTCCGAAGAAACCTCGGCCAGTGAATGCAGCGGAGTACTGTTGTGACCTTTTTCACACATCGCCCCATTGCAAATGGGGACCCCCCTAATTTTTGCTTTGCTCCGAACTTTTGGCTTGATTTTAGTTTGTTTTGTCGTTGTCTCTCTTTTCTACTGTCTGTCTTTCCGGGATTGTGTTGGTCATTAAGTTTAAACTTGAATTTTGGCCAAGTCTAGAAATTAGGGTTTCCATCCTCCTTGCCAATTTGAGGTCAAATGAGGTGAATAAATTGAAAATAGAGCTTAACATTGATGTCAGTGTGCTTCCAGCAGGCTACCATTGAAATTTTCATCAAATTCCGAGTACTTACTATTTTTAGTAAGTGTGAAATTCAGGGCATCCTTCAGTATTTTTTTGAGATTCCGACAGTCACACTGCATTCAGAACACATCAAGCTGCTCGTGTGCAAAATTTGAGCTGAAACAGACAACTTTCTATTTTTAGCAGTTCAGCTTCCTGGGCAGATTTCAGGGCTTAGATGTAGGGTTTTTCGACGCATGTCTGCATATTCCTTCGGGTTTTCTGAGACCTTCGCAACAGTATAACATGCAAAGCGAGATGACAACTTTCAGAGTTCAGCCTTCGGAGACTATTTTTAGGGTTTGCATGTCGGGTTTTCTTTGCATGTCTAATGATTCCTTATGGGTTTTTCGAGAGCTTCGTAGTGATGTGACATGCAAATGGAGATGGTCACTCATTTGGGAACTTACTATTTTTAGCAGGTGCATCCCGGCGGCTGCCTCCTAGCACTTTAGAATCATAAGCTGATCGCAATACAACAGAAGCGAGAACAAAAGGAGACCAGTTGATATGCATGCAAGACAAATTAGGGTTTCCAGCTTCAGGACCCAAAAAGAGGGGTAAAAAGTCAAAATTTTCGAAAACCGATGTAAACCACCGCGATCAGTATCCTTTAAGCTATCTGCTGGTAAAATTTGAGGACAAACGGAGCACTTACTATTTATAGTAAGTCATTTTGGAAACAGGCTAAAAATAGCAAATCAGTTGCAGTCGTCAGTGTCAGCAGGCAGGTCACGTGGTGAGGAGCACCTCTTTCAAATTTCAAAACAAACGGAGTTGTGGAGATATCAGAAACAAGCAGTTACTATTTATAGTAAATCACCTTCATAAATGGGCTAAAAATAGCAGGATAACTAAAAATAGCAGTGTCAACAGGTTGATGAGGTCGCGAGGATGCAGTGTTTAAAATTTCAAAACGATCTGAGCTTCGGAGATGCAAGAATTGAGAAACTTACTATTTATAGTAAGGTATGGAGGAACTGGCGAAGACGAAGAAAAAATGGCTAAGGCATGAATTTCATCCTGCAGCACATGTGAAATGCGCCCATCTTCAGCTGGAAGTCAAAAATGTTTAAGTCTTGAATTTCATCCTGCAGCTACCCCAAAATGCACCCTCATGACAGGAGATTGATGAAAAATTAACTAAGGCATGAAAACTTCCTCCTCAGAATGCCAAATGCGCCCTCAAGGTGGTGGAAGCAAAAAGTTTCTAAGTGTTGAGGTGTTAATCCTCCTGCCTAGCTGAAATGCGCCCAAGGAAAGCTGGTGAAAGTTGAAAAATATTCTAAGGCAAAGATATCCTCCTCACCCATCAAAATGCGCCCATACAAGAGTAAGCTTGAGAAGGTCAAGGAAAGTCAACAAAGTTTATCCACCTCCTATGCCAAAATGCGCTCAGCTACAAGAGGCATCAAGAAAAGTTTCTAAGTGTCAAACTCATCCCTCACCATGTAGAGAATGCGCCCAAGTTCATAAAGGAAGTCAAAGAGGTCAACGTATTTCATCCTCCATCACCTCAAATTTGCGCCCATCCTCCACTACATGCCAAATGCGCCCAAGCTGCATGGTGAAATAAGTTTGAAAAGGGTCAAATGTGCCCAAATGCAGCCATGTGAAGACAAAAACTGGAAGCTAAAAGGTCACTTGTAGAGGCGTAGGAAGTTTCATCCACCACATATGTCAAAATGCGCCCAAGTTCAAAAGGGTCAACAAGTCAACAAAGCTCGTCCTTCTCATATGCCTAAATGCGCCCAAATGAGGTCAAGTGAAGACAGAAACGAGGAAGTTGAAGAGTCATCCTTCATGCAAGCCAAAATGCGCCCAAGTTGAAGATAGTAAAAGTGAATGTAGGGTGGTGAATGAGGTAAAGGGTGAATAAAATACTCCAAGGCATGGTGAAGACAAGGTAAATGCTAGGCGTGGGCAATATTCTTCTTCAAGTGTTAAATGCGCCCAAGGTGGTAAGTGCCAAGGTGTTAGAAAATATTGCCAAGGGTGAATAAAGTGCTAGGCGTGGTTTTAATCTTCTTCAAGTATGCTATGCGCCTAGGGTGGTGAAATAAAATACAAGATGGTGTTGATGAATATTGCTAAGGCGTTGGAGCTTCAAGTGAAAATATTTTTCAAATGTGAAATAAAATGCAAGGCGATGAATAAAAAAAAGTTGCTAGGCGCTGGAGTTGCAAAATAATAAATTTTTTCCTGAGGCGTTGAAGATGATGGAAGTAAAATATGATGTGCTTGCAGGAAGATCTTCTAAGTAAAATAAAATTTTCCTCACAGGCAAGGTGAACAAAGTTGAAGTAAAATTTTCTAAGGCAAAAAAAATTTTCAAAAGTGCCGAGTGATTCAAAAAAATTTCTAAGGCAAGGAAATTTTCCTTATGAGAAATACGCCTAGACCTAAGGTGGTGAATTTTTTCTTGAAGCACGAGCAGGATTGCCAGTGAAGGAGTCCGATGATGCCAGCTGCATAGGGTCAAAGAAAATATTTCCAAGTTAGAGCAACAAGAAATGTTCATAGGTGTTGAAGAGCAAGAATAAATTTGCTAAAAGTTATTTTTCCAAGGTGGAAAATTCAAAAAATTAAATGAACTCGTTCGTCGTGTACCCATGAGTTCGATGCATTCTGAAGAAAATTTTCTTCTGGGTACTGGACGTTTGCAATGAGAAGTGGATTTCAAAGTCTTCCACAATTCATTGGGGCCTTCAGCATGAAGAATTTGATCGGTGCTCAAATTATGAGTTTTCCTAAGGGAAAATTTGAAAATTTTCTAAGGCAAAGTGAAGAAAATGTGTTTTCAAGGTGAAATTCTCCAGACGATGAATTTAAAAGGAACTGCCTAGGTGAATTTGCTCAAATTCTTCGTGAAGATAATCTTCCTGAGCCGGAGATGAATGAAACCAAAATTGTCAATGCTTCAGCTGGTGGAATAAATTTCTTGAAGAAGATGCAGTTGAAGTTAACACCTTCAAAAGATGATCTTAAAGTACATCTCTTCGTACGCCCTTGAGGAGGTTGAAATTTGACTAAGGCATGGAGAATTTGAGGATAAGGTTGGCTAGTGAAGGCGATGAACGCTGGGAAGTTAGAGTGTGAAAATCCTGGTAAGTTGAGTTTATATTATGAAATGTTCTAATACTCTTCTCCTTGCTTGTTTTGCAGGAGGAACGTCGAGACCAAGCAATGATGACTTAAGTGATTCAAGATGACATTTCAACCTCGAACGAAGAAAAGTTGCGAAAAATGGCTTAGTGTTGAGACTTAATATAACTCAAGTGACAAAGAAGAAGTTGAAGAACAACGTCAAGAAGAAGATCGAGAATAGTGTGAACGTGTCTACAAACGGGAATCTTCTAGAAGGATGATGGACATTAATGGCTCATTTATTACCCCCTCTTGGTGGCGGTTTTTAGGGTGAATCTTGTTTAGGGCTGAGGTGGCACAATCTAGGCCATCCAGCCGATTGTAATCTGAGCCGTCCATTGACTTGGCCAGCTATATAAAGGGGAGAGTCCCCCTCATTTGTATCTCATTAGAAGTAGAAGTTAGACAATAGAGATTAGAATAGAGAGACAACTAGGTGATAGCTTAGAGTAACTTAGTATAGATTGATAGTGTAGTTTGAAGAAGAGGGAAAGTTTTCCCTTTGAAAACTTTGTAAGAAATTGTTGTGAACACTCTCTCAATAAAAGAGTTTTTCATTGATGGTGAATTTCGTCTTTGTTGTGAGTAGCTAGCAAGGTTTCTTTGTCCTTCCGATTCAAATGGTAGCATAAAATAGTTTGAAGTAGTATAATTTTCATTCCATGCAAGTAGATGTTAATTGTGGAATGTGGCCTTCAGTTTGAGCAAATTTCGTCTATCCATACCACTAGTGTGTTCGCTGATGGTGAATGCGCCTTGTGTGGTCAACTGGAACATCGCGGACTTAACTTCGTTTGTGATTCACACATTGGTATGCGTCGTTGTGACGGTGTCTTCGCATTGAATTATGATCTGAACACTTTAAGCTACTCCTCTGAAGATTGCACCGGTTCTGTGGAGGTTGTCCGAAGCGAGGCAAGGCAGAGCCTGGTTGAAGCTTGTGAGAATTGATCGCCATGTCCACGCCTTAGAATAGATTAGAGCTCTCTAAACCCTGCATTTTAAATTCAGTACTTTCTGGTTAGAATAGGTAACTCGAGCTTCATAGACAAATCTTTCGATCATTTGAATTCCTTTCTCCGCTGCCGAACAATTCCGTAAGTCCCCTTGAAATACCAGCAAATCACATTGAGCCAACTGAGCGTATTCGCATTAAAGGAACCTTGGAGTTGAACGAATGAACTTTCTTGCAATCTTAGCATGCTGGATACTTTGATCAAGAGAGAATAGGGTAGCTGTTGGCGACTTTATTCTGCGTTGGTGCGGTCACGAAAAACACATCAACAAGTACCAGCCTGGGAAATCGTATCGGTCTCCTGCCTGAATCACCCCCTCTTCAACCAAAGTCTGCGTTGGTATGTGCATTAGAGCAGCCAGGCGTGGAATAGTTTTATCCTGAAATATGTGGGTATCACCCCAAGCCTGCTCGACGTTCTCCAAACGATAGAGGATGTCGGAAGCATGCTGGAAAGAGGAGACAAGATCCACAATGAACCTCTCAGCCTCAGCACGAACACCGCCAATCCACCTATCTCCTTCTTGAATGGCCCTCTTCATCTCTTCAAGCCCACTGACTGACTCTCGTGGAAGTTCAGCTGGAAGTTCCACCGTTGGGTTCCCCTGAGCACATGGACGCGCTAGATGCTGCACATACCCAACCAACGCCTTATGCTCCCTTTTCAGCTTCTTATATTTCTCGTCCTTTCGCAACAGCCTATCCTTCATCGCCTGGAAGGAGTTTTCAGCCTCCTCCACAACTTGTACTCTAGTGGGACGCCCTAATGCAATTGTAGTGACTATGTAATTCTCAGGCATTACATCACCTAGATCACATTCCTCCCTTGGAACCGCAACATGGAGAGTGCGAGACCCAACCTCATTTGTTTCCATCCTGGAGTATTTCCCGGCTCTCTTCCTTTTAGGTGACCCACTTATTCTGTTAAGGAGCTCTTCCATCTCAATTGTTGGGTCAGTGTCATCCTCTTGATCTCTCCTTATGGCGCTCGTGAGCCAATTTGGGACATGCTGCTGAGCGCTATAGATGATAAGCGGCTGCTCCTCTGTTGCTTCTACTCCACGAACATCCTCCTCGGCAACATTTGGCTGAGGCTCATCTGTTTCCATATGTTGACTATCCTCTTCAAGACCTCGAACTTCAGGCTTTGTAATGTCTTCATCCTCAAAGGCTGCCTCAAGTGCACTCCCACTTTCTGGTGCCCCCACGTGTCCCAGCCTGTGTTGGCATCTTAGATGCAAATTGTTTTAATGGTAATTTTGGATCAAAGGGGCCCTTGGCATATATTTGGAGGATTTTTGAAGGGCATGTATCTTTTTAACTCCCAATAGAACCTGTTTCAACTTGAGTTTGAGTATTTGAGTCATGTTCACCCTCATCTATTTGAAAATCTGAATCATCAGATTCATTTTCACTTCCACTTCCAATTTCTACTTCAAGTTCAACCTCTTCACCCTCAACCTCGTCATCACTTCTATTGATTGATGAACTCATTATGCCTTATGGTAACCAAGTAATGTCAAATGATGTTTCAAAAAATAATTTCAAAACAAAATCAGACCTTTATAAATTTATAATTTAAAATTTATTGCAAAAAAAAGAAAAAAACAGTATTGTCAGAATCTCAGAATCTGCAAAAAATAGTATTACTATTTAATTTTCATATTTTAAAATCAGAATCTGAAAATGTGGAAGCATGTGAAATTTTTGATAGTATGCATCAAAGAAATGTCATCTCATGGAACGCAAGGATATTCATATTATGAATATGATTGCAAATTTGCAGGATATGCACAGAATCAAAATTTAAATTTAAATGTTTTAAAGTTTTTTAAATTTATAATTTTAATTTTTTAATTTTTTGAGGGCATCCCTTAAAGAGACATTGGCTCATGGAATACAATGACCACAGGCTTTACAGAAGCCCGCGATCATTGTATTCCATTAGCCAACATCTCAAAGAGGTGTTGGCTCATGGAATACAATGATTGCGGGCTTTGCAGAAGTCCGCAGGCTTCTGTAAAGCCCGCAGTCATTGTATTCCATGAGCCAGTGTCTCTTTGAGGCATGTCGTGCCCTCAAAAAAATAAAAAATTAAAACCCACCTCTTTAAAACGCTAGACGGAAGCCAGGGCGGAGGGTAGGGAATAGGGCCACAGGCCAAAAAGAATTGAAACACATAAAAATAAAACAAATAAAACAATGAATGAGAATCTTACGTGGTCGATGCCCTGAGTCACCAAGAAAAAAGTTAAAAACCCTGCAGCAATTTCTCTCCAGTCTCCTTCAATCGCTTCAGGCAGAAGCTCACCTCAGTCGCACTACAAAACAAGTGACAAAAAATTTCATTTTGAAAACATTATACTATGTTAAAACTTTAGATTTTATTTTTTCTAATAAAATTATAAAAATATTATTAAATTTCTTTTTACTTTTGGAGGGGACTTGGGAGACATTGGGGGGACGTCTAAGTTTCCCAGGAGTTTCCCAGGCATCTCCCTACGAGAAACTTCAGGGAAACATTTCCCTCAGTGAGGAAACGGTGGTGGATACTTGGAGATGACAGGGGGACAGCGGAGGGATGTTTCTCAAGTGTCTTCTCGTCTTAGAAATGTCCCCGCCTCAGAAACTTCATGTTTTTTGGGGGGGATGCGTCCCCATGGAACATTGGATCTAGGATTATAGGGAGGTTTGAGATTCTTTGTGAACCAGAGAGATCTTACAATGGAGGTGGTGAGATGTAATGTCCCCTTTTTCGTGAGCATCAGGGTTTGTAGGATTTGCCTATCATTTGACCCTCGTAGGCTAGTGTTGTGGATTAGAGGGTCTAGTTTGGGGCGTTAATGAGCTCTTCAAGTGGCAGTTTGTAGCGGTTGGCTTCTCTAGATCCTTTGCATATTTTGAGGCTAAGTTATTTAGAGGTTTAGAAACCTCCTTTTTGATGCACTTACTATTTATAGTAAGTTAGTTGAGTGTCAGTGGCCAACCTTTCAATTTTGGGAAAGGCACTTGGATGAGTAGTGGTTTTTGTGGTTGACCTCTTGGTTCTGACGAAATCAAAAAACAATGATTATTGAGGAAGATATGTTAATTTTAATTATTATTAAAGTAAGACTTTAATAATAATTAATTATGTAAAAGTGCACATTATAATGATTTATTTTGACCTTATATTAATGGAGCTATTTAATGTTATTAAAGTCAAAATATAAAGTGACTTTGTTTTGAGTTCCTATTTAATGCTATAAGATAAAGTCAACATCAAAAGCAAGTGATGAAATATATTAAATGATTAAAAAGCTCATATTGAAATTGACTTCTTAAGGAGAAGAGTATAAAAAGCATTGTAAAAAGCCAATTAATTATCTTTTGATCATTCAACACTTACGCTTTTGAAGAAATTCTCGTGGAGAGTAGTGAACCAAGGTTTGCTACATCAAATGGGTCTTTGAGGACATAGCCTCTCTTAGATTTCGGCTACCTGAGGGTGTGAAAGACCATCTGAAGGCTGCCATTATAGGAGGCTTTATTCATAAGTCTCATTGAGCTTCATTGGAGGAAATATCAATTATTTCACAAGGGGTTTTGAAGATTATCATTGGAGAACATTTTATTGCTGGTTGTGCCTTCCCTTCTATGGCACATGGGAATTACATTTAGCAGATTTGAAGAGTTTACTAAAGGGTTTGTAAAGAATTTCGCTTGTGATCAGAGGGGTGATTGCTGTGATACAATTAAATGCTGATTGCATACCTTTTTACAGCCATGTGTGGAGTTTCAAGGCAGGTCGTACATATCTCATTGGGGCCATACAGTAATCTGTAGATAGGCGTGTAAGTTCTAGGCTGAAATCACCTTGATTAAAAGTGGTCTTTAGTCTTCATTGTGGGTGGTCAAACTCCAGCATTCAGATTTGAGCAACTCAAGTGTGGAGAAATGCATAACTTGTGCTAGGCTTCCATTAACAAAGGGTTTTCTGTAGCTGTTCATGAATATTTGATTTCCAGAATTGCTGATTATCTTTTCCAGACCTGCTGGTGTGAAGTTTCAAACCTATACTTTCATTTTCATATTACCGAGTATGAAGTCTAATAATTACTAAAGCATTGTATGAAGTATTGCATTGAAAATGTTGTAGTTGCAAGCTATTGTAATTCCAATTTGAATTAATGTAATCAAGTATGCTACAGCTGTTGGTTTCATTACAATAGTTTTGTCAATTTCCTCATTGCATATATACCTTTATGTTATTGGCATTTCCTGGCACAAAACTCATAATATCAACATAAAACAAGGGACTTTGAAAACTCATACTAAATATTCAGGCAGTTTCCGGTTTGCAAGTGTACACCTAGGGTGGGACATCACAGTGGTATTAGGGCGGTCTCTTACTGTAATGTCCCCTTCTCGGCAGTGATCAGTTTTGTTGACCATTGGCCTATTCCAGAGACCTGTAGGCTAGTTGGAGGCTAAAATTAGGGTTTCCACTTTCTAAGGAGGTTTTGAGGTCTTGCATGTTGGAGTTTCTTACGCATGTCTAGTGGAGCTTTCTGGGTTTTTGGAGAGCTTCGCAATGCGGTAACTGTTGTCACCTAGATTTTGCACCCTGTTGAATGTAAAACTCAGCAATCCAGTGCAACATGGGATCATTTCAAGGCTGTGGGTCACCTAGAGTTGAAATGAACCTCCGGAGAAGGCCGGCTTCCTTTGGTGTCACCTAACTACTGATTCTTGTAAGGAAAAGGGAGAAGGAGAATGCATAAAAATGAAAATTAAATCCTATGGTGATGCACTGAACTGATAGGAGCAATGGAATACTTAGGTTACACTTGAATACTGATGATGGACATGGGACTACACAACAAGATTCTGTAGATTATGCATACAAACAGGTTTGACATGCACACACTTTCAAGAAGGAAAAGCAGATTTTCACAAATTAAAAGCTCATGTGCAATTGAGTAAACACAGTTTATAACCTACATGATACTACTTTTGCAAAGAAAGGCATGCTAACATGAAGCA
The DNA here is from genome assembly GCA_007258455.2 of Sequoia sempervirens. Classification (NCBI taxonomy): domain Eukaryota; kingdom Viridiplantae; phylum Streptophyta; class Pinopsida; order Cupressales; family Cupressaceae; genus Sequoia; species Sequoia sempervirens. Next base: position 101,118,687 of record VDFB02379711.1, read on the forward strand.
AAGCTATAAGGAAACGAAAGATTTCACTAAGTAGCTTGATGAATCACTTAAAAATGCACAATACTTCACAAGAACCAGAAGGCAAAAATGAACCATCAAAGGTAACCAAGGTAAGTTTTATATAACATGCTCCAAAATGAGTTACAGAATTTTGCTAATCTGAGAGAGGACTGTAGAAGTCACAGACTTTCGAAAAGCATAAGGAGAACCCTTTTACAAGAAGGCAAAAATGCCATATATACAAAAGATGTGTTGGCCCCTAGGGCTTACAAAATATCCGTCTTCAGAAAAGATCTCCCCCTTAGATCTTTTGCATGAAATTAATGCTGCACTCCCGTGTGTCCCTGCTGTCCATGTCGGCGAAGAGTTGTTCCTAGGAGAAGCCTTTAAATCTTTTGCAGCTACCGCATTCACTTCTGGTCTTCGTGTCCATCCTCGAACCTCCCTGTCGAGCTGCTTTGAATGCTCCTGAGCTCAGAACAGATCCACGTTGTTTTCACTCTGTTGATCTTCTTCGCAGGGGGGGAGTCAAACAGTCAAATTATCAATGGTTCGTCTTTGTCTCCTTCAGATTGGTCGAGCATACACCACGTAAGATTCCCGGGCGGTCAAAGGTCATCAGACTAACTCGCATGTCGGTGAGACACGAGACGTGTCTCCCCGATGCGATTATGCCCTTACAGTAGCATCGGCATAGAATACAACTGTCGCTGAGAGTTCCCATCGAGCTACAAAAGTCATATCGACATCGCCTTTGTCATCGCCCAGAACATCGGCGAGACATATCACTTTCTTCCAGACAGCATGGCGAACCCTCAGGAGTCACACCGATATCCCTTTCCATCGCTGAGAGCTTTCTGTATCGGCGAGACTTCACAGCGAACACAAACATCTTTCCCCGAGCGCAACATTTCCTTCGTTGAGACACTGGCAAGTCAGGAAGACCTCATGCCGAATTCCCCATCATTATACCGCTGTGCTCCTCCGTCGGCGAGACACCCATGTGTCGGTGAGATCACGTACCGAAGACAAAACAATATACCGAAGGCACCCTTCTGTTGGCAAGACCCCATCATTCGGCCAGAGGTTATATCGATGTCAAACTCTCTCGACGATGATCTTTCACATCGGTGAGACCTTATGCCGAGCTCCTTTCCTTTTCGCCGAGATCTCCCTTCGGTTGGGAAGACATCAGATTGAATTCCTTTTCCTTCCGCGAACTCCTTTCATTTCGGGGAGACTCCACTGGTCGGTGAGACCTCTCACCGAGGTCTTCATTCTTTTGCGAAGGCACTCTGCTTCGGTGAGACATCCTAGGTCGCCGAGACTTCATGCCGAATCAACCCTTCGGCAAGACTTTCTTTTATCGGCCAGACCCCTTGCTATCGGTGAGACTTCCTGCTGATGACGCCTCCCTTCGCCAAGAGTTCACCTTTCTTGTCGGGGAGACATCGCAGTATCGGCAAGACCTCATATCGAAGGCACCCTTGGCACGACCTTCTAACGATGTCATACACATTGGCAAGACCTTTTGTTGTCGGCGAGACATCTTGCCGAAGGAAAAACACATATCGAGACCCCTTCATTGGTCAAGATATCACACCGAGGGCACCTCGTTTCGGCGAGACCTTGCCCTGTTGGCAAGACACTACGCCGAGCTCAAATCCTTCGCCGAGAGCCCCACCTTTTCGAGCTCGAACCTTTCTTTCGCTGAGACCTCCAGCAGTCGCTGAAACATTTTGCCGACAACAACCCCTCTCGGCGAGACTTTTGCTATCGATGAGACCTCCGGTCTTCAGCGAGACATAAGCCAAAGGAAAAACCCTCGCCGAGACTGTACCTAGTTAGAGAGACATTGTCCCAACCGAAATCATTCCCCCCGACACCACCTTTGTGAAACTGTCGGCATGACCTCCTTTCAAGCGGAGAGATACGTGAAGACTTAGGGTGACCCGAATGTCCTGGCAACGAGGGATTAAACTAAGTAGAACACACTGCTAGTCAGTAAGACAACAGGAGGGTCTTGCCGACTATCTCCTCTAATGAGTTTTTGTGACAAAACTGAATGAGGCGTGCCTTTCAATAGACCTCCTTGTGTAATATCCTCAGGTGCATGATCTAACTCTTGATACAAATCCCCCATTTTTCCTTCTTGAACATCTGTGGCATAGTTTATCTTGCTTGATTGAGCTCGTAGGTGAAAATTGGGCAACAGTAACATGCATGACAAGATATTGACTTGCGTTCTCGGCTGCTTTTTGGAGGCTTGCATGTTGGAGTTTTCCAGTTTGGCTTCTGGATTCCTTCTGGGTTTTCAGAGAGCTTCGCGATGGTGTGACATGCAACTGAATCAGAGAACTTTTCCGGACTTACTATTTTTAGTAAGTTGTGACGGCTGCTCAAAATGTGGAGAAAATGAGTTTGGAACAACTTACTATTTTTAGCAGTATGCTATTTTTAGTAAGTTCTATTTTTGGCAGTGCTATTTTTAGGAGCAGTTTAGCAGTTCGGTGCAGTGGCTATTTCTGGCAGGTCAGCTTGAGCAATTGTCTCCAGCATTTGAGGTGATTATTTTGGCAAGTTTGAAATTTGATGAAAAATAATGTTTTAAGTGAAAAATATTTGGCTAAGGCATGGAGGACAATTTGGAGAGATAAGTGATTTTTATAATGTTTATTAATTAAACATTTTGGAGGCTTTATTTGGCAAGTGATAATGTTTTAAGTGAAATAGTAACTTAGGAAAAATGGGCACCTAGTTTGAAGGAATATTTGCAAATTATAAAATATTTCACTTAATCATATTTGGACGCCTATTTGAGGAGATATTTTATAAAGTATTGCACTTTAATACTTTTGGGATGCCACATTATACTTTATTAGCATTTTGATAAAGTATATTTCATTATTTGGAGAAGAGGCTAAATGAAATTCAAATTGCAAATTATTGAAGATGAATGTGAATTTGAGATAGGTGCCCTAATTGGAGGGAAAAGAAGATTTGAATTTGGGAGAGAAAAAAGTTATAAATAAGAGTGTTGGGCTCTTCATGGATATCTATTGTTGTTATCATATTGTTATGCTGCTGAAATGCTTTCAGAGCTTGCTTCGAGGAATGCATACCTCCTAGTTCCTTCTCTTGGTTTCATGCTTGAAAGATAGCACCTAGCTGAGTTTCCAGAGACTGCTTCTCATCCAAACTAGCAGACAGAGCATCAAGGTTGAAGATTTTAGAGATTTGTCAGTTTTGCATTTGCTGGTTAGGGTTTTGCTGAAATAGAAATCTGCTCATAAGTCCATGCACGATTTTTTGGTGGTTCTGGGTATTGGCCCTATGCTTTAGTCTACCTTGGGCGCCCCTCCTTGCAAGTTTTCAGATTTTTTGGAGGTGTCTCAGATTTTATCTTGCTAGTAGAACATTTCTGGAGGTCGTACCTTCTTTGAGGTTGCATTGGAAAGCGTGCATAAATAAATCACTGCTATTTGGAGGAGTTTCTTGGCTTGGTCTTGGTCGTTCAACTCCTAGCTCTCATTTGCATTCAGTTCCACATCATTCAGAGGTGTTTTGACGAAGTTATGAGCATTTTGGTGATTCTAGGGCTTGCTGGTATGAATTTTCTGATTGCTGCAATTTTATATCAGACCTGATATTTTAGTCCCTTTTGCTATATTTCACATGTTGGATAGCTTGTACTTGTTTGGAGTTCATTTCCTAACATTTTGGAGATCATTGGTTATCTATATCTCATTGTATTTGCAAACTGTTCATCATATTGTAACGCTGAATCAGTAGTATTGATCAACTCTTTTACTTTCTGCACTTTACATTTTGTATCCCCACTTTAGTGGAAGAGGATGGCTATGCCGCCTAGTTTACTTTCAGTTTAATTACTTTCATTCCCATAGTTGTGGATGAGACTAGCCCCTTGCTCAGTCTACATTGTATTTGCTCTCTGTTTCTCCGCCATATGATAGCGCCTTTCCCACTTCGGGTTAGGAATGCACATGCTTGGCATTGAGATTATTTTACTTGCATAGCATCATTGTTAATAGAATCTCTGCCATATGGTAGCGCCTTTCCCACCTTGGGTTAGGAGTGCACATACTTGGTGTTGAGCTTTCCTTCAGCATTGTATTTCCTTCAGTTGCTTCTAACGACCCTCGGCGCCATATGTCAACACCAATCTCATCCAGAGTTGTGTGTGCATTCTTGGCGTAGAGTTACTTTCCAGCAAAGTTGGTTTTGGGCTAACCTTAACGGGTGCATGTTGCATTGTAATTGCTATTGAAAATTTGGAAAAAACTTGGTTCGGTTCATTACACCTACCATCCCGTTGGGGGTATAAATTATTTATTCAGTGAGCTCACATTTGGCATCATTTGAGTTATCAACACACTTGCTTTCAGTTTCATTGTTTTTGCCAATTAGTTTTAATTATGGACACAGACAGTGACAAAGAAATGGTATCAAGTGATAGGAAATGGTTGGCTAGAATTCTTTATGAACAGGGTACCAAACTTGATAGTCAACTTGAACCCGGATGTGATACTTTGGTCATGTTGAAACGATTGGAAGAATGTTTAAGTCTGGTTGGGCAGTCACCTTCTTCATTATTATAGATTGCTTTGACTCCAGTAGTGTCTTCGTTGGGTGAGATTAAGTATTTGAGACACAGAGACAATGAGATTAGGCTCACTGTTGCCATTTGCATTAGTCAGATTATGAGGATCACAGCTCCTTGGGTTCCTTATAATATTGGTAAAATGAGAGAAGTATTGCAGCTGATTGTTGATAGTTTTAGTGGGATAAGTGACGTCGACAATCCTACTTTTGGGAGGAAGATCAAAATCCTTGAGTTGATGGCACAAGTTAGATCGTGCATTGTCATGATTGACTGTGATTGTCACAATCTTGTTTTACAGGTGTTCCATCTTTTCTTGGACTCATCAGCAAGAGACATGATAAGACTATCCAGGACAACATGAGGACTATCATGATTTCAATTATTAATGAAGGTGATGATATTTATCAGCCTCTCTTATCCTTTTTGCTATCTGTTTGAAAGCAAGAAAAGGTATTGTCCTCAGCTGCATATAATTTGATGCATAGTGTCTTCGAACAATGTGAAGAAAAGTTAAGATCCTATTTGTTTGAAGAGGAGCTAGTGCGAGAAAAGAGGGTAAAATTTGAAGTGAGTGACGATGAGAAGACCATACATCTTGATAATAGTTTGGCAGAAGCTCCTGATATTACTTTCAATGCTCAAGAAGTTGTTATCAGCCCTGATAACAATTCTGATTTTTGTAACAGCAAGCATACTATTGAGCTTAACCATGAGTTAGATGTTATGGCACATGAGGTGAATGTTGTAGAAGGGTCTCCTAAGGTTGGCACGCAAGAGATGAGTGTCAAACACAAGGAATGCTTGGAGAATATAAGCCTTAACAGTTCTGATTTTTGTGACAACAATCTGATATCTTTGCGTCAGCATGAGTTTACAGCTATTAAACATGAGAATGATGGTTGTGTGAGGTTATCTAATTCAAATACTCAAGATTAGGGTATTATTGATGCATTGTGTGTTGTGGATTCATGTCACAAGTCTGATTTTGTTTATTAGACCATAGAAGATGGGAGTGTATTAAGAAAATTACATGAGATTGATGAGTCTCAGGGGTCCCATCATCTAGCAGAACAACTAATGGTGAATGAAGATCAGATTGTTGCAGCCATTGGACAATATGATGACATTCTTCAACTGTTGGACATGTATTGTTGGAGGATTCCGAGATTACAGAATAATCTGGAAGGAGGTCTTTCCCTTGCAGGTTACCATGTACTCAGAGAGGCGTTGATGAAAACAAAGGCTAATTACATGCAACTACTTTCAGGTAGAGATCACCTACTACAGCTTGGTGAGATCTACTATGATGCACTTGAGGGGAAAGAAGGGAAAGTGGACAAGCTTACTGATGAGCTTATGGTTGTGGAGAATTCCTTGAAGAGCACTCAGGAGGCTCTTCGAGAGGCACAAATTCAAATTGTCGAGCTTTGTGAGGAAGTGAGTTTGGCTTGTTCAACATCATCCATAGCAGAAATTTATTCTTACAAGGCTGCCATGACCTTCGCGGAGGAGAGTGGTAATTTAGGGTTGAAGGCTTAGGATACAAATATGACAAAGGCTGAGACGCATACACTTTGTGAGCCATCTAGCAATGAGATGCTTGCTCCCACACATGACAGGGGTACTAGTCTCTACATTGACGGAGTAGAGATTTCTATTGGTGAGTCTTGTGCTGAGGAGGTAGATTCTTGTGTGACTAGCGTGTTGACTCATCACACTATCCCATCTTATGAGCGTGAGGATTGCAGGGCCTCTACCAGTGAGAGCATGCCTCCTACTTTTGCCGGCAGTTCGGGTAATACCTTGGTTGAGGTGGATGGTTGGAGTGAGCCTATTGAGTCACCAAGACTCAAGGAGAAGCTGATAGTTACTGAGGAGAGGGTTGTCCAAACCCTATCCCATTTCAATAGCACACATAAGTTTGTGGAGTACCTCCTGTGGTCAGCACAATTGGAGGAAAGGCGGACGGGGGTAGTAGTTGGTACTTCCATATCTAGTTTGTAGACTATAGTGCATGCTTTGGAGGGAATTAAGTCAGATTACCTTCAGTTGCTATCTGACAGGGATTTTGCAGTTAAGTTTGCAAAGAGGTCTTGTAGAGTACCTACCCAGCCAACCCCTCAGAATCGGAGACGTGAGCCATCTCCCGATTCTAGTTATGCGAGTGATGAGGAGTGTGTTCCCCATGACTATGACGGTCAGCCATTGACATAGGCAGGTGCATTCTACCTTGACTTCATAGTTAGGAGTGCTCACCACGTCTCCTTTAGTCCACACCTAGATGATTTGATGATGTGTAGGTGTGGTTTGGCTTGGGAGTTATGTCATCCATTGTGGGATGAAGTGTTACCATCTTTAGAAGATGGAACTAGAGATTGCAGACATTTGACTCAGTTATATTCAGAGGATTACTTGCAGGGTCAGAGATCAGATTACCATCATGCTCATATATATCAGACAGAGTTTGCTACTCGTTGGTCTCAAAAATTTTCATTGGAGACATGGTTTTAGGGAGGTTATTGTGGCAGTAGGCATGATGGCATGTTTAGTTTTTACAATGGTGATGGAGGAGAGTTTTATCATTCCCTTGATTTGGGAGGAGTAGTTACATATCTTCCAGCACCTATGACGGATAGCCAGTACATCTATGGGTGTAAGTTCTAGGCTGAAATCGCCTTGATTAAAAGTGGTCTTTAGTCTTCATTGTGGGCGGTCAGACTCCAGCATTCAGATTTGAGCAACTCAAGTGTGGAGAAACACAGAATTTGTGCCAGGCTTCCATTAACAAAGGGTTTTTTGTAGCTGTTCATGAATATCTGATTTCCAGAATTGCTGATTATCTTTTCTAGACCTGCTGGTGTGAAGTTTCAAACCTGTACTTTCATTTTCAGATTACCGGGTATGAAGTCTAATAATTACTAAAGCATTGTATGAAGAGTTGCATTGAAAATGTTGTAGTTGCAAGCTATTCTACTTCCAATTTGAATTAATGTAATCAAGTATGCTACAACTATTGGTTTCATTACAATAGTTTTGTCAATTTCCTCATTGAATATATACCTTTATGTTATTGGCATTTCTTGGCACAAAACTCGTAATATCAAACATAAAACAAGGGACTTTGAAAACTCAAACTAAATATTCAGGCAGTTTCCGGTTTGCAAGTGTCCACCTGGGGTGCGACATCACATGAGATCAAATGCAAAAATGTCAGCTTTAGATCCACCAATTGGGTGGAATGAATGGGAAAGCTGCAGTGAAAGCATAAATTTCTGAAAAAAAAAGCGTGAATGCATAGCAAATTTTGTAAAATTTATAATGACTATTCTGCTATACTTTATTCAGACATAAAACTTATCTATATTAGAAAGGCCTTGCATGGCAAAGTAAAACATAGATACTAGATGTAGTCTATTAGACTGCGACCAGATATATGATGGGAACTATGATGTAATGGCTCCTTTTGGATATTGGTAATCTATAATCAATTCAAAAAAAAGGAGAAGCTTTGTTGGAAGGGGTTGCAACCCATAGGTTTTATATGGAGCCTTTTGCAACCACAACTTCAATGTCTATTATGTTTGGGTGGATATGGAAGGCATGGGGTTCTATCAAACATCTCATCATTGTGCATGAGATTTTCTCTTGGGTAGGGTCTTGTTGCCAAGTTTTTAGATCAATTTTGAGGAATCTTGTTTATAAAAATGAAGCTCTAGCCTTGGTTGAAGGGTGATCTTCTATGAGTTGGTTTTCTAGAAGGATCAAATCTTTTGGTGAGATCATTCATGATGGGAAACCCATTCCTTGGAAGGATACTAGGTTGGTGTATAATGCCTTGAGCTCCAAAAGAAAAACTTTAACAAAAAAATTTACTAAGAATTTCTCTATGATAACTTATCCCTCTCTCAAGACCTTATCGATAATCTTAATAATAAATGGAACTTTGCCAGCTGTATTAGAAAATGATCCAATATGCTTAGTATCATTTGGTCTCTATGCATTGAGCTAAATTTTTTTAGATTGGTTCTTATTCATCAAAAACTTGTTGGTTATACCCTAAAAAATTGTGGACTAAAATGTGGGACCTTGTCTATTAGAAAACTACTTTCCATGTTTTCTTTGGTTGTCCTTAAGTTGTTTTTGTGAGAAAAAATCTTTCAATCTTTTGGTTTTGCATTCTTTTTAGTTTCATCAACACTAATAGACACGTTTCTAAGTTCTTTAGGAAGTCTTTTTCGTGTTTCTATTGAACCTAATGGTTTTGTGGAAGGTTAGAAAGGATGTTTCCCAAGGTAAAAGAAGGGTTCTTACACATTTCAATAATGTAGTCATCTTCTTTCATGTCATCATGTAGGTTGATTTGTTGTTAAAGCTCCCCAAGTTTAAGTTAAAAAATCACTGAAAAGGACAGTTAAACTATACACCTATGTTACCAGAAACGCGACGGATATCCTCTGCTGCAAGTTATGACGACTGAAACGGGTTTCCCATTGTAAACAAACATTTCTAAGCCGTTTCAAGCATTGCAACTTTTTAACAGCAAGCAATTCATAAAAGATACTTGCTTTCACTCTTGAACAAACAGTCACAGTGTTAGTGTCAAATGAGGTCTTTGTAAATACATTGTTCATGGGATAGCTCAGGAATTTCTCCACTCTGCAACGGATCTATTTTAGACCCACGTCTGAAGCTTAACAAGGTTTGGCCCTTTCCTTACATTTTGGGAATGAAAGCAAGGATTGTTTGAATTCGTTATCCAAACATTATGCAGGTTGTTAGAGAAGTTAAATACACAGACAAGGCTGTGAAGGTGTCAACAGAGGACGATTCGGTTTATACTGCAAAGAACACTATTGTATCAGTCGGTTCGGGGGTTCTTCAAACAAAACTCATTGACTTTAAAGCCGACTTGCCTGTGGGTATAAACTTGTTTGATTTCAACAGATAATAATCAAATAAAAAACTTCTGGGAAAATTTGTGTGTAACTTATTCTATCAAATTCATGATTTATCATTGGAATTACTTTCTTTTTAATGATAATTTATTACAATACCTTTTATGTAATCTATTGGACTGAAAAAATTTATATTATTAAAATGTATAGGTATATATAATCTGTTTCTTATACGCAACTTTTAAATATTCCGTTTCTAATCTGTTTCTTATACGCAACTTTTAAATATTCCGTTTCTCGTCACATTGTTGTTGCCATTGTGATTTCTGTTTCTCGATTCTGATAACATAGCTATACACAAAGTATTTCGAGGGAACATGATCTTTTCCATATGTAGCACCTAAGTTGTGTTGCACCCTTGCAGGTAACTCAAGAAAATTAGTTTTTCTTGATTAATTAAGCTGGCCTATTACAGAAAACAAGAATGACCAAGTTGATATTGTTCATTCGGGGCTGACCTACATTGAAACCGGGCCATTTTTATGTAAAAATAGATGCAAAATTTGTTTTCTTTCCTCATACTCATCATTGAAAATCAAAGTACAGTATAGAAGAGGAAGAATTATAGGTAGAGCAACTAAAAAAACTAGCTCTAGTAGGCTGACAACGGAATGACATTGAGGAGAAATCAGCAAGCAACATAAGGCACAATAGTCTTCAAGAGTAGCAATCTGTGGAAAAAGACGAAGAAATTGAAAGTGGCTCAAGTCATCTAAAAGTTTGCTTGGATTTTGAGAGGTGACGAAAGCACATGGAAGTTCCACCCCAACTTTGTGATAGCGGCGTGATTGAAGACAATTTTAGCTCGACTTAAAGATTGGCTCAAATGTTATGGAATTCTACTAGGCACATTTAAGTAGTGGCATAAGTTTCGCCCACCAATCTAAATGATGGCAAAGTTCCACTCAGTCTCCCCCTGGTGGGTTCTACATGTGGCTTGACCAAACAAAAACTTGACCAAGTTTTCATAAGATGGCTCAAACGATGATATATTCCCCCGGCATTTAAGATGACATCATTGGTATAAAATTTTGCCAAAGGCACAATTCTATTCTGGTCCAATCTTTTTGTTTTTCTACTCAGCATAAAAGTATGCTTTAAGTTAAGCGCGCACATGCTAGGCTGGTTGAGCCAACATGTAACTCTACCAGGCGCACGTATCACATGGTTCGACCATAAAACGAATTCCACCCCGTTATTGAGTCGATCAATAATGAAACACCCCTTATGTTTTGAAGTTATGACGGAATTTTCCAATTGGCATGTTATTCCTCATTAGTCGGCCCTATTTTCTCCTAAAGATGGCGCCATCTTTTGCCAGTTGGTCTATGTGAACAGAAAGTTGTTTAAAAGCACGCGAGAATTCTGTAGACACCTATATGTGCAAGTCTTCAAACATTGAAAATAAAAGCATTCGTCCTCCTTTCCTAGCAACAAGGTGGTCTTCTTTTCATATATTTTTTTTAGGCATAAGTGATTTTCAACACCATTGTGTAGTGATTTTCATATTACAATAATGTTGAGGATATTTTAGATTAGCCATTTTGACTAGTTTTTTTTGGTTTTTTTAAAGTTTTCAGGTAGAGTTGAGAATCTATTTTAGGCTTTTTAATTTTATTATTTGCTTAAAATTAGATTTATTTTAAAATTTATTTATTTTTAATTTATCAATAGTCTTTATATATTTTGCTTTAAAGTTCATTGTTTGGGATTAAAATACAATTATTTTAGACATACAAAGATTATTCATTTGTAATTTATATAAGTAAGTATTTTGAGCACATAAACTAGAGAGGAAGATAATGGATGTTATGCTTCATAATTTTTTGTTCAAGTTAAAGTTATTATGTTTTATTAGATAAGCTAGAAAAAGGATCTCAATCCCTTACATATTAAAAGAGTTCATCAATCAAATCTAAGACATAACATTAAAACAAGAAACAACAAGAGGCACTAGTTGGCACCACCAAGCCAACCCAAACATCAAAAAACAAACAAAACCAAAACAAAGACAACAAATAAACAACACTAAAACAACCCAGACAAAAGAAAAATTGGGCCCTATAGTTAGCAACCAAGGAATCCCAATCCTTGGTCATTTTCTCGAGAGTATCTCCCCATTTTATAGTACCCATGACAATCTAAGCCTTGTTCTTGTAGTTTATGTTGTTGAATGCCTATTTGTGATTCTATTAATTGAATTGAAGGTGGATTTTATCATAAAAAAAAATTATTGAGGTTACTTGCCTACTTAGGTTGTGGTGTTGTATACAACCTAACTATATAATTAATGGAATCATGTGTTGCATATGTATTGCTATTCTTTCAATCATTGCTTGCATTGGATAATTGGTCCTTATTTTAGCCAACTAATAGGTGTCATTTATGTGTTTAGATTAGTAGTTTCTTCCTTTCAATTATTTGAAAATATTATTTGTGAGGTATGATTTCTAATAGTCCATGCATGTGTCCAAAGCAAAAACATAGCTATGTAATCATTTTTATTTATGCAAAACCCCTTTAGTGAATCTTGTATACTTTGCATATTTGTATATCTTTTCTATAGTTTTAGTCTAGGGTCAATTGAGCTTAGGTTTTAGTTTAAATATCAAAAAGATTCCCTCATAATTTTAAAAGAGGTTCTACCTCACACTATTTTGTTTTGTGTTGTCTTACAAAAAGACAAATTAAAATAGTAACAATTCTCTTGACTCTATAAGGGAACAGGGTTCAACAAGTTTATAGGAAAACCAAGTTTATTGCCTATGGTTAAAGTCATTTCATCCTAGTTGGTAAAGTGTACACTAGATCATGTTGGAAGATAGGTCTTCATGATCTTGTCTTTCAAACTCTCAAAAACACCTTTAAGCGGAGGAAATTCTTCACTAATAGTTCCTAATATTATCAAAACATTTACAATGTTGGACAAGGAACCACTTCAAACAATGGGTGGCAATGCCCCATATTAACAATGTTCTATCTTTGCCTCATCTATTGTGGGGAGCCACTATTGTTCCCTTGGTACTTGAAAAGCATAATGACTTTCCACATGGTTTGAGAAAAAGATTTCCAAAGTTCCATGGTGACAACTCACATCTAGATGAACACATTACAACCTTCACAACTTGCAATATTTTATGAGTGGTTCCTATAGATGTCAGTGTGTAACTTTTGTTGAGACATTAGTAGGAGGATAAAATGGTTCCACCATCTTTCTTCAATTTGAATCCTCGATTGGGAGATCATGTGAGAGAATGTCACACTTCAAGTCAACTAAAGATGGGCACATTCTTTTTGTACTAGTCTCAAATACAAAGAAGAAAAATAATGAGCCCATTAAGAATTTGTTACATGATGTGATTGCCTTGTCAACAAAAATAATGCAAGTTTATAACCATCTCTAGAAATCCTTTTGAGTATTTTTATAAATGCAGTTCCAACAAAGATCACCTTCATGATCAAATCTAGTGAGATTGATGAACTTGAATAAGTTAAAGAGTAAATGGTTAAGTTAGAGGATTATATTATTACCATTAAAATCATGCAAGACTCCATCCAATTGATCTTTTATTGCAAATGGTGGTGAGCGATGTGACAAACATAAAAGATAGTTTCAACAAAATATTCCAACTCAACAATTCCAAGGATATCTACACAAGAATTTTAATCCTTCCGATAGAAATGACAAGACGCAAATTACCTCCCCCTACAAGGCTTGCTTTAGAAGCACCACTTGAAGACAACTTGAATAATTTTTGCTCCTTCCATGAGACAAGAAGTTGGAAGTGTAAATTTTTCGAAGATACCTCACTTAGTGTAGCCCATGTCTTCTTCTTAATCAAAATCAAAGGTTTTTGGACAACCTTCAATGTTTTGAGATGAGATTGATGGAAACTCTATGATGCAATATTTTCAATATAGATCCGTTTGTGCTAAAAAATGCATTTGATGATTGTGCATATTTGTGGAGTCAAAAGGCTATGAAAGAGAATGTGATAGGAAAGAGGAAAGATCATTAAAGAAGTCCATGGAAGGACCTCAAGTTGTCTTGTTTTCAAGAACCCATCTTTGCATTTGTAGTATTAATTTATAAAGATGACGAGTTGAATTTTCTCTCTATCTTGTAGGCACTAATCAATCTCCAAGATGAAGGAGAACAACGTTCTATATTGGATCTGAAAAATATTCCATGTCATTTGTTTTTTGAGGAAGATATTTTCTCAAGAATCTATATAGCAAGGTGATGTACAAGTTTTTCCATTGAGAAAGAAGGCATTGATTGTGCCATGGATGAAGATACATCAAATGAATTCTTCTCTACATTTGAAGGGTTGTTTGAAGAGCTTGTATACAATGAGACAAAGGAAAGAGAATAGTACAAAGAATGTGTTTCTTGATCTAGACATTTTCATGCAACTTCTTGGGGTTGGTTCATCAATAGAAGAGCTTGTATACAATGAGACAAAGGAAAGAGAATAGTTAATTGAAGAATAATATCTTGAAGACGATTCCATTCTAGAGGCAAACATTGTCTCAGAAGTATGTACAAAGAATGTACACTAGGTTTGATAAATCTCATGACCTCTCTATGATGTTGAACAATTTACATGGCACTAGAAACTAGTTAGCCAATAAGTAAGTCCCCTATTCAATCTAGCTTATACAATGTTGATGTTTGTGGCGAGATAAATAACTTGAATTCTCCTCCTTTGGATTGTTGGGAAGAAATTCATTTATTTGGTAGAAAGGTCGATGGAAAAACATATGCACAAAGTTCTCCTAAGTGCAAGTTGATGTTAACCCATTGGAGGTTAAAAAATATTCTACTCAAACTACTTCAAAGGAGTGGGATACTAGCCTTTAATTTCTTGTTTTTCGCCATTCTCTAAAATGTGTTAAGATGGTTTTATTCTTGTAACAGTTTTGATGTATTGGATTCCCTAATGAGCCCTTGAAGTTGTCCTTGGTTGCAATTTGATTATTATAATTCTCCTTTGGGCTATATACTTTTTTATATTGGTGTTATTCTTGCTTCTCTAAGCACATATTTTTTAACTTTATTGCAATTTAAAAAAATAAATCTTTATTCAAGAGGTAATGTACTACTACTAAATTTTTTAACTCATTCAGAGGTCCTCAATCAAATTTTTCACTAATCATGTCAAATGGCCAAATGGAAACAAATTCAGAGAGGTCCTCAATCAAATTCTTCACTAAGCTTGCAAGAGGAAACAATAAATTCCATAATAGATATGAAACCATATCTAAATTGTGTGTTTCACCAATTTCAATATTGATAATTTATCATTGATCCTTTTTTTCATCTTTCTTATCTCTATTCTCCTTCATTGTTTATTTCATTGGGAAATATTTACATATTGTAAGATTTAATGGGGCTTTATTAATTATGATATAATGTCAAATTCTTGAAAGACAGGATAGTGGATAATATTATTACACCATCTATTATCAATTTCCCACCAAAAATGCTAGCATATGGAAGATAGGAAGGGAAAACATTATTAATAAAAATGGCTCAATGTTATGGCTTAGAAAATTAAAATGCACTTAATAATATGTAACGGCATAATATATTATTTATTCTCTAGATGAAATACAATATTTTTCTATTATTAAATAGAATTCAATGTCATTTAGTTAATACATGGAAAATATATTACTCGTACCTAGTACATAATTTTATAAATATCTTTTATACGAAGTTATAATAAGATTGTTTGTTACTATATGCAGGGTGAAGACTCTTGAGAATGTTCACACTCAAGATGCAAGTGTTCAAGTTCAAGAAAAGGATGGTTTAGGACCTTCTCAATCAATGAGCTATAAGTTGAAGAGAAAGGATGGAACTTGGAATCTTGTGTGTGAAATGTTGTGGGAAATTTTAGTCCCTCTATTAGTTAGTGGAGTTGGCTTGTTTTGTAGCATAATGGCATTATGTACTTTGTAATCATTTCGGGCTCATAAATTGTTATTGTATATAATAATACAAATATTGTTATTTGATTTCATTATTTATTTGACTATTGTTTGATTTGATATCTTTATGTTTGTAGATGGATCTTTCTATGATGCCATATATTAATTCAATATATGTTTGTTAGTTTTTCAAAATCAAATTATCTATTCAAAGTACCTCTTATAAGTAATAATTTTATTTTCAACTCTTAGAAAAAATGTTGATCACTGTTTCCATCTAGAAACCTTTTGCATGTGCAACCATCGAATTTTTGGTTATGATACATATTAGTGCACCTAAGGGTCTAGGCATTTTAGGATGAATAGTTTGACTACATAGTTGCAAAATGTAACATTGGTCATTTGGAAAATATGTTTTCACCTCAAACTTCAATATTAGAGATTTGCCACCATGCATCCATGTTTAAAAGTTAGCTAGTAGGATTCAACAACATTATCACGAGATTGCAAAGTGCATGACATGACTTAGAATGAATGACCAACTTATTGTTGTGATAAAAAGGCTATAGGTTATAACCAAGTATAGATAACATAGATTGTTTAACTAGTAATGGTGCAATTAAAATATGTAAACCAAACAAATATCATTAAAACACAAAGAAAATGACAAGCATACATTATCTACACAACATGAATTGCACATAGTGAAAATAAAAAAGGAATTCAATGTAATGGAGCTGAATTATTCCTTCATATTTGCATTATGATAGCATAACATCATAAATCCCCTAACTAGTTGCTTGACCATGTACAATTTTTTTTATTTATAGACAAATTATCAACCTTAAATTGTTAAAAACACTTTCAATTCAGGGAAACAAATCTTTGATCAAAGGGAGGAAAAAACAAAGTAGGAAATTTTGATAAAACTCTCTTGGTGATGTCATGTCTTTGCTACCAGTATCTAGATGTACTTAGGATAATGATTTTTGTGCTCTACAAGTTTGAATTTCTATCTTGATGTACCATGTGTATGGCATATTGATGAGTCAAAACATTGTCCAATTTTTTTTCCAACAAAACATGGATCAAAATATTGATTTGTCATTAGGTCAACTCTTCAAGTTTGTCTCTTATGATACCTTCTTTTTTTTCTAGTGTAGAATGTGCCTCATACCTTTAAAACTTTGTTAAAGTGACCTTGTAGATCTTTCAATTCCTTTTGTGTCACTTTAGTCTTTGTAACCTCTTTGTTGCTATTTTTTTTTGGTTGTAGTATATATAAATTAGTTTTAAGGAGGTATTGGTCTTCCTAACCAATGCACGCATAAATTCCAACATTGAGTTCAATTTAATTATTTAGAGGAACATGAACTAAAGTTAGATTTGTTTCTATTGCATATTGATATTCTATTGAACCTTTTATTGTCTCATCTCTTACTCATTCAAAGTTGAGGGCCCCAATTTCTGCCCCAAGAACATTGACACATATTTTTTTCTTTTTTCCCTTATCACATTGATGTTATATGATCATTGTATGGAGGCATCAAGGTTTGACCCTTAATTGATTAGATCTTAAAGCTTTGCAACTATCTTGAGACAATGTTGAGATTGTTTGAATCATTATATACAAAGAATATGTCTCTAATGCTAACTCTCCAAGGGTGAAAACTACTCAATCCAACTTCTCCATTGCTTCCTTTTTTTAAATGTGTTTCAAAGTCTCAAGGGATGTGCATATTTCTACATCTTGATGTTAAGAACATTTTTACTCTTATTCTTATTGTACTTGAGTTCATCAATCTTCTAGGCATTGAGCCTATAATTTGTGGAAAAGGCTTGAGATTGTCTATTGTTGTGATCTTTTACCAAACCATGGGTAAGGCATTTGGATCCACAAACATTAGGGTTAAGAGGGATTACAGTAACATCAATAGCCTATGCAATCTCTAGACACTATTGCAGACTCATCTAAGCATGAAGATACAAATTTGAGTAATAACGCATCCACTAGGAAGGTTTAAGATCAAATGGGGACATCTCAAACATTATTGATCTCCACAAAAGATTTTTTTTACCAATCCAAATTTTTCTTTGTTTATTGTGGGGTCATGTTATTTTGTTTGAATAGATTATGTCAAATGATATTTGTATGTAGATCTACACTAGGTCCGTTGATTAGATGTGCAAGCTTTGGGTAAGTGCATGGAAATGGGGGACCAAAAGGGGGTCAAAAGTGACTATTTTTTTTCAAATAAATATAAAATGAACTTTGACAAGTAATTTGAAATTCCTATACTCAAAATTTGATGACATTATAAGAATACTAGTTTTCAAAATGTAGTTTATAAACATTTTTTTTAAATGGTGGAGATTGAGAGGTTCAAATTTTGAGACCACACAAAGTAGTCATGTTTTTTTCTCAAAAAATAACATATCATTAGGTTCCTTCCCTCTATTTCTTGAGTTATGTTATTTGTTTTGTAAATCCATTTGGTGGAAGTTAGTTAAGATCATATATTAGTTTAGATAAAAAAAATTGAACTTTTTAATTAATGTATTATTTTTTATTAATTTTTTTAAAATGAACACCCTAAAAAATAGAAAATTGTGTGTTCCTCGTTAATTTGGATAAAATAATTAAAAGAATCTAATATATTATTTCAATGTGTGTAGAATGAAGTATAGAATATGAAAATGTATTTTCTTAAATTTTGATGAGTGAATAAAAAAGCACATAGAAAAATTAGTATATTTTTTTAAAAGAGTAAAGACACTACTAAAAGTAATTAGAGATCAAGACCTTAATATATTCAATTTTTTGGAAAAAAAAACATGGGTAGAAAGCTAAGACAGAGCTTAAGGTTGTAGTGGTGTTTTTTCAAAATTTTATCCTAACATATGCAAATCTAATGGAAGGAAAGTTGGGCATTTTTTTGTTTATATCTTTTATAAAACATATGTTTGACACCCAAATTGAATGCCCAACCATTATGATAGGTAAATTCAAACTTGTTATAATCTTAAGTGTGACATTTGATTGGTCAAAAATATATGTAGATGACTCCATCCTTTTTGGCATTGCTTCAATTATGGAAGCCAAACATTAAAAAACTTTGTTGAATAACTATGCTAAAGCTTCAAGTCAACATATTAAGTATTTCAAGAATGTCCTTTATTTTTTCAATTTTGATATTGCTCTTCAAAATAAGATTGTTAGAATTTTTAGGTGTCAATAGGCTAACCTTCCAGCTACTTACCTTGGTCTTCCTCTATCTACAAAGAAGTTGTCAAATAATTACTGGAATGGTATTGTTGAAAGAGTTCAAAAAATGTTGGTTAGATGAAAAGGAAACTTTTTGAGCCAAGCTGGTTAATATCAATTGCTTAAGGCTTCACTTCAAAATATTGTTTTCTACTATCTTTCTTTATTCAAGATTCCTTCTTTCATGGCAGAAAGGATTGAGCAGATTGAAAAAAATCTCTGGACTGGTATGGAAAAAAGAACAATCTTGTTTTGGTGAATTGGGAGATTGTTTACAAATAGAAAAGAATGGTAGTTTAGGAATTAGGAGGTTGCAACCATTTAACAAACCTTTACTTTCAAAAGTTGAGTGCAACTGTATTAATAGAAAAAGTATCCCTTTCTCTTATGTTTGGGAATAATTAATTAACCTAATTATGCCTTGATTTAGTGTTGCAATGTGTTGTATACATTCACATTGAATCTAGGGCCCTTTTTAATACAATGTACTTAAATTGTACCTTATTTAGGGTGTTGTAAAGTGTTTTATTACACTTTCAAACTTATTTAGGGTTTCATTAATTACTTGTGGCTAATTAGAGCTTAATTGGCCCTTTTAATTCAAATTCAAGCCCTCTTAATTGCATTTTTCAAGGATCTATTCTGCCACCGAGCAATGATATTCCATGACATTTAATTTGGCGAATTTGAGGTCCTAGAAAATGGTGCTAGGACCCATTCGCCTTTAGTGGCGAATGGGTCCTCTCCACATAGGATACCCTTTCTTGGTATTTTTGAAATGGGTTTTTGATGTTATTTCATCCCCCTGAAGCATAGTCCTAGAAATTTGTGCTAGGACCCATTCGCCTTTAGTGGTGAATGGGTCTTCCTCACATGGGACACCCCTTTTTTTATTTAATTGTGGCGGGATCATAATGATTTTCAATCTTAGATTTGATGCCAGCTTGGATTATTTGAATTTTGAGGTTAATCTCTAGATTTATATAAATATGAGGTTAATTCACATTGTTTCTCCTAGAAAATTTATGTGACTTCATGAGATCAAGAGCAAGAGCATTGCAAAGGCATTCAAAGGCAGATTAATGAAGTTTTATTGCAGCAATTCAAGGTCATTTCATCATGTCAAAGGAATAGTGCATTCAAGCATGTGGTTGAGCTAAGATTGTTGATGTAGCATTGAGGATTTATTTGCAAGCATTGTTTCACATCCAATTTGAGATAAAGATCTACATTCTTCAAGGCCACTTCATGTTAGTTTTCATATTTGCATTCCAAGACAACTTCCAAGGTATCAACATTTCATTGTTTCATGTTTCATGCTTCAATTTCATTATTTCATCATTTGGTTTAATTACCTAAAAGGGGGTTGACTTAGGAAAACCCCTATTCACTAACAATCAACAAGTGTTTCTCTTCTTCAATGTGTGTTTGCATATTTATAGGTTGAAGATCAAGTGGAGAACAAGTTTGAAACAAAATTGTCAAAGTTGTCAAGTTGCAAAATTGGTATTCACATTGCAAGAGCCAAGAACACGAACATAAGGCTACAAAATTTGTTTTAGGTTTTCAGGAGCTAATCACCAAGGATCTAAGAGTGCAGACATCAAGGAACAGAACCCGAATCTCAATTTCAAAAACCCTAAAGGCGAATGAGTCCTTTGTGACCTAAAAACAACCTTCTTGTAGCAAGGTACATATCATTCTAGCCTCTCAAAACTTCCCTCATTGTTGCTATAATAGTTAGGATTGATTTATGATTATTATTTGTATCATATCATACACATAATTGCATGTTTTATAGGGAGAAGTAAGGGTTCATCATTTTGATCAAATCATTTGGTAACCCTACACCTTCCCTTATAAACATTTTGGTGAACTCGACCTATTGAATATTGTAATTTTTTGATCTTGGAGTCTTGTTGACCCCTCTTTGTTTGACCTTGGCATTGCTTTTGATTAGGCATTGAGTGATGATTATCAAGTTGGCACTATTAGTATTTTGTTTCTGGCATCGATGTCAAAGCATAAGAAAAGGTTGAAAGGCATACATTATAATGTTTTTATTCATCATTGAAAAGGCATACCTTGAATGCTTATCATTGCATTAAGAATGATGTTCACATTATTGAAATTGACAATGGCATGTTTTTGGGCTCATTATTACACAAATTATAATGTTTTCACTCATTATTGTGAAGAATGTTCTTGAGCTTGTTTGTGAAGCTTGGACAGTGATTAGGGTTCGACATCATCATTGCATTGGTGACTTGACAAAGCTCATGGTGGTGGTATTTCAGCTGCAAAGCATTTTTTTTTCAGGGAGTGAGTTTGTTGTTTTAGTTTTTCTTTAGGTGTTGTCGACTACCATATGTAGTTTGAATCTAGATCAAACCGGTAACATCTTTCATTGAACCATTGTTTATTTTTTTTCTCACTATTGTGTTAGTCGACCTTGCTAGGGCATATTCATACATTATTGTGTCATTACTTTGTGTTTGCAAATGTAAAGGGTTTATTGTGTTGTCAAGGTTTTTGATATTTGTTGACCTGTGTTTGTCGACCTTAGGTACCCCTATATGCATTATTGTTTATCTCTTTCAAAAGGTTCAAGGGTTTATCCATTATATCATGCATGTGTTTATTGTTTTGTGTTTTCACACCCCTTGCCAGGGCACACCATGAAAGGGCTCTTTTGTTGCATATGGTATTTGCTAGGGCACGACCCTATCACAAATATGTTGTTGTTTACAAGATGTAAACTAAGGTTTATGTGTTGCTTTGGTGTTATTTTCTATATTCGGTTTTGTGGCACAATGTCGACAATGCTTTAGTTGTCTTAACCTAGCCAATATTGGTATGCATCTTGCATTGGAAGTCTTTGGTGATAGGTATCTTTGTGGCAGTTGTCATCATATGGTGGTTCATTCAATTGTGAGGAAATTTGTATTTTTTAAACTATTCTCAAACAATATAGTTTGGTTGGTTGAAGATAATGTTGATATCACTTAGCCAGAATATATGAGATGTATTACACAGTGATATTATACTCTGATAAGAGTCATTATTGTTGAGTAGAATACTGAAATATATTTTTGTAAAAGTTGTATGCAAAAACAGTGAAAAATAAATTGATATGTTTTATGTTTTATAAGTTCCAATCTCAATGAACCTTTAGGACATGAAATGTATTAGTTCTAAAATTTGAAATTTATTGTGGTGAAACAAAGAAACCCTCTGCCTTTTATTCTTTCAAGATTTGCAATTATTGTAAGGTCAGGCCAGTGAGACAAAGATGACCTTTTGGCTACTGAGGCTATATTTTTCCAATGAGACAACTGTATTTTTCCAGTGAAGCAGTTGTATTTGCAAGTGAGGCATTATGTGTAGCCAGTGAGGCTTTTCCAGTGAGGCATTTTTTGTAGCCAATGAGGCTTTGCTAGTGAGGCATTTTTCTGTGGCTAGTGAGGCTCTGTAATCAGTGGGAATTTATTAAGCCAGTGAGGAATTTTCTCAAGTGGCTTTTTATCCCTATGAGGTTTTTCCACTCATGAAAAATATCATGTTATTATTCTTTTGTGGTCCATATGATGATTATGTTTCATACAATTTGGTTTTGCTACTTTCTTTATCTACTTTGCAACATTTGAGTTTTCATGTTGTTTAAAGATCTCCTATTGGCTATCACATTTAGTTACACTTTTGAAATTGAACATTCAATGATTACCAAGAAAATATGTGTTTTGAAAAACAATTGAATTGAAGTTGATTATCGAAACACTAATTCACCCCCCCCTCTCAGTGTTTCTCGTACTCCAACAAGTGGTATCAGAGTCATACCTATGCATAAGTTTAACCAACTTAGGGGTTCCTGGTAGTGGAGTACTCATTATGGAAATAAGAAAAAGAAACAAAGGAAAACGAAATACCTAGAAGAATGTTGAACAAATACCTTCTAAACCTAGTTCAAAAGATGATTATATAGAGAAGAGTGTTGACAAGAAGATCACTTTGTGAGTGAATTTGGACAAGAGTATGTTGAATATGAGTGTGAAATTGATTTTGAAGGTGAACTTATTTATTCCCTTAATGAGATTGAGAAACTCGGAAAGGAGAATCGGGATCTAAAGTTGCAACTGGCAGAATCTAGAAGAGTTGAAGAAGTTACCAGCTTAAACTTGCAAACAAAAATGGAAGATTGTCAAAAGATAGAGGTTGAAGTGTTGTCTCTAAGAACTCAACTAGAGGAAAACTCTCTGTTAAAAGAACACACTGTAAAAATATTAGTTGATTGTTAATTTGAAATTAGGGATTGAAGAAAACAAGAGGATAAAAGATATGACAAGGTCTAATTTGGAAGTCAAAACAATTGAATGCCAAAAGCTTGAAGGAGAAATAGTCTCTCTAAGGAAATATCTTGAGAGTGTTAGAAAGTAGTTAGAAAAGAATCATAGTTTTGATGAGAGCACCAACAAATTGAATAAGATGTTAAGAAAGTAGAAACATCACAAGGATGTTACTGGTGTGGGATTTGTAGAAGGATAGAGTTCTAGAGTTAGAAAAACACCAAGAATGAAGATAGATTTAAATTATCATGTTTCTACCCCTAAGATTGAAGAAAAAAAGAAATCAGAAATTAAGACTGTTGATAGTACGCAGTGAGGTATAATTATTCATTTCCTAGTTATTGGTATTCATGTAATGGTTATGAGCATAAAGCAAATTACTGTAGAAGGTCTCAAAGAGGTCAATATGCATTCTCTAGGAATAGCAATGTAATATGCTATACATATCATAACCATAGTCAAGTTGCAAAGTTTTGTAGAACTGGGTTTGTAAAACAGGAGAGAATAAATGATTTACTACATTAAAGAAATACAAAGTCACAAGCATCTGATGACAAGAAGAAACCAGAGAAGAAGATTTGGAGAAGAAAACAAAGTCAAGAAAAGATTGAGTCTAAACTTGTGCATATAACATAAATGACTTTCATTAGTGCTTAAAGAGAAGCATGAAGTTAGGGGGAGACATTTACAATTTTATCTTTCAAACCCTATAGTAAGCAACAAAGAGGTGGTATTTTGCTATGGCAGTTGTATGTTTCATCACAACGGTGATAGGAATATTGGCATTAGTAATGTTTGCAAGTATTGACAGCTGTTGAATGGTGCTAAAGGACAGTGGTAGTAATTTCTCTTCTTTTTCTTGGTATAGTACAGTGCTTGGGTGGTGAGTAATAGTTGTACAAAGTGCTTGCATGACAGTAGTGACTTGTTTCTTGATGTTAGTATACTTGGAGAGTTTTGGAGAACAATCTATGTGATGTCTTTATGGTTCTATATTCATGGGGTGTGCCTTTCTTTACAAAGTAGTGTGGTATATCTAGTTACAATACCTTTAATGTTGGGTATTCTTTCTGTGCACAATCATTTATGATTGTGAATTGGTACATGGCTTGGTAATAGCTTTATAGCTTGATGAGTTGGTAGGAGAGTAAAAAAAATCTTTGTATAGTGTTTCTTAATGGTACAGGTTTCTTTTCCATTCAAGCAAGTGACAAGTTTAAAAGGAGTTTGTCACCTTGGAATCGATGTCAATTGAATTGATGTTTTGGTATTGATTCTCTAATACACATGATTTGGTTTCGATGTTCACCAAGAATTTGTGAGACAAGGTAAGTTCAGATGCAAGTGATAGATGCACAAGGTGCTAGAGTGCTTGATGTTGTCAATGATAGCTATGAATGCATTTTTCCTTGTTATGCTACTCTTTCCTTTCATGCCATTGTGTCTTGTAGATGGGGTAATATCCACACTCTTGGTAATCCTTGATAATGATGAGATTTCTTAACAATATATAGTGGTCTTGCCTGGTTTCATTTAGTTTGGCATAACATATGACAGTATTATGCTAATATTATGATACTTGAGAAGTTGTTATGATAAGTGATCTTCACTTTCTCACAAGAAGAGTATTGGTTGTGCTTATATTCTCAGTCAAGGATAATTCTCATGAATTAAGCAAGTTGTTAGTTGATGATTTAAAAGGTAATGTTCTTCCATTTCATGCTTTCCATGTCATAGTGGTTGTTGGTCTTTTAGAGATTAGCATTAAGTTGATGAGTTGACAGAGTTTATGTTCTTTTATGCAAACTTTATATCACAATAAATCTACATCCTATTTCAAGTTGACAATCACTAATTCTTAAAAGGAGATGAAAGCAAGTAAATCAAGGTGTGTAGGGTTCACATGTTTTTAAGGCTTGAAAGGAAATCTTGGAATATATATATCATAGTTATCAAAATTCATGCAAGTCTTTTGCAATCAAGAATAATAGTGGACTAGTTTTCAAGTAGACGATATCTTGAAGTTTTTAGTGAAATCATGGACAGTGCCTCTACCATTTATATACTTCATACACTGTTTGTCAGTGCTACAATAGTGATCTTGATAGGAAATGGTTTGTTTGGTTGATTACATTGCTCTCTTGTTTTGATAGCATGCTTTACATGCATAAAGAACATTCTTGAACAATGGTAAAGTTTATTCATTTCCTTCTCATGCTTTGCTAGCTTCTTTGGACAATTGTAGTGAACAACGCTTGTAGAGTGTGGACTATGTTTTATTTGTCCATGGCAGTGCTTTCAACATTGGCACATTGTGTACTAACAACGCCTCTACATATTTGCAAATACAACATTGCTTGAAATTGCTAAAATATGCTATGTTAAGATGCTTGACAGTCATGTTTGATATGACAATGATAGTCTTTATCTCACAACAGTTGCTTGGTTTCGTGAAAGTGCAATGCTCACTTCTTGATACACAATGCAGTGAGGTGTGTCATGCTAGTATGAAGATGTGCCATGGCTGTCACATATGCTTTGTTTCTTGATAGTGACAAGTAGTATTATACCTTGATGTAGACACAGTATAGTGTAAATGATTGAGCATTCAATACATCTATTTGGATAGTACATTAATTGGCATTAATGGTAATTGGAAATATTGATAGGTAACAGTGATCTTGGTATTTCTTTAATTTGTATCAAAAAATGTTGTATGGTAATTTTTCTTGTGACAGTGTCTACTTCATGCTAGTGACAGTGAATTCAATGATGAAACTATGAACATTCATTTGGACAGTACATACTATATGATGTAGTGAGTCCACCTTTGCTTATATTTGATGATTGTGTCACCTATGAATGCTAGTCAACATTGATGCCAATTTAGCGATAGTGATGCTTTGAACTATTAGTGATGTTTTTGCACATGAATTTGTTTGAAGTTTTAAACTTGCTTAATGCTATAGTGGCAAGATAGTGACTATAAGTTCTAAGACTTGGAACAATGGAAAGGTTTGATTTTGTGAAATTACAGTGCAATTAAAACATGGACAATGAAAATTTCTAACAACTCTTTGTTTACTGGTAGTATGATGATATGCAATGCTCACAGTGAATGCTAATAACTATTTTTGAAGTTAAATATTGATTGGAGTAGTACACTATGCATGATACTAGACATTGATGTATCTTTGTATGGAGTCTCTTTGCAGGGACAGTTTTGTGATGAGCTCTTTCTTAATGACATGACAATCATTTTTCCCTTCTTATCATTTGCACAAAATCCTTGACAGTTGGTTCTTTGGTCCATGGTTATTTATGGTTTTGGTGATAATTGCTTTGTTGACTTGGTATTTTATTTTGCACAGTTGGTGCATTTCTTTAACATATGCATACAGTGACAGGGAATTTGGATATCCTTTGGTTATGTTTAATCTAGACAATGATATCTTTTGGGTAGTGACCTTTCTTTGTTGTAGAGTTTTGGTAAGATCACACAACAATCAATGGTACCATGCTCTAGTTTTTTTGATAGAAGTTACATTGTTGGTAACATATTTCCTTCATAGTTTGTTTTATCTTCTTCAGATTGTACCCCTTTGACCTTTGGCATTATTGTCAAAATGGGGAGAATGATTCAACACTTTGGTTATTGATCACTTGGAAAGTTGGCTACTTCAATGCATTTGGGTACTCATTTTGGTTTGGTTCTTGACAACACTTTGGTTATTGACATATGCATAGTTTGTTGTTTCAGATTCATGTTGTTTTTGGAAGAAAGATAACTTTGATGATATTGCTATTTCATACTTATTACATTCGGGCATTTGGCAGTTTTGATGTTTATACAAGTAACAGTTTTTGATGACTGCTCTGGTATACTAGTAAACATCTTTGGCAATGTGGTCATTTGATTTTAGCAGTGTTGATGAAGTTTCAAATATAATGGTAAACATTCTTGGTGGTTAGTTAGGTTTTCATTATGTTTGACATCAATGCCAAAGGGGGAGTTTGTTGACCTCTCTTTGTTTGACCTTGGCATTGTTTTTTATTAGGCATTGAGTGGTGAGTATAAGGTTTGCATTAGTAGTATTTTATTTTTGGCATCAATGTCAAAGCATAAGAAAAGGTTGAAAGGCATACATTATAATTTTTTTATTCATCATTGAAGAGGCATACCTCAAAGGATTATCATTGCATTAAGAATGATGTTCATATTATTGAAATTGACAAGGGCATGTTTTTAGGCTCATTATTACACATTATAATGTTTTCACTCATTATTATGAAGAATTTTCTCGAGCTTGTTTATGAAGCCTAGACAGTGATTAGGGTTTGACATCATCATTTCATTGGTGACTTGATAAAGCTCATGGCGGTGGTATTACATATGCAAAGCATTTGTTTTCAGGGAGTGAGTTTGTGGTTTCATTTTTTCTTTAGGTGTTGTCGACTACCATATGTAGTTTGAATCAAGATCAAACCAGTAATATCTTTCATTGAACCATTGTTTTTTTTTTCTCACTATTGTGTTAGACAACCTTGCTAGGGAATATTCATACATTATTGTGTCATTGCTTTTTGTTTGCAAATGCAAAGGGTTTATACTATTGTTGGGGTTTTTGATACTTGTTGACTTGTGTTTGTCGACCCTTAGGTATCCCTATATGAATTATTGTTTGTCTCTTTCAAAATATTCAAGGATTTATCCATTCTATCATACATTTGTTTATTGTTTTGTTTTTTCACACCCCTTGCTAGGGCACGCCATGAAAGTGTTCTTTTGCTACATTTGGTATTTGCTAGGGTACGACCTTGTCACAAATATGTTGTTTTGTATAAGATGTAAAATAAGGTTTATGTGTTGCTTTGGTGTTATTTTGTATACCTGGTTTTGTGGCACAATGTTGACCATGATTTAGTTGTCTTAACCTAGCTGATATTGGTATGCATCTTGCATTGGAAGTCTTCGGTGACATGTATCTTTGTGGCAGTTATCACTGTATGGTGGTTCATTTAGTTATGAGGAAATTTGTATTTTATAAACTGTTCTCAGACAATATAGTTTGGTTGGCTGAAGATAATGTTGATATCACTTAGCTAGAATATATGAGATGTATTACATAGTGATATTATACTCTGATAAGAGTCATTATTGTTGAGCAGAATATTGAAATATGTTTTTGTAAAAGTTGTGTGCAAAATAGTGAAAAATAAATTGATATGTTTTATGTTTTATAGGTTCCAATCTCAATGAACATTTAGGACATGAAATGTATTAGTTCTGAAAGTTGAAATGTATTGCAATGAAACAAGAAACCCTTTGTCTTTTATTCTTTCAAGATTTACAAATTATTGTAAGGTCAGGTCAGTGAGACAAAGATGACCTTTTTGCCAGTGAGGTAGTTGTATTTTTCCAGTGAGGCAATTGTATTTGCTAGTGAGTATTATGTGTATCTAGTGAGGCTTTGCCAATGAGGAATTTTGTGTAGCTAGTGAGGCTTTGCCAATGAGGCATTTTTTTTGTGGCCAGAGAGGCTTTGCTAGTGAGGCACAAAAGCAGCCAGTGAGGCTCTGTAATAAGTGGGAATTTATTAAGCCAATGAGGCATTTTCTTGAGTGGTTTTTTATCCCTATGAGGGTTTTCCACTCATGAAAAATACTATGTTATGATTCTTTTTTGGTCCATATGATGATTATGTTTCATACAATTTGGTCTTGTTGCTTTCTTTGTCTATTTTACAACATTTGAGTTTTGATGTTGTTTAAAGATATTCTATTGGCTATCACATTTAGTTACACTTTTGAAATTGAACATTCAATTATTACAAAGAGATTATGTGTTTTGAAAAAATATTGAATTGAAGTTGATTATTGAAACACTAATTCACCCCCCTTCTCAATGTTTCTCGTACTCCAACAAGTCTTTCTTGTCAACCTAGGTTAGATCTTGTATTCATTTGCATTCATTTGCATTGAATTAGATCTCATTTAGGGTTTCTTACTTTGTATCCAAACTTTCATCTCATTTAGAGTTTATAATTGCATTTTTTTTGCATTTCTTAAATTTGAAAAATATGAAAAAAATCAGTAATTTTGTATACCCATTAGATCTCATAACTTTGCATTTGAAAATCAAAACAAAATTGCATTTCAAATTAGGTCTTTGCATTCATCATTTCATTACTTTTTCATATTGCATTTTTAGAAAATATGAAACTGAAAGTTATTGTCTCAGACCTGAAATTGAAAGACATTGTAGAAAACTTAAAATGCATTAAAAAATAATTAAAAACCCTAATCAAGGAACCATTCACATTTACTAGTGAATGAGTCCCTGATCAAGCTTGAATTGAACTTTCTAGCATCTGAAAAGTATTGAAAAACACTTAGAAATCAGTCAAAACATTTCAAAAATCCTTATCCAGGACCCATTCACCACTAAGGCGAATGGGTCCCTAATTAGGACCTAGTCTAAATTTTCTGGAAATTGAAATCTCATTTTTTAGGTTTTTGTTTGTTGTTGTTGCATTTCTATTTTAATTTTCTTAGTTGTTGTTTCATCAAATTCATTACATATAGCTTAATTTGCTTCATTTAGTGCATTGTCAAAATTCAAAATTGCATTTACAATATTTAATTTTCAGTTTATTGCATTGTATAATCACTAAATTGCATGGTTTAGAACCTAAAAATTGCATTTCATTCTAGGTCATTGCATTACACCTTTCCCTTTTGAGTTTGCACACTAGGTTTGTAAAACTTGTATGAGCTTTACAACTTGGTGTCCTATTAGTAATGTTATTGTAAGACATAGTTTGAGGCTCATGTCATCCCACGATATATCAATCGTCTTGGATCTTGGGTTTTCTAGCTCTCTTTTTGATAGTGTTGATAATCAACCCTCTATGGCTCATAGTTTGCATACTTCATTTCCCATGAATTACACTGATGTGCATGATGCCCATTTCTCACAAGAAGACATAAGAAAATTAGATGAAAAACTAGAAAACCTACAAGACCATATCCTTAGTGAAAGCATAGACATTATCTTGGTTCCTATTATACAAAACCTAAGGAAAGTGCTTAAAACTAGAAACGGAAAGAAAATTGTCTATAGCCTTAGTTGCTTCTTTCATGAGTACTTGACTAAACAAGACAATAATAACATACATACAATAGTCAACCTTATTGAAGCTGGTGAAATAAAGAATGATGTAATGAATGTTGACACAAATGATGAAAACATAAAAGATATCAATGAAGAACAACCGATTAAAATGGTAGGATTTATCGAAGCTAGACCTCGTAAGGGATCAACTAAAAATCCTCTTGATATTGCTTTCTCACAAAATGACATATTTAAACATGCACCTGATGGTCCTCTTTACATAGTTGTTTGAATCAATGATAAGCACACTAATGGGATATTAATTGATCTCGTCTATGGAGAGAATGTGATCACAGAAGAATTTCTATTTTTACATGAACTCTATCAAGATGCATGTGACAAACCAAAATTATGGATCAAGACACATAATGGTTTTTCTTGTCCTAAGATTGGCTCAATAGATATCCCTTTAAAATTTGGACCAAAAACATTAAATGTCTCATTCACCATCATCTTGCAATCGGACCGATTTTGTGTGAATTAGGCTATCCATGGCTTCGCTCCATAAATTTTGTCCCTTCGGTTGTGCATAAATGTTTAAAGTTTCCATTTGGAAATGATATCTTTACTGTGCATCATAGTGGATTTAATCTTGTGTCAACTCGAGGGATTTTTCATTAGATTTATTTTGGCCTGAGCCTATGGAACCTCTTGAACCTCGCAAAGACTTCTTTTTTTAAATCATATCAAAAGTTCAAAGCAAAGTGTATAGCATAATTATCCCTTCAAAACATTCCTAAACCTATGATTGAAACACCTATCCTTGACGAAGCAATGATTGAACCAAAAGCCTTTCCAAACATCCAAGAACAACCTACAAAAAAACCTCCTACCATTTCCTACAAGAGACCATGAGATAACAAAAATAATCTCATTGTCCCTCCTAAAATAAAACAAATTTACAAAGTTAAAGAGAAAGCAGTTGAACAACCTCCTATTGTTTCTTCCATTCCTCCCAAGGAAGAGAAGGAACCTATGATTGACAAACCCACTCTTACATGAAATTTTTTTGACAATAGATTGAAACAAAATTAAGTGCTAGAGAGCATAGGCGTAGACGCCATGCTATTGCACGTATGTTACAAACTAAAGAAGTCAAGAAAAACATAGAAAATCAAAATCTGAACTTACCTGAAGCAATATATGATGACCCTATACCCTCGCTACAACATAAACAAGAACATTCCATGGACATTGTCATTCATCCTCCCATTGTGATTAATTTATATGATGA
Organism: Sequoia sempervirens; assembly: GCA_007258455.2. Classification (NCBI taxonomy): domain Eukaryota; kingdom Viridiplantae; phylum Streptophyta; class Pinopsida; order Cupressales; family Cupressaceae; genus Sequoia; species Sequoia sempervirens. Next base: position 101,150,219 of record VDFB02379711.1, read on the forward strand.
AATTGACATTGAAAAGATTGATGAACAAGTGCATAATGAGTTGAATACATTGTTTTCCTCTTCTATGAGCTTAAATAAAAAATTCCTAAAAAGAGTGTTGAACATGGTGCTTCACCTAGTTCGGCGCTTTCTCCTGTCCCTTTGGCTAGTTTTTTTCCTTCTGTTTATATAGACCAAGATTAGGATGCAGACAACCTGCTCTAGGTTGACTCACATGTGCCTTACTAGTCTTTTGATTTTTCATGTTTCTTTTATGTGATTGCATGTGAGTAATGTGATCCCCTGTGATGTTTTGTTTGATGTATCTCTCTCTCTCTCTCTTTGTGCATTCCTTTATATGTATCTACATTATTCTCTATTTCGTAAGCATTTTTCATTGTCTTGTGTTTTCCTTTTGGGGATGATGCAAGGCGTTGAGACATGTAGGTCTCTTACATGTTGACCCAAAAGGATTTTTCTTTGTTTTTTTCGCTTTATGTGTCATTCTTCCTATTCTATGAGTATTTGGGGAATGATGACAGTTTTGAGCTCTAAAAATAACAATGTAGTAAAGACATACTAACCCCAAATCCATAAATCCCTTATGTATTTTTGGGGGCAACCCTTCCTTCCTATTTCATGGAATAGCTTTATTTTGGAAACATATGACTTGGCACAGGGTTTTCCAAAGAAATCTCTCATGTCTTAGGACAAAACATTGGCTACTTTAAAGAACTTGCTCACAATAATAGTGTTAGCAACCGCTTTAAAGTGGGGGCATACATCGATGACATCTTTCAACACATTTCATGGTGTGATTTTCTTTTTTCTTGTGACGTTTCCTTTTCTTTGTGGTGTCATTGGGTTTGATGTCCTCCAAGAGTGTGTTATTTCTAAGCATATGATCTCCCTTGGTGGCATGATGTGAAATGAGAGGCATCCCATAAGTGGCGATTTGATACTCTTTGACTTGTCCTCTCTTGGAGACATTAGGCATGATGTACCCTAAGAAGAAGACCTTACATGAACAAAGTAAAATCCCCTTTAACAAAAACTTATAGACATGGTATTCAAAAGCATTGAAAAAGAATTACATTGTGGTGCCTTATCGAAGTTGTCAGGAGGATAACTTTGGTATTGTTCCACCTAGTTGGGATAACCCACCTAGTGGATGGACTGAGGTTCCACTACCCCAAAGTGAACATGCATAGTTGGAATAACTCACCTAGTGGGAAGACCGAGGTTCCACTACTCCATAGTGAGCAACACAAGTTACAGAAAAACAACCTCATTCCATAGTGTGTTGGAACGATTGTGCTTGATCCTTTGTTTTTCTTTGTTTTTCTTGGCCTTTGATAGGGTATGACAATGTATCTTTGTTATTGTTGCATACTTAAGTGTCTCAAATGTCTACTTTAGTGTGATTTTTTCATGGGGGAAAACTCTCACTAAAGTGGGGGAAAAATGTATTCCTTTTTCTTGCATTCGAGAATAATTAATTAACCTAATTATGCCTTGATTTAGTGTTGCAATGTGTTGTACACATTCACATTGAATCTAGGGCCCTTTTTAATACAATGTACTTAAATTGTACCTTATTTAGGGTGTTGTAAAGTGTTTTATTACACTTTCACACTTATCTAGGGTTTCATTAATTACTTGTGGCTAATTAGAGCTTAATTGGCCCTTTAATTCAAATTCAATCCCTCTTAATTGCATTTTTCAAGGATCTATCCCAACACCCAACAATAATATTGCATGAAATTTAATTTGGAAAATTTGAGGTCCTAGAAAATGGTGCTAGGACCCATTTTCCTTTAGTTGTGAATGGGTCCTCTCCACATAGGACACCCCTTTCTTGGTATTTTTGAAATTGCTTTTTGATGTTATTTCATCCCCTAGAAGCATGGTCCTAGAAATTTGTGCTAGGACCCATTCGCCTTTAGTGGTGAATGGGTCCTCCTCACATAGGACACCCCTTTTGGAATTTAATTGTGGCACAATCATAATGATTTTCAATCCTAGATTTGATGTCATCTTGGATTATTTGAATTTCACGGTTAATCTCTAGATTCGGTATAAATATGAGGTTAATTCACATTGTTTCTCCTAGAAAATTTATGCGAATTCATGAGATCAAGAGCAAGAGAATTATAAAGTTCACAATATAATTGGAAAGGCATTCAAAGGAAAATTAGTGAAGTTTTATTGCAATAATTCAAGGTCATTTCATCATGTAAAAGGCATAGTGCATTCAAGCATGTGGTTGAGCTAAGATTGTTGATGTAGCATTGATGATCTATTTGCGATAATTGTTTCACATCTAATTTGAGATCAAGATATAAATTATTCATGGCCAATTCATGTTAGTTTGTTGGAATTGTGTGCCTCAATCCCACAAGCTGAAACTTCTTGTGAGTAATTTCGGTGAGACTGGTGAGATGTTTGGCCGACCTACTAGCAGATCCTGAACTGTCATTGTGACCTCCTTAATGTCTTGGTGATCGGCATCTGAAACCTTCGGTGTAACCTTGGATAGTTGGGATGATGTCTTGGCGACAATAGGAAGTCTTGCCGATATCGGCGTGACCTTTGGTCTGTCTGGCCGATGTGGTTATCGGCATGACTTGCTCCTATCAGCATGAAGTCTTGGTGACTGGGAGATGTCTGGCCGACAGGTTTGGTTCCTAGTGGATGTCGGGGAGACTCTTGGCGACTAATGTTTTCAGGGAGACCCTTGGCCGAAAGGCTTGCTTCGGTGTGATGTCTCATCGATAGCAGTAAGTCTCACCAACGGGTATACATTTGGAGTCTTTGTGATAACATGAATACTTCGGCGTGAAGTCTTGACGATAGGAAGATGTCTCACCGATTGGAGTCATCGAGGTAACAAAAGGGTTCGCTATGAACTCTTGGTGACAGGTGGTATGTCTCACCGACGGTATGCACTTGAAGTAACACATGAAGGCTCGGCGAAAGCGGTAAGTCTCGCCGATAGTAAAAGGTCTTCGGGATGACATGTTGTGCTCAGTGGGATGTCTTGGCGAAAGACGAATGTCTTGCCGACTGTCAAATGCTTCGGTATAACATGAAGAGGCTCGGTGTGAACTCTTGGCGAACTGTGGTTGTCTTTCCAATGGAAAAGCTAACATCGATATGACCTTTGAACATCGGTATGATGTCTCATTGAATGGCGATTGTCTTGCTGATGATAATGCTGAGGTCGATGTGACTTGAAGACTTCGATGTAATGTCTGGGCGAAGAGCGATAGTCTTGCCGACTGATGAACTCTTTGAAATACCTTGTGATCTTCAGTGTGAGGTCTTGGTGACATGGCGAAGTCTTAGTGGTAGCTCTTTGGACTCGATGTAACCTCTTGCTAATAGTGAAGACTCTTGGCAATGAATGTGCAATCGGTCCTGTGGCATTGGGGATACACGGTTAGTGTCTCACCGACATGCGACACAGGTTGAACACCTTTGACCATTGGAAGATCGTCCTACGTAGTGTGATTTGGACCTATCAAAGAAGGTAGAACGTGAACCATTTTCTGAACCGAGGAAGTGGAAACATCTTCGATGATAATGATGTTGAGCTGGATGATCAACGGTTGTGATCTGACAATTGGAAACGAATTGTTTCACATAGGCTATTTGAGAATGAATGCATATATGTATGCATTGGACGTTCTGTAGCTGGAGCTGAAGAGCCGGAGCTGGTGAGAGTAAGAGAGAACAAGAGAAGAGAAGAGAGAGGGCCGAGTGGCTAGCTGAAAGGCCGAGGCCATGAGGCCGAAGCAGAGGAAGAGTGAAGCAAGGTTCTGCTGGAATCTCTCCTAATCATGAATCATGATTGATCTCTCTCTTGTTGATTTGCATTGTATACTGTGTAAGGGTATTGTAACAGTGAGAAGGTTATATGGTCTGATGGTTTGATCAGTTGCTACCAGTTGTATCCAAAATGAAAAAGATGTAATCTCTGTAAAGGCTATGAGCATGAAATTGTATTGTAACCGTTTGTTGCTGAATAATACAATGGCTCAATCTTTGGAGTGTGGGGTTTTTTATCCGAAAGGATTTTCCCCAAGTAAATATGTTTGTTCTGGTTTTTGTTTCATCTTTCATGTCTGTTGGTTCTTGTAGTAGAATCTTTTAATGCTTGTTGTTGATTTTACATGTGCTTCTCTTAGAAGGATCAATGTGGGAAATGAACTGTGTATGTTCCGCTTTAGGACATAGTAGTACGTGTCTTTGAGGCAACCTAATCAAAATTAAAGTTACCGAAGGCACTACTGTTCTTAGAGATTTCTCTGAGATGCCCTCTATTTCCCTAACAAGTGGTATCAGAGCCTTCGTCTGGTTGTTGGTTCTGGGTATTTCTCCTGTGAAGATTTCTTAGCTTGTGGGCTGGAGGAAATCTAGAGGAATGAACTGATTTATTGATCCTTTGGTGAGTGGAAGTCTTGTGTTATTCAGAGAGAGAACGCAGCTTGAAGGATGGTGGAGATAGAAAAGGGAGTTGATCATGTTGGTCTGTTGTGATCTGTGTCTCCTGATTGGTAGCGGTATAACCTTGGTGTATGAGGTGGATTTTTCTCGCTCCGTGGCTGTGTAGCAATAAAGCTTTCATATTGGGTGTCTGTCTGAGAGGCTCCTTGATGATATGGAGAAGCATAGGTTGTTTCTCAGCCTTGGAAGAGAGTACTTATGCTAGGAGGTGTCTCTAGTGTTGGAAGGCATGGTTTCCTATTAACCTCGAATACATAAAGGCTATGGAGTTAATCATTAGATGATTTGCAAGCTTTTGAAAGTCTTTCTCTTTCTCAGATGCATGTACATGTTGGTGGTTTAAATTTGGCCTGAAAGGGGCCTAGATTTTCTGAACTGTTGTTTCCTTTTTAAGGATGTTTTGTACTTGCATGGCTCTATGGTTTTGCAGGTTTTACACGGTTAAGAAAAAACTTGTGGTTATGTGGAGTTGTTGTTAAGCTATTTTCTAGAGCCTGGCTTTTGGGGTGTTGTTGGATGAGATAGTTGCAGTTTTGCATGCATGCTTTATGCATGGTTTGAGGAGGTGTGATTTCTTCTCTACATGGGAGTGTTGGTATGTGATTTGTCACTCAACATTCTTGTGGTGGTGCTTGTGAGTTCCTTGATTATGGTGCTCATTGTGGACATGATTGGAAAATCAGGTTTGGCGTGATCTGGTGTTTGAGTCATGTTGTCTACGTGGTTATCCTCTTTGATATCTCAGTGATACAGTTTCCAATGCGATGATGGGTTTGCATGTTAGATGTTTGTGATCTACGATTTATGCGGTTGGTGGATTAGCTACCCATTGGCTGTAGTGAGATAACTTGGATGTGGATTGTCTTTATCCACGAGGTTGATTCATTGTTGGTGTAGACTTGTTAGCTGGCCTTGTTTTTGGTCACTTGTGCATTGGTGTGACTATTTTGAGATGAGAGGATGGATGTTCTTGAGTACCTGAATAGTCAGTTATGGGAACCTGAAGCAGGTGGTCATGATGCTTGGAGAGCTCAGGTGTCACGTTTCAGTGGGAGCTCTAGCAGTGACTGTGGATTCATCACATGGTGGTGAATAGTCTTCTTTAGTGTTGCAGATGTTTCTTGGGAGAGCTCTTAGATCCTGTTGCTGCAGAAGGGTTCTTTCGCATTTGCATGGACATTACTCGAAGATGTGCAACATCTTGGATCCATGGAGGACTCTTGGAGTCTTTGGCTAAGGTGTTGGTGGTGCTTGACAGGTGATGTTTTTTAAGTCTATTTGCTTTATGTCATGGTATACTCTTGTTTGTGCACTGGATTTTTGGCATTATGCATTGTACTTGAGACAATGGTGAAGTCACTTGGAGCATGGTATCTCCTATGGGGATGTGTAGATCATGGTGTCATGATAAGTTCCTGATTTAGATGATTGGAACTTTGACAATGGTCTGGTAATTCTTTGTGTATTGAGTGCTTTGATTATTTGCTTGATACTTCATGATGTTGCAGTAATGCAGTTGAAGTTTAGCATGAGATGATCGGTTGCTAGTACTCATGGATACATGAAGAATAAGGTGAGGTTGTTTTTCTTGTATGAGAGAAGTGTTGTTGATTGGTATTCTTGATGAAGTTTTTCTAGCAGAAAGTCTGAGAATCCTACACCTTGGTTGAACGTGAGTTCAATAAGAGACCTATGAGGAGATAGCTCTTAGATTAGTCATGATGGCTTGTATATCTTGAAGGAGTATTCTCATTCCCACTCTTGGTCTACTCGGTGATCTGAAAGGTATTTGGCCCTTTATATCTTTCAAATGTGTTTTATGTTTACTTTCATGATATGGATCTTGAATTGTTGTTTAATGGTTCTAGAGGATTCATAGTGGAAGTTGTATAGTTTCTTTTATCTCCTTGAGTTTTTTTTTACTGATGAGAATTGGTAGGAGATGATGTATGGGCTGATTTCCTGAAATGGGGAATGAACTAGCTTGATCTTCTTTGAGATGCTTACATCCATGTTTTTTAAATTGGTTTGATCTTGGTGATTGAACAGATGGATGTTGTTAAGGCTTCTTTTTTGGGTTGTGAAGAAGATCATTCTTGGCACAGCTGGCTATTAGAAGTGTATGTAGGAGGATGTTCTATAGGAAGATGATGTGCAAAGTTTCTCTCTGTGGCCGTGAAGGTTTGTGGTGAGAGAAATGTTTCTTGTAGCAGTTTGTTGCAGGTTGTGCATATCATTGTGGATATTTCCTTGGTACTACATGGTTACATGTTCTATGAGCTATTATTGGTAGACTTGCGATGCCTTTTGATCTTTCAGATCTGGATTACTCAGGCAGTGGGAGTTCCTGTATGTGTCTTGTCTTCTTCCACTGATTGGCACTTGGAGCTTGTATTTGATGTTAATGAGTTGATTATGGTTTGGCATAAGTTTACTAATGTTGATACCTATGAGGTATGTGTGATTGGATGGAATAGCACGAGCTCTGGGTGCTATTTTTAGTCACGTGGGTTTATCAGTTGGATGGGAGCAGTCAGTCTAACTATTGTTCTAGCTGGTGTTTTATATCTTGTTTCTGGAGAATGACTTCACCAGTGTGTTCTGTTTGAAGCTTTGAAGCTGATATTGCTTATGTATAGCATTTGAGCACAGTGAAGTGGTAGCAATATATTTTTGATGGTATCACTGGGATCTTTTTCTTGTGTTCGTTGGAATGGTGCTTATTCACCTTGGCTTGAATCTTTCTTCCACAAGTGGCATGTTGGAAGATGACAGGATTGTTTCCTGAATGGTGGACATCTTGGATATTGGAGCAGAATTCTTGATGGAGCATGAGAGCATGTTTGAGGTCTATGTGGTTTCCTGGAAGGCTGTTTTCGGTTGCATTTTGGTTGCTTTGTTGGACAGTGAGTTGCAGTTGGATGCCTGGTTTTTTGTTGCAGATTTTTCAGTGGACTAATTTTGTGGAATCTTATTGATTGGGTGTCTTGAGTATTGCAGGGTCTGAACTGGTGGAGCTGGTGTGATCTTAGTTTCTGGTTGCTTTGGAGGTGCCTGTGTGATCTTCGTCAAGTGGGAGATTGTTGGAATTGTGTGCCTCAATCCCACAAGCTAAAACTTCTTGTGAGCAATTTTGGTGAGACTGGTGAGATGTTTGGCCGACCTACTAGCAGATCCTGAACTGTCGCTGTGACCTCCTAAATGTCTTGGAAATCGGCATCTGAAACCTTCGGCGTAACCTTGGATAGTCGGGATGATGTCTTGGTGACAATAGGAAGTCTTACCGATATCGGCGTGACCTTTGGTCTGTCTGGCTGATGTGGTTATCAGCATGACTTGCTCCTATCGACATGAAGTCTTGGTGACCAGGAGATGTCTGGCCAACAGGTTTGGTTCCTAGCGGATGTCGGGGAGACTCTTGGCGACTAATGTTTTTGGGGAGACCCTTGGCCGAAAGGCTTGCTTCGGTGTGATGTCTCATCGATAGCGGTAAGTCTCACCGACGGGTATACATTTGGAGTCTTCGCGGTAACATGAAGACTTCAGTGTGAAGTCTTGGCGATAAGAAGATTTCTCGCCAATTGGATTCATCGGGGTAACAAAAGGGTTCGCTATGAACTCTTGGCGATAGGTGGTATGTCTCACCGACGGTATGCACTCAAAGTAACACATGAAGGCTCGGTGTGATGTCTTGGAAAAAGTGGTAAGTCTTGCTAATAGTAAAAGGTCTTCGGGATGACATGTTGTGCTTGGTGGGATGTCTTGGCGAAAGACGAATGTCTTGTCGACTATCAGATGCTTCAGTATAACATGAAGAGGCTCGGTGTGAACTCTTGGAAAACTGTGGTTGTCTTGCCGATGGAAAAGCTAACATCGATATGACCTTTGAACATCGATATGATGTCTCATCGAATGGCGATTGTCTCGCCGATGAGAATGCTGAGGTCGATGTGACTTGAAGACTTCGGTGTAATGTCTAGGCGAGGAGTGATAGTCTTGCCGACTGATGAACTCTTCAGAATACCTTGTGATCTTCAGTGTGAGGTCTCGGCGACATGGCGAAGTCTTAGCGATAGCTCTCTGGACTCAATGTAACCTCCTGCCGATAGTGAAGACTCTTGGCGATGAATGTGCAATCGGTCATGTGGCATCGAGGAGACACGGTTAGTGTCTCACCGACATGCAACATAGGTTGAATTCCTTTGACCATTGGAAGATCGTCCTACATAGTGCGATTTGGACCTATCAGAGAAGGCAGAATGTGAACCATTTGCTGAATCGAGGAAGTGGAAACATCTTCGATGATGATGATGCTGAGCTGGATGATCGACAGTTGTGATCCGACAATTGGAAACGAACTGTTTCACAGAGGTTGTTTGAGAACGAATGCATATATGTATGCATTGGACGTTCTGTAGCTGGAGCTGAAGAGCCGGATCCGATGAGAGTAAGAGAGAACAAGAGAAGTGAAGACAGAGGGCCGAGTGGCTAGCTGAAAGGTCAAGGCCATAAGGCCAAAGCAGAGGAAGAGTGAAGCAGGGTTCTGCTGGAATCTCTCCTGATCATGAATCATGATTGATCTCTCTCTTGTTGATCTGCACTATATACTGTGTAATGGTATTGTAATAGTGAGAAGGTTGTATGGTTTGATGGTTTGATCAGTTGCTACCAGTTGTATCCAGAATGAACAAGATGTAATCTCTGTAAAGGCTATGAGCCTGAAATTGTATTGTAACCGTTTGTTGCTGAATAATACAATGGCTCAATCTTTGGAGTGTGGGGTTTTTTATCTGAAAGGATTTTCCCCAAGTAAATCTGTTTGTTTTGGTTTTTTTTTCATCTTTCATGTATGTTGGTTCTTGTAGTAGAATCTGTTAATGCTTGCTGTTGATTTTACATGTGCTTCTCTTAGAAGGATCAATGTGGGAAATGAACTGTGTTTGTTCCGCTTTAGGACATAGTAGTACATGTCTTTGAGGAAACCTAATTGAAATTAAAGTTATCGAAGGCACTACTGTTCTTAGAGATTTCTCTTAGATTCTCTCTATTTCCCTAACAGAGTTTGCAAATTTACATTCCAAGACAACTTCCAAGGTATCAACATTTGAGTGTTTCATGTTTTATGCTTCAATTTCATTATTCATCATTTGGTTTAATTACCTAAAATGGGTTTGACTTAGGAAAACCCCTATTCAATAACAATCAACAAATTTTTCTCCTCTTGAATGTGTGTTTGCAAATTTATAGGTTGAATATCAAGTGGAGAACAAGTTTGAAGCAAAATTGTCAAAGTTGTCAAGTTGCAAAATTGGCATTCACATTGCAAGAATATGGAAACAAGGCTACAAAATTTGTTTTAGGTTTTTGGGAGTTGATAATAAATTATTTGAGAGTGTATACATCAAGGAATATAGCCCAGATCTTAGTTTTAGAAAACCTAACAAGGACCCATTCGCCACTAAAGGCGAATGAGTCCTTTGTGACCTAAAAACAACCTTCTTGTAGCAAGGTACACATCATTCTAGCCTCTCAAAACTTCCCTCATTTTTGATATAATAGTTAGGATTGATTTTTTATTATTATTTGCATCATATAATACACATAATTGCATGTTTTATAGGGAGATGTAAGAATTCATCATTTTGATCAAATCATTTTGTAACCCTATACCTTTCTTATAAACAAGAACCTTCTTGTGAATTAAAAAAGATTAAGGTCTTATTATTAAAGCTAAGTATATGGAGAATAGGTATCAATGTTGTTTCTTGTCTTCCCCCTCTCTCCCTCATGGCTTTGTTATCTAGGACTTATTGAAAACATGGAATCTGCTAAAGCAAGGTTTGTGTTAGAGGGTGGGAAATGGTAAAAGGGTTGATTTTGGAAAGACAGTGACAAGATGGCCCTCTGTTGTCTTCTGTTCAAATTTTCTCTAGTATGATGAAACAATTCATAAGATTAAATGGTAAGAAATTGCATGGTTATAAGAGTTTAATGGTTTTATGCATAGATGGAAAGAATTCCTCTTACAATTGAGGAGAAAAGAAGGGAGGGATGAGGTGGTTAATCAATTTCGAAAACATATAGGAGATTATAATTTATGTTTCCTTTCTAGAGAGGATGAATGTGTTTGGACACCCATCCTTTATGATGTTTCTCTATGGATTCAACGTACAATGTGAATGCTAATGATAGTAGGGACCCTTCTTTTAATTGGGTTCTAATATGGAATCACATGTTCCTCCCTAAAATTAATTTTTTTTGGTGGGTTGCTCACACAATAGGATCCTTGCAACTTGTTAACAAATTCATTTTATGTTGTGTTGATGAGGAAATAGTTAAACCATTTTTTCTTCCATTGCAATTATACTAGGGAATTTTGGGGGTCTGAGTCCTTATTTAAGTTTAATGTTAGATAGATTCTTCCTACTACTTTTAGAGACTTTGTCAAAAGTTTAACCCTCAATCCCCCTTTTGTTCACCCTATTATTAAGGAAATATGGAATCAAATTCCACTACATATTGCTAGGGGACTTTGGAAGGAACACAATCATATAATTTTTCAAAGAATAGAAGAGGGACAACAAAGAATTGTTTCAAAGTATATAAAATAGTTTATAAGAAAATGTAAATGTTAAGTTTGGTAGTGCTAGAAAATTTTTTGCTTCACTTGAGCTTCAAATAATTCTAAATTGGGGGGGTAAACCAAGATCTCGCTAAGATCAACTTGGCCAAGAGCCTCTTAAGAAAGAAAGTCAAGTGGTTTTTCCCTTAGAAGGGATGGGTGAAATTAAAATTTGATGGTTGCTCTGAGGGTAGCCTTGGACAAGTTGTTGTTGGAGGTGTTTTAAGAGATGAGGTTGAAGTTCAAACTATTTAGTGGGGCATTAGAAGAACCATTTTTATTAGATATTAGTGAGTGGAAATTGAAGGGGATTCCAAATGATAATTGATTTGATCTAGAACTCTAAATATCCTCCATGGAAGATAAGAAATTTTATTGAAGATAACATATCTCTTATGCATAAATTTTATTGAGTTAAAGTGAGGCATACTCCTAAAAAGGGTAACAAAGCTATTGATGCCTTTGCTAACCTTGGCCTTTAGTTTCAATATTTGAAGTATTGGTCTTATGATAGGGAGCTCCCGATTACGGTGAAGGAGGTGTTATCAATTGACAGGAAAACTTATAGTTTTTCTCATCATGGCCAATATAAAGAGTTTACGCATTGATTATTTCACTTTGATATTTAAAAAAAAAATCTTAATTAATAGATTGTCAAGATTTGTAGTTTAAAAAAAATGAAGATGGGATTTTTCAAAAATTGGCAAGGTGGTATCACCTTAATGACTGATGAGTGGGATATCAATTTTTTTATTCAAGGGGACATGATTGAGAGGTATTTCATTTTGACCTTATGACAAGTAATAAAAATTTTATGATATGTAAGGATGACATAATTGTGTCAAAGGAGACAAATGTAAGTATTTTATAGGTAGTGAAATAAAGGAGATTATAAGGGTTATTATCTATTTTTGTAAGAGAATAATGGATTGCAAAATATTTTTCAGAAGTTTCTTGAAAATAATGACAAATCATGAACACACTTCTCATTTCTCTTGTGTGATTAGGAGAAATATTGGTAAGGTGAATTTTTGTACAAGGTAGAATGAGTTCATTTCTTTTGGTGTCATATCTTGTTGTATTATTTGTGTTCTCTACCTCCTTCCCAGTTGTGAGTTTCTCCATTTGCATGCTACTATGGGTGGCCAACAAATACAAGTGGAATCTATGTCTTGTGCCACTCTCAAGAAGAATGTGGATTTGTGGGAGATTTTTTAAAGGGGAGGGTTTGCCCCTTTTTTTCATTCTATGAGGGGTTACAACAACTCACTTGCTTCATAGTTTTTGGATTCATGGAAGAAGGGCTTAGTTACCATTGGAAATGTTATTTTTACTATTATTGAAGAGATTATTTCCAAGGCTACTAGCCTCAGTTGCAAGGGTGCCAAAGTGAGAAGAATTAGTAAGATAAGCTACCAAAATTTTATTGATGCATTCTTGGAACATTGTGAGAATATTAAAAGACTCAAGAATGGTTACAACAAATAGGATCTCTTGACTCCATCCAACATATGGTGAGTTATCATGTTATGGAGTATTTTACATTGGAGGAGAGATTTTGTACTATGCATGAATATCCCTTTCCCTTGCTTTAACTTTTAAGATATGGTAATTTTATTAATGTGCCTTTTTATTTACTCCCTTCCCTAAATAAGTGCTTCTTTGAGGGGCTTATCACCCATTACACCAAGGGATGATTTTTTCTCTTCATAATTGTAGCTTAATCCTCTCTCCTACTACTAATCCCATGTTAAAAACCCTAATGTGTCAATTAAGCTCTTAATAAATGATCCTTCTACAAGCAGCACTAATACCTCTAGAAAGGCCCTTAAAGCGAATACTTGTATCCCTAATTCTTCTAAGGCTTTGAAGGAGAAAAATCCTAGCTCGACCGTGCTTCTAGGCCTTCTCTTAATATCCCTAGTTCTTTTGAGAAGAGTAAGAAGAATTTTTTCCTTTATGATGACTTGTTGGATGTTGATAATATCCCTTTGGTTTCTAATCCTACCCCTATTTCTAAAAGAAAGGCTTCATTTATTTTGGCAACCTTGGATGAGCCTCACCTTGTGAAGAAGTCCAATAATAACCATTCCACTCATGTGACCTTTCTCAAGGGAAAGAATAGTAATAAATGGGTTCCAAGACTATCAAGGGCAAGAAATGTGTTTGTTGGAAGGATAATGCTAAGGCCTTGGGGGATTTGGTGATTGATATTTCAAATGAGGAAGGTTTTGGTAAGGGTAACAAAAATAATTTGGGGGAAGGATTCTACCACACTCATGAAGGCCTTTGATGATAAAAAATTGTTTGATTAAAGAATGTTGAGATTGATTATAAGGAGTAAGATGTTGAGGAGGATTTCCTTCCTCCTTATGAATCTAATCTAGATTGTGACTTAGAGTAAAATGTTGTCCAACCCCATTAGGATGACATGTTGAAGATTCTCTCTTCCTTTCCCCTCAAAATGTGTTTGTTTCTTCTAACTATGATGGGGAAAGTATGGTATCTGGGGATGAGGATATAAATGTTGAGGATTCCCAAGAGGTGCACTAGAGAGTTGAAAAGACTGACCTACAAGAGGACCCTTTGGACACATATTATGTTGAGATTGCATATCTTCAAAACATAGTTAGCATTATGGAAATGGCCTAAAAAACATGAGGAAAGTAAAATTTGTGATAAAAATTAGGAAAACATGTGCAAATCTATGAATCTGTATTAGAATAGGTTGGCCAAAATGGAGAAATATTTTTGATCCTATGAAAATTACTAACGATATCGTGAAGAATTATTCGATTGGGGTGGTTACATGTTATTCAAAGATTAAGAAGAAGAAGAAGAAACAAGACTGGTAAGAAGACCAACAAGAGACTAAGAAGAAACATAAAAAGAGTGGACCCTGGAATTTTCTTGCTAGGAGGAGCCTAGGACTCCTTTTCCAAATATTGGAATTATATTTTCTATCCTCGTTTTGATTTTTGTATTTTTTCGTTTGTTATTTCTTTGTTTGGTTTGGCCTAGTGGCCAAATTTTGTTAACTATTTGTAATGGGTTCAAGGCCCTTCCATACTTAATCAATCAATAACATGCTTGTGTTATGAAAAAAATGTACAAAACATAATGTGCACATATTATGTTTTCTCAATTGGGAGTGCATTTGAAATAATTATGAAATTTTAGCCACTTTTTAGCTCCCACATTTGTGCACATATCTCTTAAGTTTTATTGATGTGATTGTGCAAGCATGATTTATTTTCAATTACCTCTACATACCCATGTCATCATCTTGAGCAACAAAATAAGTTTATTTTTCCACACAATTGTTGTGCCAAAGACCAAATATTTGATCATCACATATTTCTTTATGTTTAAAAGTGGGTCCAATTTTTTATATATAGTACTATTGAGACCTTAATGATCATATGTCACCCTCCTCGTGATACTCTTCCTTAACACACTATTTATTCTCTCCATGTTGGACTCTTCACTTAGTGTTCATTGTCTTACAAATGCTTAAGCATACTTTCTTGATTTGAACTTTATTTATGAGCTTGTTGTGAGCAAGGAATTATAAACATTGTGCATCATGTTCATGATTTTTTATGTTATTTGTTTTAGTTTCACCATATTTTCATAATACTATTATAGTTCTACTAGCATTTGAATAAGGGATAATTCCCTAGTTTCTTTCTTCACCTTTTTCTCTTTATACTTCTTCCACTTTCTATATGTGGTCACTTTTATGTGGGACCACTAGAATTATGGGCACCAAGTTAGCTCTTATTATTTGTGACACATTGAAATATCTAATGGTGATTGAGTCTTAATATGCAAGAACTTGGGGTTATATGGTTAATGGAATCATAGATCAACAATCTTTCTCAATATTCATTTTCTTTGTCGCCTCCTCTTCCTCCATGATGATAGGTAAATTATTATTTTACACCACTTGTTGGCTATTATATAACTCAATTTTCATACAAGTCACAATTACATGAGATAACACTTAAAAATTGATTTCCTCTTAAAGGAACATGGGAACCCTTTCTCTCCATGTGGAATTCCACCAATTGATGATACTGCATCTTTTTCAACTCTCTCTATGCAATTACAAGTAAAGTATCCTTTGTTTGGATTGCTACTAATTACATAAAATTTGTAAAACAAGTTCATCCTTGGCATCAATTATAGTGTAGTTACCTTACATTGGCCTAAGAGGCTATAGTAGTGCAACATGTAGAACATGTGGAAGATCAAGATTCACCCTATATATTGTGCTTTGCTATTCATAATTATTGATGCATCCAAATTGATAGAATAACTAAATAAGAAACAATAATCATAGTATCTATTCTTTTTGGTTATATGGAATGTATCCATGAAATTAAAATTATGATGCATGGCTTTATAGTGACATTTATTATAGGTAATTACAAGAAATTAAAAATGTAATTATCTACCATGTCAAGGTGTGATGTATGAAATTTTATCTAGAAACAAATAAAATGCTAGTTCGCTTTCGTACATGATATCATTGGAAATTTGATTAAATATAAAGATGTTTTTACTTGGTGTTATGATGACCTAAAAACCTTATGGATGGAAAAATAAAACATCATATTCTATTTAAACTTGGCACTTCTCCTTTCAAAAAAAAGAGAGCATATAATCTAAAAGTTATAGATTTTATTTTCATGAAGTGGATAATATGTTAAAGGAAAGAATTATTTACCAAATTCATCATTCAACCTAGATAGTTGACATACTCCCAATTTATAAAAAGAATAAAGAGATTAGGATTTTTTTGGATTTTATAATTTTAAATCAATATTACTTGAAGGATAATTACCCTCTACCAGTGATGGATCATGTGTTGTAGATGATTTTTGGATTAAAATGATGTATGTGCTCAATGGTTTCTTAGAGTATAATCATATAAGTGTGGCTAAGGAATACAAACATAAAACCATATTTTTTGAAATTGTGAAACATGCATAGAAGCAAGATCAAACAACAAACAAGAACACCTTCCACACATGAGAGCTACAAGAAAATATTTTCTATTTCCTCAAAAAGAAAAACTTATAGAATGAATGAATACAATAAAGGATAATCCTTATAAGAGAAAACCCTAGATGATAAAAGGATTAGACCATGTGACAAGTTTTGTCATCCTATATAATGAGATAATGATAAAATAATAGCTCGATCTAATAAAATTAAAAAAACTCTTAATTTTAGCTTAAGTGAATAAAGTGAAATAATCCTAATAATTAATTAATGGTTAATAAATGATTAGCTAAATACTGATCCTTATCCTATCTTAGGAAGTATCTAAAAAAACTCTAAAAGTGTTTGCATGAAAATAAAATAATGCATGAATGGGTCCCAACAATAAGGTCTGATGAGATACCCATGTACAATCATACAAATCTCTCATAACTAGAGAAAAGGAGAAAACCTCATGGGAAAAACTCCTCTCCAAGAAAGAGATGAAAGAAAACATGTATAAAAAGCATGAAGGAAGGAGTCCTCATGAAGACCCCCCAAGGATAACGTAACCCCAAGAATTGATCACAACTAGAGGTAACGAGGTGATGTGAAAAGTTTTGTAAATGTCTATAACCTACTCCTCTATAGGCATGTACTCCAAAGGTGAGAAAAATATCTTGAATAAACTACTAAATGAAGTGCATGTGGATCTCTATGTGGTTAGTCCTCTAACACTCCACTAGGTTGCAAGAAATGTGAATGGAACTTTGATTGTCACACCAAAGAATAGTGGGATATTAGGAGTAAAAACAAACTTAGTCAATGATTGATGAAGCCACAAAACCTCTTGGATGAAAAAAACTATTGCACAATACTTATACTCCATAGATTATTAATAAATAGTAGATTTCTACTTGCAAGACCATGCAATGGAGCCAAAACCAAGGAAACAAAAAAATCTAGAAGTGGACTTCCTATCATCAACATCACCAGCCAAATTTGAGTCAATGAAGCCAAAAATTTGGGAATATCCTAATGTATAGTGAATTACATAATGTGAGGTGCCCTAAATATATCTCAAAATACATTTGACATCTTTCCAATGACTCATGTGGATTATGAGAGAAGCGAGAGACAAGGCCATTACAAAAGAAAGATCAGGATGAGAATATGTTAGGTACAAGAGATTTCCAACCAACTACTTGTAAAATGTAGCATCTATTAAAGGAGTAGAACAAGTGAAAGACAATACAACACCTGAGTGAAGAAAGATTGCAATCAAGCATGTCAAATTTCTAAATCATGCCAAGAGCACACTTCTACTAAAAATGGAAATTCCATCCAAATATTAAATAACCTATAAACCATGAAATTTGTGTAGAAGGTCCAAATTTTTCATCTCAAACTACTCCATCAAAGCCCATTGAACACTCTAGATCATGGAGGATGGACCACCTATAAGAATAAAATCATCTATATATAGCACAAAGATCAAAAGATCACCCTCCTATCTTTGAATGTACATTGTGGGATCAGAATGAGATTTTGTGAAGCTAGAAGAAAGTAAAAAGGTGTACATATTCTCATACCAATCCCTAGGGGATTTTTTGAGACCATATAATTAACAATGAAGCCTAAAAACTAGTGAAGATTCTTCAAAAAAATAATGTGGCTGCTCCATATAAATCTCCACATGAAGGTCACCGTGAAGGAAAGTAAGCTATGCATCCATCTAATATATTGCACATCCTTGTGAAGCCACAAGTGAAAGTACAAGGTAAATAGAATTTATCTTGGAAATAGGGGAAAAGGTCTCATAATAGTCAATTCCTTTGACCTAAGAGAATCCCTTTTCAACAAGATGAGCTTAAACTTATTAATGGAACCACCTACAATATATTTGGTATGGTATACACACTTGCATGGAACCAACTTTATTCCCTTAATAAGAGGAATAAGATCACAATTATTATTCCTTATTAGTGAAGAATACTCATCTACCATAGCCATGTCCTACTCAGGAATACTTGTCACCTTTGAAAAATGATAAGGATCATATGAAATGGCATGACTCAAAAGACTAACACCTGATGTTTGTGCATGAGTACAATAAAAATCAAAGGATCACAACTACATCAATACTATTTTTCCCCACTTGGGTAAGGGTTGAATATATGGAGGTGGAGGTAAAGCTGAAACATTGTCCTCATCCTTAAGAGATAAGAAATCATCAAGTGCTGAAGAGAGAGTAGTAGGTAGTGAGAGAGAAGTTGGTGATTAAAATACATCTTAGGAAAGTACTCATCAAACTAGCATCTTTCCTAAACAAAACATCTTTGGAAACAAGATCAAACAACCTATATCCTTAACATCCTCATAGTAGCAAAAAAAGATGAGTGGTTGGATTTTCCTCTCCATGGCTTCCTTTAAGCTTCTAGAATGAATTCCCAAGCCTCACTACCAAAGATTATGAATGAAGATACATTGGTCTTGACATGGGACCAAGCCTCCTCAAGAGTCATATATGCAATGCCTTATGATGCATACAATTCTAAATATAATTAGTATAATTCACCACTTCAACCTGAAAAGGAGAATCAAAATATCATATGACCGAACCATTCCATATCTCGTAAAGTGTTGTTTCTCTCAACAACATCATTTTGATGAGGGGTGTATGGTATTGTAAGTTTATGCTGAATACTACATGCTTAGTACAAAAATCCCTACAATCATGATTGATATATTCGCCCCATTATCTATGTAGATTCATCTAATAGAAATAATAGATTGCTTCTTTTCAAATTCCTTGAAGATCTTGAAGGTATCAAATACATCACTCTCATACTTAAGAAAGTAAATCCATGTATGCCTAAAGAATTCATCAATAAATGTGGGTACATATTTGGCCCTAAAAAAAGAAAGAGTTGGGAATGGGATGAGGTCACTATGAACCAACACTAAAGGTGCCTTCGCACGTGTGGCTCTACCTATAGGAAAATAATATTGGTGATGTTTACCAAGGGAACAACCTCAATAAACACCATGGATAAAGAAATATTAGGGATACCTAAAACCAATTCCTAAGTACTAATTTGTTGGAGATATTTGTAATTGAAAAGACTAAAATATTCATTCTAAAGCTTACTCACAAAGTCTACATATGCTATGAAAGATGAACCTAA
Organism: Sequoia sempervirens; assembly: GCA_007258455.2. Taxonomy (NCBI): domain Eukaryota; kingdom Viridiplantae; phylum Streptophyta; class Pinopsida; order Cupressales; family Cupressaceae; genus Sequoia; species Sequoia sempervirens. Next base: position 101,169,506 of record VDFB02379711.1, read on the forward strand.
ACCAACTAAACTCTCAAAACCATAAAATTGGTATAAATGAGAGGAAGAAACAACAATATCAGGATCATGAAGGTTACAAATAACAACATCATGTTAGGTAAACTCAACAATCATGTCAGTGCTAGATTGGAAAATATGATACACTGAAACAAGGTCAGTGGAGATATCAAGAACAACAAGAACATATTGAAGAAAACCACCCTCAATTGGAATAGTACTTGATTCAAAACTAAAAATTGTGTAGAATCCCCTACTGCAATTTGTGAAGTGCTACATTTTGAAAGGGGTAAGACTAGATCTTGAGAATGAGTCATGTGGCACTAAAATCAAGTATCCAAGTAATTGTAAAAGGTAAGGCATATGCAAAAATAGCATGACATTTACCTGTATAGGAGGAAGAATACTTAGGGGCTAAGATGTTATGTTGTTGCATGGATTCCTCTAAAGTATCTAATATCTTCCAAAATATAGTGATTGGATGTCCCTCTTTACCACAAAAACTACAAGGTTCACATGATTTCTTCTTCGTCTTAGAGGACGACTTGCCATACTTAGAAGATTTATCATTTTGAGGGGTAGTTTGGGGTTTGTGTTCTAGTTTCTAAGATGGTTTGGAGAAACATTCACTTCCTAATGAAGTATTTTTCTTAGGATTTTTTGTCTTCTTGTCTTTCCCTTTGGATGTTTGTGTTACCAATGCTTGGTTTTTTGGAATTGGAAAGAGAGTCAAACTGAGTCAAATTTTCCTATTCATTATTCAAATTCTCATGAAAAATCTCAATATATGGCATGGTAAAAACATTTCTCAATGCATCCATAGTAGAGTAAAAAGTAGAAGAGAAGACCTAAAATGCCCCTCTAAGCTTAGACAGTGTCAAGAAAACATATTCTTTGTCAATTTTATTCTTCCCACAACCATAAGAGTGACCTAAGAGACTTAAACTTCATCAAGAAGTCCTTAATGGAGGGTAAAGAATAAGGTACAAGTGAAGTTGATTCTTCCTCAAGTTGAAGTACTCAAAACTCATTAATGGTGTCAAAAATATCTCTTGATTTTTTCCACATGTCCCTAGGGGAGGTGCAAGAATTAATATGAAACAAGAGACTGTGTGAAACATGTAGTGAAACCAATCCCATGGCTTCATCCATCTTGTTCTTGTGTTGAAGTATCTCAAATTGATGAGTCAATGCAAGTTGTATTTCATCCAGTGTGGAACATAAACCCTTAGACATGAGCAATCTGGTCATATGAGCTTTCCAAATATGATAGTTGTGTGGTTTAAGACGTTCAACTAAAGAGGCATCCACCATTGTGTTTAAGGTTTTCAAAATGTGTATGGGAAAGGGTTTGATTTTTTCTAATGTATATAGATATTGGCAATTTTTTTGGAAAAATAAGCTACTGATCTATGTAGAGAATTGAAAAACCTTTCCAATGCCTATTTGTTTGCAAAAAATGTTCGTATGCCCAAGTTATGACCTCAAAAGCACAAAAGGTAGATTTGATTTCAACATATAAAAAAATATAGAAAAAATAGTTGCACCATTGGATAGGGCTCAAAATTATATTTCCAACGGTATCTCATTTCCAAAAATAGACTTTGTATGCCAAAGTTATAGTTCATTTTCTAATAAATCCTAATTTTTCCTAAAAACAAAAGTTGGGGGCTTAAAAAATAAATCCATGGTCACTTGGTTGACCATCTATCGGGTTGTGTAATGGTTGGGAGGCCCTAGGTCAACATCATTGGCTAGAGGTTGAGCGTTGACATCACTAGCTGTGAAGTGTTTGCTATGAGTGTCCGACATTTAAAATAGTGCTAGGTGCTAAAAGCACTGAGCACTATTAAGCACTCAAAAATTTAAATTCATTTTTTTATACAATGGTTGTATGGTTGTTGCGCTAAAAAAAATTACCTCAAAAGTTGCTGATAGTAAATATGGTCAAATTTATAGTCAAAATTTGTTTGTTCAACCTCTTAAATGCAACGATGATGGCCATTTTTCTCTAGCACACCAAAAAAAATTCAAGTCCAAAACCTACAAAAAATATGAAGATTTTTTATTTGATGCTTCTGTAATCCTAGTAACTGAAGAAAACCATCAAAAGTGGATAATAGGTTGTTGAATCCATGCTTTGATACAATGTTTAAATTGTGAAACACATAGAAGAAATATCAAACAACAAAAAGGAACGCCTTCCATGTACAAGAGTTGCAAGAAAAAATTTGTTATTTACCCAAAAAAGAAAAACTTATAGAATGAATAAATACAATGAATGAGAATACTTATAAGAGCAAACCCTAGATGAGAAAAGGGTTGGATCATGATAAGTGTTGTAATCATATGTAATGAGACACAATGATCTAATAATAGCTCGATCTAATAAAATAGCAATACACTCCTAAGTGTAGCTTAAGCGAATAAAGTGAAATAAGCCTAATCATTATCAGCTATTTATTAGTTACTCTAACATTTGTCGCCCCATGGAGAACCTTTTCTTACAAACTTATACCTTTTGGACTAATTAATGAGGTAGCTAATTTTCAATGGGAAATGGATTTATCCTTTGGAGATTTGAAGAATAAAATAATTGTTATTTTTTATTATCTTAAAATGTTTTCAAAAAAAGGTAGAATCATTTGAGAGATGTGTAATTGATCCTCCAGAGGTGTAGGCAACATGAAATTTCATAAATCTCAAGAAGTCCATTTTTGGTGTAATTGAAGGTAAATCGTTGGGACATAGTTTCCAAAGAGGGGATCAAGATAGATCATACAAGGTAAAAGTAGCTCAACAACTTAGCCTCCCCTCAAGAAAAAATGGTGTTAAATATTTCTTTAGACAAGTAATTTTTTGCAAAAAAATTGTACCTAAATTCTCTAAAGTTAGATACATTGCAGATTGATGAGAGAAAATAATTTTTTTAAATGGATTAACTTAGGTAAACAAGCCTTTAAAGATATCAAAAATGTCATAGCTCACACATTTATATAAGTTCATCCTAACTTTGAGAAGGATTTTATTATTTACTGGTATGATTTTAAATATACCATTTTAATATATTGCTGCAAGAAAATGATCAAGTAGAATCTCCAATATTTTTCATGATTATTCCTCTTAATAAGCACGAGCTAAATTATACAGATTGAAAAGTATGATTTTTCTATGGTCAAATTTGTTTAGCAATTCATATTTTATACTATGAATTCTCATTCTATTGTTCCATGCCTAATCCTATAATTAAAAGTATATTGAATCAACAACAAATAGGTTGTAAAAAAATAGGACCTTGGATCATGAAAGTTAAAGAATATGGCATAGAAATTAAGCCAACTAAGTTAGTTAGAGGTAGAGGAATTTATAAATTGATTTCTTAAAATGAACTTGAAAAGGAAGAAGATGTTTTGCTCACTCTTTGTGAGTTTGAATGGTGAATGAATTTCTAGTATGGCTTATTTTCTAAATTTTGGAGAATTCCCATCATATCTCACTGCTAGAGAAAAGGGAAATATTAAAGGGGCTAAATATGTTATTTGGGGTGACACTTTAGATAAAAAGGCAATAGATGAACATTTTTAAGATACGTAGATAAAGTAGTAGATGTTTTTGGAACTTTTCCATAATGAATCTTGTGGAGTGAATTACTCATCTTCAATGGCAACCTTAAAATTATAAGACAATGATATTAATATCCAAGTGTATTTAAACATGCTTATAAATGGGTAGCTAGATGTTAGAAATGTAAAAAATTTAGTAGTAGATTGCAATCAACAACATTTACCTTAAGGCTGATAATAATAGAAGAATCATTTCAACAATGGGGGATTAATTTTATTGGACCTATAAATCCACACTCTAGTTTCAATCACACTAACATTCTCACTACAACTGATTATTTCACTAAATGGGTTGAAGTTTTTCCAATTAAAAAAACTACTTTTGAACAAGTGTGCAACTTTATAAAAGAGAATATTTTGGTTCGGTTACGGGTTCTTCAAAAGATTGTAGTTGATAATGAAAAAAATTGAGCTTTTTCTAAAATATCCCTCTTTTGTTATGAACATGGGATCACCTTATCTCATTCATCATATTATTATCCACAAGGTAATGGGAAAGTAAAATCTAGTAATTAAATTCTAGTTACTATTATCAAAAAATAGGTGGATGAGAATCATAAGAATTGGCTCAAAAATTTATATAATGCATTATGGGTTGATAGAACTACACCTTAAAGGGAAATTGGCATGTCATTTTTTAAACTAGTTTATGGTATAAATAATGGTCTACCCCTCCGTTTGGAATTGTCAGTAGTAAAATTACAATGTGGTATTGAGGAACATGAATATTTCCAGAATGCCTTAGAAAAAATAGTTATATATTTAGAACAAGTTGAATAGTAGAGGGAAGAAATGGTGGATAAGATTTCCTAGCATTAGGATAGAGTAAAGGAAATTTTTGATAGAAGGGAAAGGCTAAGAAATTTCTTGATTATAGAATTTGTTCATGTTTTGGATAGAAGAAGAGAACCTTATGGAGAACATGAAAAATTGATTACTGTGGAAATGATCTTTCAATATTCTTGAAGATCATGGTAAGAATGTATATATTTTAGCATATCTCAATGTAATACCTTTGCCTCTTTCATACAATGAGTAGAATTTGAAATTGCATAAATTGTAAATGGTTTTTTTTTCAAATAATTTTCCTTGTTTTATTCTTTATTTTTTCCATCAATTGTGTCTATTTTGGTGTCTCCTTTCCATTTTCTTGACTCTATTACCCAATGCATGAGATAACAATATATTTTCATAAGTTTTAGGTTCATTCAAAGTCCCCCACAATCCTTGTCCTTAATCAAATCAATCTATTACACCATTGTTGTTAAAAATATTTCCCTTAATAATTTTTGGCCTTCTAAATTCTCTTACCAAGATATTCTAAGTAAATTATCAAAGTTTCAAACTTTTTGTTAAGTTTGAAAATGTGTGTTGGATCTTGAAATGGTTTTCTAACCTCCTTTGATGTTAGAAAAAGCTAATCTTTTGATGTTATGTTATATATCCTCTTTTCATCTAAATAAAAAGTTAATCATTCATGGTGTTAGAGATTTTCCAAGTTTTGTAACCTTTTTCAGAAGATGACAACCTTTTTCTAGCTCGTCTAAATGCAAAGAAAGAATGCAGATGAAAGAAGTGTCAAAATTTTTCAAGGTTTCATAACCTTTTTCAGCACTCAACAAAGTTTTATACCCTCATCATGGTTTTGCAAAGTTCAAAAATTCCTTATGAAGAACCATTGGTTCATGATATGAAATATTTTTGAAGTTTTATAACCACCTTTAAAAGCCAAAAACCATTTAAAAAATTTGATGTTGTAAAGATAAATCCCTTCCATGTAAAATATTTAATGGTTTTATAACCATCATCAAAGGCTGATGGAGTTTTATAGCCTATTGAAATTTAAAATTTGAAGAAGAAAAGGAAACATAAAGTGAAAGATACATGATTTCCAAATTTCAAGGTTGAATGAGGGTAGAAGGAAGCTATTGTACATCATTAAAATCATGTTAGTAATTAATGAAAAATCCTTAAGCCTAGAATAAAAGTGAAAAATGGAATCCTTTGGTCAGAGTATGTATTGAAGTGAGGAGAGTTTGAACATGCTCAATTGCTTAGATGATTCTAAAGGTTATGTGACCACCACACCATTATAGGACTAAAGGTACCTCTATTAGCACCATCCTTTAAACACATGTGTTTCATTTCTTTCAAATCCTATAAGCATAATCAACTATTGGTAAATTTTAAGTGATATCAGTCAAATTATTTTGTTCTATGAAAACCATTTTTATCACTACACACTAGGATACAAAAATCCCCTAGGTCCAACTAGGATATTTGTAAGAGACCTAATTCATTCTCTATGTATAATCTTATCATAAGGGAAATATGAGTGATCAAATGAAAGTATAATTGAAGAAATTAGAATCTAAAAACACTAATAACTTACAAGATTAGTATTATACAAACGCATACTCAATGAAATTAGAAAACAATGTCATAAACAATTCAATTAAAAGCCATGATAACATAATTCAAAATAATTAAACCAAATAGACAATACAAACCTTCAATTCCATTGTGGATTGATGCAAATTTGTGATGTGGATTGCTCAAATTGTGCATAATCCATGATTGCAAAAGCTTGATTGATGTGATTAATAAAATAGGTGTTCTTAAATTCTCAATATTGGCTCAAGAATTCAAGAGAGTGCCTATGCTTATGAAGATTGTGAATGAATTTCATGATTTGAAAGGCTTGTTTAATAGATTTGAGGAATTCTGATAAATGGTCTAGATTGAACCTAAGGATCAATGGATGGGAGGAAATCAAGGAGATGAGGGAAGATCAAGGGATGAACATTCATGAGAGCCCAAAATATCCCTATTAAAATTGGTTGAAGATATTTTGAATTGGAGGGAAGAAGATATTTGAATTTGAATTGGAAATATTCTTTTTTGAAAAAGGAATATTCTCTGTGCAAGTTGGAGGGTTGGAGGAAAATTAGTGAATTAAATAATTATGAAAATTATTTAATTATGAGGATGAGAGGAATTCAATTTTTAATTAAATAATTGAAAATTATTTAATTAAGTGGGATGGAAGAATGTTTAATTAAATAATTGGAATTGTTTAATCAAAAGGGGGGAATTAGATGATGAATTAATCAAATAACCTTAATTATTCAATTATTAGGGGAATAAAGTGAATTTAATCAAATAATTAGAAATTATTTAATCAAATGGAGGAAATAGGGGATAAAGAGGAACATGATGCTAGTAAGTGAAATCGAGATGTGTGATACATTTAGGAAAAGTTTAGGTGTCTACATTTTTCCCCTCTTTGATACAATGTACATGTTACGTTGTTTTAAAGACCTAATGTTGCTAAAAAAAAATTAAAAAATTCACCTGATGCCCCATTGTGCCCTAGCAGATGAAGGAAGGATGGTAGGTGGTGCAGGAGCACCTAGGCTAACCTCCATTTTGTTTGTCATAAGTTTTGGCTTGTACCTGGTCTTAGCCAAATCAGGGTGTTAGTGTGTTTGCTTTGGACCTTAGAAGGTCTTGTTTGTGTGTGATGAGTTAGTCACTAGGACTAAAATCATCTTAGTGTAATCATGTTGTTAAATTTTTCTTTGAATTAGCTTTAGATAGCCTATGTTGGAATGTAGGGTATTAAATGTGTGCTAACCACATCCTCGTTGTTAGAAGATGCCAAGGGACAGTTAAAGGAGTTGTTGGCTTGAGATCAAGGTGTTAGAGGTCCTAAGATTTAGGATCATGACATAATGATGGAAGTTGCAAAAGTTGTAAAATTGCATGGCAACATTTTGTGTGATTGCATGCAACTTAGTTGGATTGGAATCCCCTTGAAATCAGGGATGTGGAGTCGAGCAATTTCCCTTGAAACATGGTAAAGGCTTCAAAATAGGTGTGGTGGCTTGTATCAAGTAGTTAGTATGCATTGTAAACAAGTTTTGTTGTGTGGAATAGAAGAAAGGATTGCAGATTCCTATGTTTTCCCGTGTGTTTTGAAAAACAGAGATCTTGAAGGCACTAGACATATTGATTTAGCATTGTATTTGTGTTCATTGAATAGTGTAGAGTAATTTTCATCTTGTATATAGGTTGCTTAGTGTAGGTTTGTTGTTTCTAATTCATAGATTAGAGTGTAGATTGTTAGTTTTCTCTGTTTTGAGCAGTGAGATTTAGAATGGCTCCCCCATAAACTCTGTCCACGAGATCTTCCTGAGACTAGCAGGATATGGAAGGGGAGCCACACATTTGTAAATATTTAACAGTAGGAAGTGTAGGGAATAGAGCAAATATTTGTCAAATCAAACCCTAGGCGAGCTAGAACAGTCCGGTTAGGAGTTTGATAGAGAAAATTGGAAGAACTTAGGCAGGGGTTACAAGTACTGTACGTAGAAAGCATGGTATTAGGTAGGGTAGGATAATATCCTCACATGCCATAAGGATTGAAGCATCAATCAATCCATTAGAGGTAGATTTGAATCAAAAAGCAGTGAAACCCTAAGTATTAGGCCAATTAGCCCTTTCTACCCTTGAATGTAGGAATCCTTTGTACGGAGGAGACAGGGGTCTGACACCCTATGAAACATTTAAAAGTCCAAAAAGGGTGTCTAGAAATCAGGTTTAATTGCTAGGTTGTTTGGAAATTTTGGACAGGGAAATATAAAAGGTGACTGGTAAGGGCTACAAGCAAATAGGCCTCCTTAAGGAAAAAACTAGAAATCGGTAAGATAGCAAGTGGAAGATCCTCAAAGATGGATCAAAAAGGATGCAAAATGAATGGTTTCAATGTCAACAATACCCCTGCAAGCAGTTTAGTGTTTTGTGAGAGGATGACACTTAGATCCTTCTAGGTGTTGGAAGAAGATTGCAAGTTCAAAGGGTGTTGAATCCTCCAAGGTGAAGCACAAAGAGAGTGACTCTTGTAACAGAGTTAGAGAAAGGCTTATTTAATGATCTAAGTCAAATTAGAACCTTGAAGCCATCAGGTTCTTGGGTGAAGACTGAGAAAAGTCTTCTAGTTGGTTAGTGAAAGCAAATCTTGGAGCATCATACACCATATTGGTATCAGAGCCAGGTTTGATTCAAGGCTTGTGATTGATGTTGCAGCCCACTGAGTCAGTAGGAGAGAACACACCAGAGGAAAGAACCATGGTGACTAATGTTGAGTTAGCTAAAAAGGTAGAAGAGCAAGAGGAAGATAACCGGTTCCTAAGAGAAAGGTTATCTCAAGTGGAGAAGCTCTTGGATGAAGTCCATGAGACAGCAAACAAAGTGAAGGATAAGATAGAACAGAAGGAAGAGCAGGAAGCCAAGGAAAAAGAAGAGGACTTGGAGGAGGAAGCTCCAAAGCCTGACCCTGTTCTTGCTGAAGAACCCTTCCTGAAGGCACTGCAGGCCTTAAGTGGTAAAGCATTGGAAGGTGTGCCACTATTTAGTGGACAAATGGACCCTGATTCAGTTGTGGACTGGATTGAGAGCATTGAAAATCACTTTGAATGTGATGGTATAATAGAGGCCCAAAAGGTAAAGGTGGCCAAGTCAAGGTTGAGAGGAGCAGCTCTCACATGGTGGAAGTTTGTACAAGCTGAAAGAGAGAAGGAAGGCAAAGGTCCCATAGTTTCATGGAGAGGAATGGTAACTAAGATAAGGTAGACTTATCTACCTGATGATTATGAAGTTCAGTTGCATAGGAGAAGACACAATCTTAGGCAAAAGGATATGGATGTCCAAACATACACCGAGGAGTTTCAAAAATTATGCCTCAAATCAAAGGTGGTTGAAGATGAAAGTATCAAGCTAGGAAGGTACTTAAATGGGCTTAAATGGTCTATTCAAGAAGACATGAGCCTAGTGAACTTCAAAACAGTCTGCCAATGCTATCAAATGGCTTTGAAGATAGAGGAAAAAGGAAAAAAGAAGCAAGAACAAAACCCCAAAAGTAGAGGTAAAGGGAAAGACAGCAGAGGACAAAGAGGTGGTTATGGTGGAAGGAGTTCAGAACCAAGAGCCCAAGGAGAAGTCAGATATTCTGAACAACAAGAAGGAAGCTCTAGTAGAGGTGGTAGAGGAAGAGGCTCCAGCTCCAGAGGAAGAAGTGGTGGACAAGGAAGAGGTAACTACTTCACCAACATGAAATGTTACCACTGCAATCAATTGGGACACCCGACCTATAGATGTCTAGAGAAAGGTAGTACTTCTCATGGAGGAGATAAGAGAACTAACCTGGTTCATGATGAGGCAACTGCAGCAGATAAACATCCTGAAGTACCATTGAATTCAGAGGAAGGTGAGAACCTCATGATGAGGAGAACTTTGATCAAGGAACCGGTGAAAGAAGAGCCAAGCCAAAGGAGGTCCTTGTTTAGGATAAAGTGCAAGATGATGGGGAAAGTGTGTAGAGTCATCATTGACTCAGGTTCTACTGACAACATTGTGTCAGAGGAGGCAGTCAGCAAGCTAAAGTTGACAAGGATACCCCACAACAATCCTTACAAGGTCACATGGCTCAATAAGGGTCAGCATGTCTTGGTGAATGAACAAGCATGGGTGGAGTTCTCAATTGGTAGGTACAAGGACAAAGTCTTGTGTGATGTATTACCTATGGATGCATGTCACTTGCTCCTAGGTAGACCATGGAAATTTGACCGCCAAGTTGTGCATGATGGAGCAAAGAACTCATATACTTTCAAGAAAGACAAGGTAACCTTCAAGATTCAGTCTTTGCTAGAAGATACAGAGGTGCAGACAGCAGGTTCTAAACTGCTCGTGGTGGGTGAAAAAGAGTTCTTGGAAGCCTTGGAAGAAGGAGAAGGAGTTGGCTATGCAGTGATGATCAAGCCAAGAAAGGTGAGCAAAGAGAAAGCAGTTGAAAAGCAAGAGTTACCCAAGGAGATACAGAAATTTTTGCAAACCTATGAAGGTATTGTAAGTAGTGGTCAACCAGCAACATTACCCCCTAAGAGATACTAGGAGCTACCCTTCCAAACAAAGCAGCTTACAAGATGACACCTCAACAAAATGAGGAAATAGCTAGGCAGATTCAAGAACTTCTCAACCAAGGTCTCATTAGGAAAAGCATTAGTCCATGTGCAGTACCCATTGTCTTAGCACCTAAAAAGGGAGGAGAATGGAGGCTTTGTACTGATTCCAGGGAAATAAACAAGATAACCATCAGGTATAGGTTCCCTATCCCTAGGATTGAAGATCTCATGGATTGTCTAGGTGAAGCTAGGTACTATACCAAGATAGATTTAAAGAGTGGTTATCACCAAATTAGGATACATGAGGGAGATGAGTGGAAAACAGCCTTCAAAACCAATGAGGGTCTCTATGAGTGGCTAGTTATGCCATTTGGCTTGTCTAATGCCCCCTCCACATTCATGAGACTCATGAATGAAATCCTCAAAGACTACATTGGAAAATTTGTAGTAGTGTATCTTGATGATATACTAATCTATAGCAAACAAGAGAAGAGCACCTCCAACAGATAGAGTTGATTTTCAAGAGGCTGCAGGAGGAGAAGCTGATGATCAATTTGGAAAAGTGTGAGTTCATCAAAACAGAGCTGGTGTACCTTGGATTTGTGCTATCACATGGCAACTTGAAGATGGATAGCAGCAAAGTGGAAGCCATCCTCAATTGGCCTACTCCAAAGACAGCAACAGAGGTAAGAAGCTTCCATGGTCTTGCTCAATACTATAGGAAATTCATAAGACAATTTAGTGCTATTTGTGCTCCTATGTTGGATACCATTAAAGGAGGAATGAAGACTAAGTTTGTATGGAATGAGCAAGCTAACAAGAGTTTTGAGTTGCTGAAGGAAAAGATAGCTACCCAACTTGTTTTGGTGTTACCAAGCTTTAAGAAGCTATTCACCATTGAGTGTGATGCAAGCAATGTAGCTATTGGAGTTGTTCTCAGTCAAGAGGGCAGATCGGTGGCTTTTCATTCAGAGAAGTTAAGTGAAGCCAAGAAGAAGTATTCTTCTTATGACCTTGAAATGTATGCATTGGTCCAGGCTTTAAGAAAGTGGAGGCACTACTTGCTTCCCAAGGAATTCATAGTATATTCAGACAACCAAGCACTCAGTTTCCTGAATTCACAAGAGAAGTTGAGTCATAGGCACATGAAATGGGTGGAGTACTTGCAAGCTTACACCTTCAATATCAAGCACAAGAAAGGAGCTCTCAACAAAGTGGCAGATACCTTGAGCAGAAGAGTCCTCACAATTCAGGAAATCCAGTTGAAGAGCATGGGGATAGATCATTTCAAAGATATATATGCAAATGATGAAGATTTTGCAGATATCTATAAGGTATGTGCTGAATACAAGAATCATTTTCACAGTAAATATGTTGAATATACTTTGCAAAGCGATCTTTTGTTTAAAGGAAATCAACTATGTGTTCCTAGAGGTTCTATTAGAGAGAACTTGATACAAGAAAAGCATAATGGTGCATTGAGTGGTCATTTTGGGATCACCAAAACTCAAGAACTTGTCCAAAGGTTTTACTATTGGCCAAGGATGAACCTAGATGTCAGGAGGTATGTGGAAAGTTGTGTAGTGTGTCAAAAAGCCAAAGGTACTTCTTCAAATGCAGGCCTATACCAACCACTGCCTATTCCTACTAGGCCATGGGAATGATTGAGTATGGACTTTGTAGTTGGGTTACCCAAGACAAGGCAAGGTATGGACAGTGTTTATGTGGTTGTAGACAGATTCAGCAAAATGGCTCACTTTGTGCCATGCAAAACAACCAATGATGCCAGTCAAATAGCCTCTCTTTTCTTCAAAGAGATAGTAAGGATTCATGGATTACCAATCAGCATTGTATCAGACAGAGACACTAAGTTTATGAGTCATTTTTGGAAGACCCTTTGGCAAAGAATGGGCACTAATTTGTCCTTTGGATCTGCATACCATCCCCAAACTGATGGTCAGACCGAAGTGGTTAATAGAACTCTTGGAAATCTCTTAAGATGCTTGACCAAGGAATATGGTCAACAATGGGATCAACTGATTGGGCAAGCTGAATATGCCTATAATGATACTGTCAACAGATCAACAGGGAAGAGTCCCTTTGAAATTGTCTATGGACTACATCCTAGAGGTGTTTATGAGTTGAGAGAGTTAAAGGATGGAGTCAAGGGAAGTGGATATGCTGATGACTTTGCCTATGCAATGCAGGAGATTCATGAGACAGTCAGAAAAAAATTGGCAGAAAACACCATGAAACATAAGACCAAGGTGGATGAGCATAGGAAAGAAGTTCAATTCAATGTTGGAGACTTGGTGATGGTGCATTTGAACAAGTCTAGACTGCAGAAAGGGGTTCCTCATAAGTTGCAAATGAAGAGGATAGGTTCCTGTCCTATCTTGGAGAAATATGGAAACAATGCATTTAAGGTGTAGCTACCAGATGACAGTGGACTGTCCCCTGTTTTCAATGTTGCAGATCTGGTGCATTATAGAGGACCACTACCAAACATGGATCAAACACTTCATGAAGTCATCCAAGATGTGGAAGAACTCAAACTGCCCTCCACTACAGTCAAGCAAGCTGACAAGATATTGGATACCAGGGTCTATAAGAGGACTAGAACCAAAGAATACAAAGAACATCTGATTAAGAGGCATGATCAATCTGATGCAGATGCAGTGTGGATCAAGGAATCAGAGTTCAAGAAGTTGGGCATTGATCTCAACTTGCTCAATCCAAGGGTGGATTGAAATTTTCTGTTTTGGGGAGGATGGTGCAGGAGCACCTAGGCTAACCTCCATTTTGTTTGTCATAAGTTTTGGCTTGTACCTGGTCTTAGCCAAATCAGGGTGTTAGTGTGTTTGCTTTGGACCTTAGAAGTTCTTGTTTGTGTGTGATGAGTTAGTCACTAGGACTAAAATCATCTTAGTGTAATCATGTTGTTAAATTTTGCTTTGAATTAGCTTTAGACAGCCTATGTTGGAATGTAGGGTATTAAATGTGTGCTAACCACATCCTCGTTGTTAGAAGATGCCAAGGGACAGTTAAAGGAGTTGTTGGCTCAAGATTAAAGTGTTAGAGGTCCTAAGATTTAGGATCATGACACAATGATGGAAGTTGCAAAAGTTGTAAAATTGCATGGCAACATTTTGTGTGATTGCATGCAACTTAGTTGGTTTGGAATCCCCTTGAAATCAGGGATGTGGAGTCGAGCAATTTCCCTTGAAACATGGTAAAGGCTTCAAAATAGGTGTGGTGGCTTGTAGCAAGTAGTTAGTATGCATTGTAAACAAGTTTTGTTGTGTGGAATAGAAGAAAGGATTGCAGATTCCTATGTTTTCCCGTGTGTTTTGAAAAACAGAGATCTTGAAGGCACTATACATATTGATTTAGCACTGTATTTGTGTTCATTGAATAGTGTAGAGTAATTTTCATCTTGTATACAGGTTGCTTAGTGTAGGTTTGTTGTTTCTAATTCATATATCAGAGTGTAGATTGTTAGTTTTCTCTGTTTTGAGCAGTGAGATTTAGAATGGCTCCCCCATAAACTCTGTCCATGGGATCTTCCTGAGACTAGCAGGATATGGAAGAGGAGCCACACATTTGTAAATATTTAATAGTAGGAAGTGTAGGGAATATAGCAAATATTTGTCAAATCAAACCCTAGGCGAGCTAGAACAGTCCGGTTAGGAGTTTGATAGAGAAAATTGGAAGAACTTAGGCAGGGGTTACAGGTACTGTACGTAGAAAGCATGGTATTAGGTAGGGTAGGATAAGATCCTCACATTCCATAAGGATTGAAGCATCAATCAATCCATTAGAGGTAGATTTGAATCAAAAAGCAGTGAAACCCTAAGTATTAGGCCAATTAGCCCTTTCTACCCTTGAATGTAGGAATCCTTTGTACGGAGGAGACAGGGGTCTGACACCCTGTGAAACATTTAAAAGTCCAAAAAGGGTGTCTGGAAATCAGGTTTAATTGCTAGGTTGTTTGGAAATTTTGGACAGGGAAATCAAAAAGGTGACTAGTAAGGGCTACAAGCAAATAGGCCTCCTTAAGGCAAAAACTAGAAATCGGTAACACAGCAAGTGGAAGATCCTCAAAGATGGATCAAAAAGGATGCAAAATGAATGGTTTCAATGTCAACAATACCCCTGCAAGCAGTTTAGTGTTTTGTGAGAGGATGACACTTAGATCCTTCTAGGTGTTGGAAGAAGATTGCAAGTTCAAAGGGTGTTGAATCCTCCAAGGTGAAGCACAAAGAGAGTGACTCTTGTAACAGAGTTAGAGAAAGGCTTATTTAATGATCTAAGTCAAATTAGAACCTTGAAGCCATCAGGTTCTTGGGTGAAGACTGAGAAAAGTCTTCTAGTTGGTTAGTGAAAGCAAATCTTGGAGCATCATACACCAGTAGGCTTCCCCCCCGAGAGATCAGCCAAAAAAATATTTTTTGGGTTAAAATCATGATAGGAGGACAGACTCAAAGGTGGATGAAAAATTAAGTCATAGAAAGCCTAGGAACTAATCAGGATGAATATCAAATTTTGAAAAAATGAGTTATAGGGTGAAACCCTAGGGTTTTCTAGGCATATATATGCATTTGGGTTAATTTCAACCTCATTTGCACACTTTGAGTTGATAGATTTTTGAGTTGATAGATTCTAGAGCTCATTGATATTTTTAGCTTTCAGACCTTGTAGAGACCCTGACACTATGGCGCACGTAGTTTGAGCACCACATCACATAGATCGAGTTTGATAGTTCCAAAGGCTAGTTGGAGAAGACACCTTGGTACGTACTCAAACATTTTTTGCTTGCACATAGTTTTAGATAGCTAAAAGTAGGCTAGAAAGTAGGCAAAAAAATACGACACTTTTGTAACCGAACACCAAACTTCTAAAGATCGACATGACACTTCTAAAAAGTGTCAAGTTATTACATAAGCATTGGGATAGGAAATTTTGTAGTGGGTTTGATTGTTAATGTGCAACGTGTTTGTAAAAAAACTCACATCTATTTTAGGGAAGTGACACTTTTGTAAACAATCTCGCTTTTGACTGGCATCAAGTGACACTTTTGTAAAAAAAAATCTTTTGTTTTTAGGGTAATTAGACTTAAGTTTTTTGCAAATTTTGAGAAAATTGACGTTGTGAGCATTATACTTGCATGTTGTTCTAGAACCTATTTTATCACGAGAGTGATGACCACAAGTATTGAACTGATTGGAAGGACTCAAATAGGTTGATGTGGAGTTTCTTGGTGCTACTAGGTTTTACTATATTACATACATGTTGGAGATTAGGGCACATCTCTCCTTGATGACAACGTTAGTCAAGAGATGGTGATCAAAGACCTCTTCATTCCATCTACCCACCAATGAGGCCAATTTTACCCTTAAGGACATGTGGTGTACCTTGAGGGTACTTATTCATGGGGAGAGTGTTATCTAGGGTGTGAACCAAGGCGAGGAGGACCTAGAGAGAGTCTTGGGATATGATGAGATGGAGGTAGATACTGGATAGATTGACCTGCACCAATATATTGGCTTTGTGAGTGATACCATCATCTTTATGGCTAGTTTGATTTGTGGGAAGATTGTGCTATATAGGAGATCAAGTTGTTTTAGCATCAAATGGGGGAAGGTACTTGAGAGGATGGTAGAGGATGCATGTGTCTTTACTTGGGGTCCATGCATTCTAGCACATCTTTATCATGATATGCATTAGGTTATGTATCAATCAGTGACCAGTCTATTGGCAGGAGTCACTTTGTTGCACATTTGGGCTTGAGAGTGAGTTGTAGTGCTCAAACCTCTCAAAGAGGTCATTTGAGAGACAATATATCTGATGGTGGATCGGTATGAGGACATGCTCAATAGTCATCACATGGGAGATTTAGACTATTGGAGGCAATAGATAGATGATATTGTTGAGTTCATATGGTGGCCCTGGTTGTAGATAGAGGTTTGGGATGACGATGGTGAGCATCTTTCATACTATTGTCAAATGAGATGGATCATTCGGTATACCCAATATATTCTTGAGAGATATCTCCTAGACAAGGTTCGACAATAGTTTGAAGAGCAGCAAAACATTCCTATAGATGATTATCATGCCATATTGCTCAAACTATATGAGAGATTGCAGATTGGGAGCTAGTTCCCTCACCTCAAATAGCATTGATAGACTTTGTTGAGTTGGTACAGGTTCAATGGATTTGGGCGGATGGTGCAATAGATCTTAACACCACCCTAGATTACGATGCATGGTGGGTTCCACACTGACCATTGAGATTTATGGATCTAGATGGGGATGTTATCGAGGGTAGGGGACACTATGAGGGAAAGACTAGCAAACAATGACAACACATTAAGGTAGAGGTGGTTGTAGTGAAGGAAAAAGGATAGGGATAGGGTCTCAGATAAGTGCTACTAGTGGTTGTAGTGCCTATAGGAGGTCATGGATCTAAGGGACTAGATGGTAGTCTAGATGATTAGAGGTTGAGATTCACTCTCCAAGAGTGATACTAGGCCAAGAGAGAGAGAGATACAAATACTGCCAGGAGTGGGATAGTGTCACTATGCAAATTACCCAATGGACCACTGAGTGAGATGTTGCGGTTACACAGAAGCAACATTTAGAGGCGTAGCTAGCAAAGGTCGCCACTAAGAGACAAACCAAGAGAGAAGGCCACTAACAGTAGCTAGAGATGTAGATGACACAAGTCATAATAGTCTAAGGACAGACCATCCCACTCACTCAGCATATTGATGTCATTCAATCATTACAAAGCGAGGCAACATACTACAGGAATTTGTATCATATTGTTGTCTTAGTACATAGGAGACAACCTATATTTTCACAACGAGTGTAGTGGAACCATCTAGTTCAGATAGAGGATCAATGTGTAGGCCTTCTTAGGGCCATTCACAAGGATAGGTTCCACAACAGCAAATGGGTCCA
The DNA here is from genome assembly GCA_007258455.2 of Sequoia sempervirens. NCBI lineage: Eukaryota > Viridiplantae > Streptophyta > Pinopsida > Cupressales > Cupressaceae > Sequoia > Sequoia sempervirens. The sequence continues at coordinate 101,187,051 of VDFB02379711.1, forward strand.
CCTCCTTCTCATCCTCCTAATAGAGAGGAGCAAGGGAGTTCTACATAGAGTTTATTGTATATATGATGTAGTTTCTAGACAAATCATTTGATGTATACATTCGTTAGATTTTGAGAGCCTCATGCACATGTATTTTTGATGTATAGATTGTATCACACATTTGATGTATCATGACATTCATTTTTTGGATGATATATGAGATGAGATCATCTTGATGTGACCATGACATGGTGTTATGTTATGATGTATGTATTGATCTTTATGGTGTTATGCTTTGATTATGGATGTAGATGTATGTATGGATGCATGTGTTATGAGATGATGGATGTCCATTTATTATGCTTATGATTTGATGGTTATGTTGTTAATAATCTATGGATGTAGGATGTATGATAAGGATTAGGATATGTGGTCATGATTTTCTTTTATATTTTCATATGATTTATTGTATGATGATTATGCCAGATGGACGATATGAGATGCATATTTTTTTAGTTGTGTCATGATTCTTGGATAGAAATATTAGTATGATAGAATAGAAGAATGGATGAATGATTAGAATAGAATAGAGACGAGATGAAAGATGTTGATCGAGATACCAATAAATCTATAATTATTTGATGGATTAAGAGATATTGTTGGATATATGATGATATAGGATAGATTATTTTTATTTTTATTTTTAGATTATGCAAAATAATATAGAGAAATCCTTATTTTGATATAACAAGTAGACACGATGCACCAAGGTATGAAGAACTAGGGTGGCCTTGTATCTATTGCATGGACTTTGACTTTGAAAATAGGTAGGAGTATCCTTGTTCATACTTGACATACAAATACCTTGTTTGATCATGTGAGAGAATGAAGCCATCAAAGCAACTAGACCAATACACAAAAGGTATAAAGAACCTAATATGCAAAAGTCATATTACTTGAGACTATCCTTGCACACACAAGGAAAGTATTCACCAAGGTTGTATTGCCAGAACATCCAACAAACACAACAGATGAAAGAAATGACTATGACCCATTACGTACCCCTCTAGACACACCAAGATATTGAAGATCCAAGTAGTTTTGAGTGAGTGGTGTAAATGAGATAAAAGATAAAACCAAAAGAAAATATTGACTAACGAAACACATCAATGTCATCATATCTCTTACCAGAGAGAGTTTAGGTTGATATCCAAAATCATGTCTATTTTAGGAAAGATATATCCATGAAGGTATTCATTGGATGTTGATTTAGATGTTTTTAGGCCATTGATATGAAAGTTAGTGGATATGTTTTGACAATGATCAAGACTCATGACTTTGCATGAATGTTTGTGTTTCAATGATTTTATTTATTTTTGTTTGTTTTGTCAAAGATGAGGGTGATGATAGATTTATTATGGGTGAAAAATTTATTGTGGATGAATGAGTGGGGATGGAATGGATGAAGAGTTTTATTTTTGGAAAAAATAACAAATGTTTTTGGAATTTTGACATTTTTTTATTTTGTTTGGATTTTCACATATCTAAATGTTTTTTTTGGAATTTGGAAACTTTATCTAGATGCTTTGGGATTTTCAATGATACCTTGATCACAATGTGAGCTATAAGACATGGATCAATATTTATTCCAAAGCAAGATGTAAGTAATTTCTCCCAGTGTCTAGCAATGTATGGAATGCTATGGATGAATGCTTGGATCAATATGATAGATGGATATGGAAAAGGATACCAAGGACTGTCTCATGATAGGATAACCTATTAAGATTGAGAATGATAGGTAGGATAGTGATAGGTGTAGGCTATTGTTTTGCATAGGATAAGATAGGATCAATGACAATAACCATGTCAAGATGTTGCCAAGAGAAAGATTGAAGTATACCCCTAGTCTTTGTCAAGATTGAGATAGATATGGAAAGATGGATGAAAATGGATTAGATGGATCATGGATTTATTATGGTGAGTTGGATAAGATGCAATATTTATTATGGATAAGATGAGATGCTTCCACCTAGAATAGTGCACATAGATGCTCGATTCTATAGATGACGCTTGTTTGTCAATTTTTTATCAAGGTACTTGCCCAAAGCACCATTGAAGTTGTTTTCCCTATAGGACTATTTTTCTCTTTACTATTTTCTTGTTTTTTTGGATTTTTTGGATTTTTTGGATTTTTTTGGAATTTTTTAACTTTTTATGATTTTTGAATGATTAGATTATATCGCACCACCTGATGGTACTGATGTAGGTGCTACTATAAGTATGTGCCAACGATGTCCCTCCTGAAGGAGTTTCTTTTCCAAGATACAAGTGCTTGTATATAACCCCTGAATGTTCTTTTATTTTTTATACCAAATTTAACCTTATCAAGATGTGCACATCATGATAGATTTCCCTTAGAGTCCCTATGATAAAGAGTTGTTGCCAGAACACGGTCAATGTGAGAGTTGGATATTCTTGGTTTTAAGTGAGATGGTGGACTTCGATGAGGAATATCAAACGATGATGGATTAGTAGATATTTTGGTTAGCGGATCTTTGGTTCTCCAAACTTGGTATGTGAGCAACAAAATGTAGATATGGACATGGATTTAGGACAAAAAAAATTATATACTTTGTATGCCAATGTTGAAGCCTTCTTTTGCATTGATGGACATCTTTGATGGATGGAAGTCCCTTTTTGACTTTTCTCCATAGTTTCTTTGACTAATGGACTTTGAGAGGGATTTTTTCTTTATTTTTCTTTCAGATCCATTTAAATTTATGTGTCCATTTTGATTTTTTGATTTTTTAGCTTCAATGAAATGCTCTTTTTCTTCATGTATATTTTCTTCTTGTTGGTCACAAGTAGTGGGTGGAAAGATGCAAGAATGATGATTTATGACATGGATGGTTAAAGTGTTGGCAGTGGTTTCATCATAAGGACTCTTCATGACTCTGATGTTGATGTTTTCATTAGATAAAGTTTCCCCTAATATCACGAAGGTATCACTGATATGCTTAGATTCCTTGATCTCTAAATAATTGATACCTTGATTGTTAGGATTGTCAACAAACTACACTGGTTGTATGATACCCTGTTCTTGTAGGTCTAATATTTCTTTGCTCTATTGGGATTCTTCAAAGGTAGTAGTAGAAATACTAGATTCTGATTGTTCTTCAAAGGATACAAGTTCTTCAAAGTCGATGTAGAAACCTTCTTCATGGAAACTTTCTAAAATATCATCATGGAGTTCTGTAAATTTTTGTATAGGTTGATCATCTACAAATATGTCTCTAGTAGAAGACTCTTGTTCTGGATGAAGATCATCTACATTTCTAGGGGAAGCAAGTATCTCATGGGTATGTGTAGGAGTGATTGGTGTATGAATATGGTCATCTTTTGTGAAATCCTGTATAGATTGGAAAATACTCATTAGATCATGGTAGTATTTTGGGGAAGTTAACTCATCATCTTGGATTATTTCAGAGAAATCATCATTACAGATTGAAAAATACTAATTAGATCATGGTAGTATTTTAGAGAGATGGACTCTTGACCTTGATTTGTTTCAAAGCTACCATTATTATGCTTAGGATTATGTTCTTAACATGGAACTTGGGTTGATGGTGAAATATTGATGGAAGACTCTTGAGTAATCTTAATTCTTTTGGATGATATGGTAAAGGATTCTCATAATGGAACTTCTTTAAATCTCCAATAATGAAGTCTAATGAGGGAAATATGTGGCAATATGAGATATATTTAGTGTCGTTATTTGGATGTATAACATTGCTAGACACTAGTGACTAGTCTTGATCCTATATTAGGAAAGTATCTTGATAAATGTCCAATTTCTCATCATGTGAATAATGAATAGTGTTGACGTAATCATTGGATCCTTGGATGTGTCCTACTACATTATCATAGGTATAACTAACATCATTATAACTTGTAATTTTTCTAGAATCTTTTATTTTTCCATGGTCCAATATGGGATCTTTGTACATTTTGAGATCTTTATTTCTAGAAGATCATGGATTTTGATCTATTTTTACTTCTCCTTGGTCTATAAGGTCTTGTATGAGATGTTTCAGTTTCACATAATTTTGTGTCTTGTGACCTTTTGTTCTATGATATTGGAAAAATTCACTTCCATTATACCATGTTGGTTTAATTTGTGGTTTGGGATAATTTCTAAACTCAAGAAGTTGGATATGTTTCAATTGAATTGACTTCTTTAGCATGGTTTCAATGGGTTCCCCTAAATTAGTGAATTGACGTTGTGGAACAATATTAGGTCTTGGTGGTGGTGTTCCTCCTATAGGATTAGTGATTTTTATGTTATATTATGTGTTTGGTTGAGATGGTGTGTTTATCACAACTTTTGTGTCGACAACACCATCATTTGTTACATTCTTGTTATTAGCCCATATACGGGGTTTGTCATTTGAATTTGCTGGATAGTTATTATCCTTGTAGATCTTTACTAACCCCTTACTAATAAAATATCTTTCAATGTTAAGACCTTATTCTATAAGATCTTCAAATGTTGTGATACATTACATGCATAACTGAAAGGAAAGTTTTGTCTTTAGATTGTTTGTGATAATATCGACTTGTTTGTTTGGAATAGGCCATTTGCATTTTGTTGCCTTATGTATCCATCTTTGTAGGAAGGAAGAAAAAATTTCTCCATTTTTTTGTTAGACAAGGTATAGTTCATTTGAGGTGAATTTTGCATCAATGATGTATGAAAAGTGAGTAGCAAATTGATCGATGATTTCTTAAAAGAAATTGATGCCTTGGGGTAAGTGCAAGAACCATATAATATCTTGTCCACCTAAGCTACGTGGAAAAAGTCACATAAGATATGTGTCATTATAGGATACCTCCATGCAAGATACATATAACTCTTGTATATGTTCTTCAAGGTTACCACATCCTTTATATTTTTCAAACTTTGGCATTTTGAAGTACGTGGGAAATGGTAACATTGTTATGCTCTTGAAAAATGGATATGGACATAGCTCTTAAAGAGCATATGATTTTTTAGTTGTTCCCATTTTTATATCATGGATCTTTTGTGTCAAGCTTTGAGTTTGCAAGGGTAAATTTGTAGGAGGATTGTTTGAATCTTGATATGGGAGATGTTTGTATTATATGGATCATATGGATTCTGTTGAGGTTTGGGATTCGTTTGATATTGTAGATTTTTTTGTGATGGAGGAATGTTTTATGAACCATATTGATGTTGGGGAATGACGTTTTGTGGTTGGTATTGGATATATTATTGATGTTGGGGGTTTGATTGCGTGGTTTTTTTTTTTTTGTTGTCCAATGAGTTGTTGTTTATAAGAAACATTTTGTTGTAGTTGTGGGGTAGGATTTTTTGCAGAGTGATGTATTGATGGTGTATTTGGTGTGAAATTTGTTGATGTTGTGAGATGATTTTTTGTTGAGGATATTGTTGAGGATTTTGTTGGGGTATTAATTGATGTGCATTAAGATGTCTTGGTTGTATATTTGGTGATGGTGATGTTGTAAATGTATTTATTCCATAGTTTATTGTGTGTAGATTTGGAATGTTGGGATTAGGTTCATTTGTGTATGTTGGTGGAATGTTTAGATTTTGAAATCCTAGGTTCATTTGATTCCCTAGACCTTGATTATTGTACAATGGATTTACATATTGGTTGTTAAAGTCTGTTTGATCCATTCCAAGTGGAGTAGCCATAGGATGACATAGTACATTTAAACGAGGTTGTGGAATTTGTTGTATAATGTGATGTACCAAAGGTTCATTTTCTTGTGGATGATTCATTGATGATATATTTTCAAAGGATTGTTCTTTTATAGTATTGATATTAAAGTTTGTGGGGAGTTTAGCACCACCTTGTGTGAGTTTCAACATGTATTGATTTGGATCAACCTGTAACATAACATCTAGTGCTCTAACAAGAGATGGGTCTTGGTGCATATCTAATAACTCTTTGAATGTAAATTCATGAGGCTTGTTGGTGATGTCTTCTATGAGGATCATTTCAACTTGAGATGCTCAGGTTTTCTTTTGATTTTTTTTTTGAGTACTAAACCCTTTCATACCAAAACCAAGTATTTCTATGGGTTGATCAATGGCACTCGTGGTGAGATCTCATTGTGACCATAAAACTTGTAGTAACCCTAGGAAATATGGATGGTGAAGTTGGATGAACATGGTTTTGTTTAAATGTTTGAGTTGCTTCAAATCAAGCTAGTAGTGACATCTTAAGTGATTTTGGACCAATGTTGGATGATGTTTGGATGAATGGAAGATGTGAAACCTTCAATTTAAACAATTTTTCTTTTTACTAGATCTTTTGTTTGATTTGTTAGGATGACCCTTGCTTGTGCTAGAAAAATGAGTTCAATCTAAGGAAGATGATAATGAGATCACAAACTTTAGGAGTAGACTAATAATTCCAAAGCAAGTTACCTCACAATTTTTTGAAGCTAATCCAACTAAATACTTGAAAGGAGACTGTTTACCAAGAAAAAATCTAAACTAGGGGATGATATAGAGATCTAAACCTAAAATGAGCAATGCCAAATTTAGGTTGTTTTTTTGATGGGGTTGATTTGATCATTTAGACAAGTACAAAATGAACTAGTGGCATGGGATGAAGATGACCAAGGTTTTTTGTTGTTATTTTCGAAGAAAAGGATGACTACAAGTCTATTTTGTATAAATTAATATCTAGTTTCCACTGTTTTTAGTTAAAAACAAGAATTTGGAATTTTTAGGGTTTTGTGTTTTGGTACTGATAGTCAAATGCGTCAAGTTATAGTCAAAAAGGTTGTATTTCCTCTGAAAAAAATGTCATTTTTTTCCAAAAGTGTTGGTTTAACTGTAAAACAATTGAATTGTAACAGTCATAAGCATCAATTTATTGTGTTGTAGGTTTTTTTGGTAGATTGCTCTAAAAAAAAGCACTGAGATGTACAAAAGTGTCGATTTACAAACAAAAGAATTATTTTAATAAAAAAAACATGTCAGGATGCAAAAAAAAGTGGTGCAAGATCATAGTCAAAAGCGTTGCTTTGACTCAGAGACAATTTTTTTGCAAGTTTAACCTAAGTACGTCTAGGGTTTTGATAATTCTTAAATTTTTGAGATGATTAGTGTTTGTTTGATTTGGAAAGTCATAAAACCAACAAATATTTTTATTTGGACCGACTCAAAAGGATTTTTTGGTAGATTTTTGTGTGTCTTCTTCAAAAATACCATAGTAATTGCTATCACTGGAAGTTTAACAATGAATACATGGCATAGATACACAACATATTTTAGTGGTAGATAAGGTTTATCAACTTATAATGGGACCACCCACTGAAGTTATACCTCCACAATGAATGAGTGACTAGAGTATACAAAGGTCATGTACCACCTTCACACCTCTCACCTTAAAAAGGGAAAGGTCCTAATCAAGGAATGCTAGTCACCTCAACAAGGGAAAGTACATGGTGAGTAACTTCATGTATTGATCCTTGTACATTGCACCACTATAAAATGATGGCTAAAAGGTCTTAAAGGCTTCTAGATAAACAATTTTTTAGTGGGGGATCAAGGAATAGTAATCCCATTCAGTATGCCTGAGTCAAGAGGGGTATCCTCTTTTCTCATCACCTACATGTCTCGATAGATTGAGGGTCACATGGCTTGTCTTGAAGGATGTGATCCACACCTTGGGGTACAACTTTTGTTCTCGCCCCTTTATATACCTTGCCTAAAAATGTGGTTAAGGTTGACCTTGAGGTATTAATCCCTGAGTATCCCCCCTACTTGAAATAAATGGAAATGATGTTTTTTATGATCCCCAAGATCATTCTTAGGAGTCGTGAGGGGAGAGCATACACAAATAGTCACACCTCAGGTCTACAAACAAATTACAAGTTAATGGTTCTTTTTATTTCCAAGATCACATGAACCGCAAGGAAAGAGCATACTCACACACTTACCTACCAAACACATCATAAAATTCATTTCAAGTGCCCCAAAGTAAAAATGAGATTTGTATTGCTTAATTTTAGGTACACCAAAACAAAATGAGAGTTGTATTGTTCAATTTTAAGCCCAAATCTAAGTGTGTAAGTTGTTTGTTCAATTTTAGGTACACCAAATGAAAATGAAATTTGTATTGATCAATTTTAAGCACATGCCAAATGAAATGTGAAGTAAATTTTAGGTACACCAAAACAAAGTGTGAAAGTTGATGGTTCATTTTTAAGTCCACCAAATGAAATGTGAAGTAAAATTTTAAGTACACCAAAATGAAATGTGAGTTCTAGACTAAATCAAAAACCTACAACACAAAAATGTTAGTAGTCTTTTCACTTAGTCTTCTTCCATTGATTGCCACACACTATAAAATTCTAGCTCAAGCAAATAAGATCAAAAAATAGTGAACTGTTAGAGTTGGGTTAATGAAAGAAATCAAACTGATAATATAAAAACCCTAGCAGAATAGAAGCATTGATACCTGAAAGAAGCATTAGGTTTTTGCATATGCATCATCCTTCTGCACAGTCAAAAGTGTTGAACTTATGTAGATGCATCAACCTTTTAATAGAAGTGTCAACCTTTCTTGCAAGTGGAAAAAAATAGTTAAACCATAAATATTGAAATTTGCAAATGAGCCAAAATTTGGACAATCAGAAGCATCGGGATTATGTAGAAGTGTCATCCTTTAACAAAAGCATCAAAATTCCTACAAACAAAGACAACAATATATCAGTCAAAAGTGTTAGGATTTACAAAAGCATTGTTGAATCTTTGCATATACATCAATATTTTACAAAAGCATTGCAATGCCTTTGATAGAAGCATCAAACTTATTCAAACATGTCTTTGTAACCTACATGTTGAAAAAAAATTCACAAAAAGGTTAAATCTGTGACGTGGGTCCCATCGAGCATGCAAAAATGTTGTAAGGGAAATATGAGTGATCAAATGAAAGCATAATTGAAGCAATTAGAGTCTAAAAACACTAAGAACTTACAAGATTAGGAGCAAACAAACCCATGCTCAATGAAATTAGCAAATCATGTCATAAAAGATTCAATTAAAAGCCATGAAAACATAATTCATAACAATTAAACCAAATAGATAGTGCAAAACTTCAATCCCATTGTGGATTGATGCAAATTTGTGGTGTGGATTTCTCAAATTGTGCACAATCCATAATTGCAAAATCTTGATTGATGTGATTCACAAAATAGGTGTTCTCAAAGTCTCAAGATTGGCTCAAGAATTCAAGAGAGTGCCTATGCTTATGAAGATTGTGAATGAATTTCATGATTTGAAAGGCTTATTTTATAGATTTAAGGAATTTTGATCAATGATCCAGATCGAACCTAAGAATCAATGGATGAGAGGAAATCAAGGAGATGAGGGAATATCAAGGGATGAGAATTCATGAAAGCCCAAAATATCCCTATTTTCATGGAAAATTGGTTGAAGATATTTTGAATTGGAGGGAAGAAGATATTTGAATTTCAATTGGGAATATTATCTTTTTGAAAAAAAGAATATTCTTTGTGCAAGTTGGAGGGTTGGAGGAAAATTAGTGAATTAAATAATATGAAAATTATTTGATTGTGAGGATGACAGGAATTATGATTTTAATTAAATAATTGAAAATCATTTAATCAAGTGGGATAGAAGAAATATTTAATTAAATAATTATAATTATTTAATTAAAAAGGGGGGATTAGTGAGAAAATGATGAATTAATCAAATAACCTTAATTATTCAATTGATAGGGGAATAAAGTGAATTTAACAAATAAGTAGAAATTGTTTAATCAAATGGAGGAAATAGGGGATGTAACATGAGAAAAAGGGAACCCTAAGTTTAATGTCTAAACCTAGGATAAATTACCTCCTTTTTCAAATATACATTAGGATTCAAATCAGCGAGGTGTTTTGATTGACTTTCAACCATAAAGGTGAGCCAATCAAACCTGTATCGGATCCTTTTGAGCCTTAGAAATGGACTAGAAGTGATTTTCTTATGATTAACCTAATTGAACTATATGACCTAATATGAAAAATTCAATATTCTTGAAATACACAGACTAAAACAACATTTTCCAGCAGATCTGGGAAGTGTAGAATGATGTGTACCTATCATAAAAAGTTGGATCTGAGTGTTGTAATAGGATTGGGTTTCCCAGGGGCATATGGGTCCTTGTACACCTTTTCTAAACTTCAAAACTTGATCCTATAACTCTTTGTTTACCTTTTTTTGCCTTACAAACATCTATCTTTAGATTTGGACCTATAATAAATCTACAAAATAGATGGGGATAGCTATATAGGAGCTTGCCTCAATCAAGCCCCTATTTTGGTATTTCTACCTCCATAAATAGCCAAAGGTCTTATATTTTGTACCCTAACCTGTCTAGGGTTTTCATGAGCTAAAATTCAAAGAAATCCTCTCAAGTGTGTTAGAGAAAGATTCATATATGAATATGACAAGATCTACCTAGGGAGAAGTCAAACACCCTTAGGAAATCTAAAGTACAATGATACCTTGCTTTAGGCTACAAATAGGATCAATCTTGAAGATGATAAAATTAGGAAACAAGTCATTAGGTTGAAGGAAATGGCCAAATGCATCTCCCAAACCTAGAATCTATCATGACATAAGGATTGATCAAAATATACAAATATGCTTGAAAACCTACAAATTCAAATGTTTATGACAAAATATGTTGCTCCAAGACTTTGATTATTTCTTGCTTGAATTTAATAGTTCTGAAATGGTAAAAAGACTAGGTATTTATAGGCATTTCTCTAATTTCCTGAAGATTAGATCTTGAAAGCTGACATTTGAAATTTGAAATTTGAATGTTAAAATAATGACACCAATGCATTAAAAATTGGTCCCCAATAGGATAGGGGGATCCATACGCCCATGGGCATATGGATACTATCCCTATTTTCTAGGACACAAAGTATCAAGGGAGAAACATTAATTGATTGCATTTATTCAATGATTGCAATTTTGTCAAAAAACAAAAAAAAAGGCCTCAAAATGCATAATTTAGGATATTAGGGCCTATTTAGGAGGTGTTGAAAATACATAAATGAAAAGGTCACTAAAATAGGTCCAAACTAAGCATGAAATTGTATTATCACCTACAAAGGAGTACAATTTTCTATGCTACATTTAGCCCCCACTTTAATGCCCATATGACACTACATGCATATGCAACCTAAAGTACTAAAAGTAAATCATTCTATATAAAAAAGGATACTCATATAGATATTATGTCCATTCATGAAAAAGAGAATGAAGCCCCTAATGTAGTCATTTGCAAAACCATAATGTTAGGAACAACATCCTACAAAACTGATTTGTTAGTTGTTCAAAATCATCTTATACTTTCATAAAAAAATGTCAACCTCTATGGAGAATCTAATTTGAGGCTAGATGTATGCCCTTTGATTCCACTTTTTTTATGGAGGTGGAATCAAGGTAGCAATCTAGCCACATAGAATTGCTAGGATTTGTGATGGTAATGCTTATGATAAGGTCATGAACTCACAACACCAACTATCAAAAAACATTAGATATGATCGAGGATGGAACCACAAATCCAACACAACAAATGGCATCAAAATCAAAGTTCACTAGCCCCCATTATGGTGATTTGAATGTAATTTTCTATTACTAAATGTTACTATAAGTTAGTGAAAATCATCTTTTTGACCATCATTTCCACTTTTACTATTTGAAGATTCTGAGAGAGATACCTTTGTGTAGAGGAATGAATATGTCAACCCAATGACCATACCAGCCCCCAAGGCTTGAGGTCCTGTGATTAGAGGTCGAGCAAAGCGCGATCACACCAGCAGTGAGTTGTCTATACCTTTTCCAAGTGATTTTATTTATATATGTTTATGCATTATATCTCATTAAAATTTATGTTGTGTTTTTTTTGTTATAGTCGGTACACGAGATTGGCTTGTCTTCTTCAATTGAGTCACTACTAACATAGCTCCACCAATGCCCCACATATGTCAATATAGGTGGAGCATAGGCCACCACCAAGAGTGGGGAATCATGCTAATTTTTTCAATCACATATCTCGATGGAGGATATCTTATGATAATGTAATGAGGACCATTTAGGAGGTTCAAGCTAGATAGGAGCGGGTGAGAGCTGTCTATGAGGAGATCTAAGCTACAAACAAGGAGCTTAGGGTTACACACAAGGAGCTTACAACCACCAAGATTCCCTTCAGAGTGAGACAAATTATCTTATAGGAGAAACTCAATAGGGTGTAGGAAGAGCTTGGCAAGTGTAGTCAGATAGGGATTAGATCAAGCAGGAGTGCATCGCAACACTCGTACACGAGGGCATAGCCATAGGCCAAGTATAGGGCCTACAAGAGAAAATGAGCTCCAGGAACCACTCCCAAACCACTATCTCTCGATGAGCGCCACCACCATTGGGCCTCAAGGAATTTGGTAGCCATAGGCCTATCTAGATATATCATGGTATGACACACCTCATTTTTCTAGTGTGGTTACTATGAATATAAACCTTATGATGTTTTATATATGAGCATGGTTTTGTTTCTATACATTATATTTCAATGTGATCCATTAAAAAATATAGATGAGATTATTTATTAAATGTTGACATGATCTAATTGTGATGAATGTGATCTAATTAAACACTTATGTCTACTTAGGTGCTACAGTTTTGGCTAAGTGTAATCATGATAAGCTAGATGTCCTTAATACCTAATTTGTAAAATTAAATGCATGTAATGATCTAATTTAACACAACACACACATGATTGAATAATATACAAAATAAAGTAAAAATTCAAGTATATGAACAATTACTCATGATAATTCAAGAGACATAAATTTTTTTGTCAAGAATGAAGAAATGTGAGATAAAATAGAAACTGTCTACTTAATCTAGCAAATTTCCTTAAAACATACATACTATTCAAAAGATTGCTAAGTGTAATATATATGTGAATATGTAGCATTTATAGGTGATTTTAGGGGTATACCATCCATTTCTTTAAGTTTATACACTCCAGACCCGTAGACTTCGTCAATGATATAGGGTCCTAACGAATTCGGGCTAAATTTTCCTTTCTCATAGGAGCAACATTGACACTACGTTGATTTGTGATATTGCTATCAGGATTCAACCATGTATTTTTATGATTCAAACTCTTTGAACCATGTTTAATGAGTAGTAGTTCACAAGAACTCATCTCTCATGATAATGAATGGTCCACTAAGCACTCATTGCATCTAGCTGATGCTCACAGAGGTGAAGCATTGAGCTGTCCCGGGAGGTCACCCATCCCAGTACTACTCCAGCTCAAGCATGCTTAACCATAGAGTTTCCCCCAAGGTTAAGACCACTTAGCTTGAAACCCCATTTGTAAAACCTTCAGCAAGTGTTGTGCCTCATAAATCATTAATTATAGAGCCCCTTTAGCTCATCAATTGATAAGTAGGAGGTATTTTCCATAGTGTGTCAAATTGTGATATTGCTATCAGGATTCAACCGTGTAGTTTTACGAGTCAAACTCATTGACCCATGTTTGATGAGTAGTATTTAACAAGAACCCATCTCTCATGATAATGAATGGTCCACTAAGCACTCATTACATCTAGGTGATGCTCACAGAGTTGAAGCACTAGGCCATCTCGGGAGGTCACCCATCCCAGTACTACTCCAGCTCAAGTGCGCTTAACCACAAGTTTTCCCCAAGGTTAAGCCCACTTAGCTTACAACCCCATTTGAAAAACCTCTAGCAAGTGTTATGCCTCATGAATCATTCATTATAGATCCCCTTTAGCTCATCAATTGATAATTAGGAGGTATTTTCCACAGTGTGTCAAATTGTGATATTACCATCAGGATTCAACCATGTAGTTTTACGATTCAAACTCATTGACCCATGTTTCATGAGTAGTGGTTCACAAGAACCCATCTCTCATGATAATGAATGGTCTACTAAGCACTCATTGCATCTAGGTGATGCTCACAAAGATGAAGCACTAGTCCATCCCGGGAGGACACCCATACTAGTACTACTCCAGCTCAAGCACGCTTAACCACATATTTTCCCCCAAGGTTAAGCCCACTTAGCTTGCAACCCCATTTTCAAAACCTTCAGCAAGTGTTGTGCCTCATGAATCATTCATTATAGAGCCCCTTTAGCTCATCAATTGATAATTAGGAGGTATTTTCCACAATGTGTCAAATTGTGATATTGCTTTCAGGATTCAACCATGTAGTTTTATGAGTCAAACTCATTGACCCATGTTTCATGAATAGTGGTTCACAAGAACCCATCTCTCTTGATAATGAATGGTACACTAAGCACTCATTGCATCTAGGTGATTCTCATGGAGGTAAAGCACTAGGTCGTCCCAGGAGGTCACCCATCCCAGTACTACTCTAGCTCAACCTTACTTAATCATAGAGTTTCCCCCAAGGTTAAGACCACTTAGCTTGAAACCCAATTTGCAAAACCTTTAGCAAGTGTTGTGCCTCATGAATCATTCATTAGAGAGCCCCTTTAGCTCATCAATTGATAAGTAGGAGGTATTTTCCACAGCGTGTCAAATTGTGATATTGCTATCAGGATTCGACCATGTAGTTTTACAAGTCAAACTCATTGACCCATGTTTCATGAGTAGTGGTTCACAAGAAAACATCTCTCATGATAATGAATGGTCCACTAAGCACTCATTATAGCTAGGTGATTCTCACAGAGGTGAAGCACTAGGTCGTCCCAAGAGGTCACCCATCCCAGTATTACATTGATTTTCATACAACACCAAAACCCCCTTATTGAAAGAATGAGGAATGTAATTATCAGTATATTTACATTGCATGATTTTATAATAGGATTTAAAATTCTCAAGAACATTTATATGCTATTCATCAAGTATTTCAAGTTGTTGCAAACATTGTTCCTTGTAAGCATTATTATCAATAATTCCACTAAGAGAAACTCGCAAAGAAGGAATTTCTAACTCTAATTTCATTATTGTGTCGGATCCATAAACAATATTATAGGGTATGTTTCCTGTAGATGTATGAATACTTGTGCAATAAGTTCATAATGCATAAGTGAGTTGAGTATGCCAATCTTTGTTATGCTTACTAACCATTTTTTTCAAAATTTTCTTAATTGTTTTGTTTGTTGCTTTTGCTTAACCATTAGATTGCAAATAATATTGTGTAGAGAAATGATGTTGAATTTGAAATATGTCCAAAAATTTCTTAACTTTCTTGTTTTTAAATGGTGTTCTATTATCCATGACTAGGGCTGAAGGAATAAAAAATTGAGTGATAATTATTTCTAGGATAAAATGACAAATTACATCAACATTCGTGGAATGAAGAGGAAATGCTTCTACTCATTTGATGAAATAATCTATAATGGTGATTCTAAATGTATGTCCTAAGGATGAGGGGGGGATATCTTCCCAATCAAATCTAAACCCCAAACCAGAAATGACTAAATAGCCACTTGAGCATGAAGCTCGGATGCAAGAGCATGAATCAAATTGCTATGTTCTTGACACTTGTGACATTTCTTAACATGATTAAATAAATCTTGTTCCATTTTTTTCCAATAATAATCAATATTAATTAACCTTTGAACCAAATATTGGCCTCCAAAATGCCCCCCACAAGCACTTGCATGAGCTTCCTCAAGGGCTATAGGGATTTCACATTTTTCTAGGCACCTAAGGAGAAGACCATTGAATGATCATCTATACAACACATCGACTAGAATTTTGTAAGGAGATGCCAACTTTTGTATACAAGCCCTAGTTTTCTTAGTGGTTGGTTCAAGAAAGATACCATCCTTTAAGTAATTAAATACTAGTGTGTACCACTCATTAGACACTTTAATATTAGCAACCATTGTCTCTTTTATATTTTCATTTATCGATGGTTCTATGAGAGCATGAATAATAAATGTGAAGTATGAGGAGGTATTATCAAGAGATACAAGGGAAGCAACACTTGCCATTGCATTTTAATGTTGATTATCCCTTCATAGAACATTTTCAATAGTGTGATGTGAAAAGCTACAATATTGTTAATGTGAGGTCTTTATACTTAGATAAATTATCATGTTTTTCTTGATAATGCCCATTAGCTTTTTTGATGATTAATTGAGAGTCTCCAAATATACGAATGTACTGAACACCTAAGGACAAGGCTATACATAATCTTGCCATAAGAACCTCATACTCAGTAGTTTTGTTTGTACATAGGAAATCTAAATGATAGGATAAGGGAATTGGCTTCCCTAGAGGGGGTATAAATATAACTCTAGCACTAGAGCTAGTTCAACACTTAGAGCCACCAAAGTATAATTCCCATGTTTCATTATCATCAATGTTTAACACACTTTTTTTGAAAAAAAGAATCTTGATTTAGTAATGCTAATGGTGAAGGGGTCTCAACTAAATGGTCAGTCAATGCTTGTCCTTTGATTTCTTTTTGAGAAAAAAATTATGTTCAAACTTAGTTAACAACATAGCCCATTTAGCTAAGTGTCTTCACAAATTTGTTTTAGCAAAAAGGTGTTTTAAAGGATCAAATTTTGTGATAACTTGCACCTAAACATTTAATAAATAATGTCTCAATTTGTTAGTTGCAAACACTAGCACCAAACATTTGTTTCTATAGTTTTGTAATGAGTTTCATAACCATTCAATGTTTGACTAATGCAATAAACGAGATGCTCCTTGCTGCTCTCATCTTGTTGTGCCAATAAGGTAAGAAGAGGATGGGTGGACATCGAGATGTAAAAGATGAAATATTTTCCTTGAACTATTGATTGTAAAATAGGAGGATTGGCTAAATATTGTTTCAAGTCTTCAAAATTTTTGTGACAATCCTCACTTCATTTAAATTCTGAATCTTTCTTAAGGAGCTGAGTGAAGGGGGGAGTTTGATCTGCCAAGGATTCCACAAAACGATGAATATCTTGAATCTTTCCTTATAAGCTACACAATTTTGAAATATTCTTATGAGGTGGCATGTTCATTATTCCATCAATATTCTTTGTTTCCACCTCAATGCCTCTATGTGACACTATGAATCCACACTAAAGACATGTTTCTTTAGATTCAATCTCATGTTGTACTTATGAATTCTTTCAAATATTTTATGAAGGATTTTGACATGGTTTTGACACATTATAAACTTGGCCAAAATATCATCAACATAATATTCCAAGATTTTGTGTATGGAATGATGAAATATTAAGGTCATAGCTCTTTGATATGTGGCTCTAGTTTTCTTCAATCTAAAAGGCATAACCACCCAAAAAAATGTTCCCCAAGGTGTAGTGAAAGTTGGTTTATATTGATCTTGAGGATTAATGAAAATTTGATTATATCCTAAAAACCATCTATAATTATAATAAAGCATGTCCTATAGTTGAATCCACTATCATGTCAATATTAGGAAGTAGAAAATCATCCTTTAAAGATGTTTTAAGACCAAAAAAAATCGTACACATCCTAATACGATTATCAAGTTTTTCCATTGCCACAATGTTAGATATCCAAGGTGAATAATCAATAGGGCGAATAAAAATAGCTTGTAAGAGTTTTCAATATCGGCCTTAACCAATAAAGATATCTTAGGATTCATCTTGTGTATCTTTTGTCTCATGAGTTTAGCATCTTTCTCAAGATCACTATTGTGTGTTACTATCTTAGGGTCAATACTCAAAATACTTGAATAAGTCCAAGCAAAGATTTTAGGAAATTCATGTAATAAATTTGCATGATCCTCTTTTTCATATCCATCATGACATTTTCCAATTTGTATCACTTTCTCTTAATTAAATGGATCCATTGGTACTTCCAAGGTATCCCCCACAAGTGATGCATTATGTTTTGAATCATTAGGGATTGTTTTGGATTCATCTTGTTCATCATTACATAGTTCATTTTCTTTCTTGAAGTCTCCTTTAACATTTAAGCAATAGGAAATATGTTGGTTACGATGTTCTCTAGGTAGAGTTCCCTTCATTCCCAAGAGTTCTTCTAGAGACTCGCCATTTTGAAAGATATCCAATGACATATCCTCACATGTAGTGTGTATCAATTCAGGATAAACCAATTTTAAAGTTGTCTTACAAGAATGTTGTGTGATAAAATTGACATTAAGTGAAGGTCTCCTTGATGATTTTGCTTCTTTTCAAGGACAATAACCAAGACCTCCTATTGTTTCTTGTATATTAAGCTCCATATGAACATGAATTCCATGTTCTTTCACTCCACATCCTTTTCAATTATAACTAAATTGTTTCAAGAGTTGGTACCCTCTTCCATAAATAGATTCCATTTCTTTCGAGGAGGGTGGTTTCTCATAATCATTTTTATCATAGGTAGATGTGTAGTTATTTTTTTCCTCATTACTTCAATTTGTGAATTCTTGTGACTTGAATTCTTTAGTGTCAAATTTTTTTGATACCACTGAAACTTCTATCTCTTTCTCTCTTTTTTATTTTGATTGTGTAATCTCATATTCTCCCATGAATGTAGGTGTGAAATCTAATGAACCCTAATCATCATCCAACAACTTTGTCACTGATGAAATGCATTCTTCTTTATCTTCAACTTGTAGAGGTTCCAATTTTGTAGTCAGTGTTAACGTTCTCAGAGGGTTTTGCATCCCTATGTCAGTTTGTAAGAAATTTTGAGATTTTGGATCAACTTTGAGCATGTAAACCTTATTATCATAAATGTATTTCAATAGAAAATGAAATTTTGAAGGAACTCCCTTCATCTGATGGATCCATGATCTACCCAAGAGAAGATTATATGACAAATCATGGGGCATGACATGGATGAGAGTTTGCAACACGACCTTACCAACTTTGAGATGTAATGTTATCACACCAAGAAATTGTTTAACCACATTATCAAAACTACAGATGGAAAAATTATCTGGTTGAATCTTTGATGAAGGGTACTCCCCTTACCGTGCCAAACTCACAATGGGAACATAGGTTTACGTAGTAAAATATAAAGAGAACAATGATATTTTATTAGTACTGAAATGGAAAAACAAGTTACAAAAGTACATGGGTTGCTTGATTACAAAACATTAGATACAAACAATCAAATATGCAGATCAGGCATTCAATCTTTGCTTCACTATCTCAAAGTCAGCCTCCCCTTCGCCTATCTATAGCTAACTCTTTTATATCGATACTCCTCCTTTAGCTTGGCCTCACAACATTCTTTCTCTCCATGTTGTTGTAGTACTGCTTCATCATCCAATGAGTCATCTAGATCTCCCAGGTAGTTATCTCATTATTAGTAACTTCAACCATTGGATTCAGGTTTGATTTCATTTATCCAATGGTTATGATGATCCACAACTATGTGGAATCAACGAGTACTATCATGCCAAGTGTCGCTGCCTTATTCATCCATCCATCTCCTTTGACCAACTCACATCTTCGTTCATCCTTCCTGCCATCACCATGTTGAGGGAACTTCAAATCAACTCTCCCTAAAACAACCAAGTCTCACCGATGAGGCTTTATCAAAATGTAGGCTCCTTGTTGTCATCACTTTCTTGACCTATCAAATGGACTCCTCCTAACATCTCACCGAAACATGCTTTTCAAGTCGAAACCCCATCATCACCATGATATGCTTTATCACTCTGTCTAAGGGACATCAAAATTTGTCCTATTGATAACCCAAAATCCTCTCAATGCTATTTGGCATAATGCCTTATGGTATGTTGAGTTGTCGAAGGGACATCAAATGTCATCCTGCTGATATGCAAGCCTCTCATCAATGTAACTTCTTTGTGACCAACTAACTACTATTTCCCTACCATCGGCATATCAATGGGACATGAAACAAGGTCTCACCAAGTTCGCCAAGTCACACCAATGAACCAGTCCAATGAAGCATAGAACACCAGATAATTCAAGGTGAAAATGCAAGGTGTAAATATTGTAGCTAAAAGCCTGACTGCCCATACTTGGAAAACTTAAGTTGATTAACCCTTATTGAGAGAAAACAATCACAATTTTATGCAAGATTGCTTGTGCACCCTAGATTCTCCTGCATCAAAACCTGAGGTAATTTAAAAAGTGACCTCATCACTCTTGAAGAGTTAGAGGAAAACTAAGATGGCTAACCTCTGACTCAAACAACCATGTTGAATCTTCAACAGACCTTCCTTTCCACTTTACCAAATATTCTACACACTTCATGTTCCTTGTGCTTCTTCCCACATGGCTATCTAAAATTTCTTTAATCTCTTATTTTTCTGTAGTGGGTGTTGGAATCATCCACTATGACTCTTTCAACTCATTCCCCTTATCACCTTCATGATATTATATCAAATCAAAAAATTTAAACACAAGTGAAACATGAATCTCACTTGACAACTCCACCTCATACGTATTTCCTAAATCATGCTTCTTCAGGATCTTGCATGGTCTAAACTTCTTCATCTTCAACTTGTATGTGCCAACTAGAAACCTTTCCTTCTGCAAATGAACCATGACTTCATCACCTACCTGGAACTCCTTATACCTTTTTTCTGCATCTTCCTTAGCCTTATACTTTGAATTCATCTTATTGATATGCTTCTTAACCTCTTCATGTGAATTCTTTAGATGTTCAAAAAAATCCTCAGCTTTAGCACTGCACTTTTCTCCCTTGTCCATCTTCCTCAATTCAAAATTATTTCTAGGAATACTCCCATACACAATTTGGATTGGTGATTTACCAGTGCTCCTATTGTAAAATTGTTGTAAGAAAATTCTTCCCTTGATAAAATCAAATCACATCCCTTGGGTTTATCACCTACTAAGCATCTTAGCAAGTTACCCAAACTCCTATTCACCACCTCCATTTTTCCATCTATCTATGGATGGCGTACTGAACTAAACTTCAAATCATTCTTCAACTTCTTCCACAACGTCCTCCAGAAATACCCAACAAACTTGGTATCTCGATCTGAAACTATGCTCCTAGGTAGATCATGTAGTTGTACTACCTCTCTAAAAAATAATTTTGCATCATGAACAACATCATTGTTCTTATGACACAGAATGATGTGTGTCATGTTCAAAAATATATCTACCACCACAAGTATGGAATCATGTCCTCATTGTGTCCTCAGAAAACCAAGAATAAAATCCATGTTGATGCCCTCCCATGGCTTCTCTAGTATAGGTAATGGTTGCTTGTTCATTTCACCATTTGACATACTCTGCAACCCTGCACAAACATCTTCGCATCTTGTTGCAATTGTGGCCAATACTAATGCTCACTCATAACAATAATTATCTTATCCCAACCAAAGTGTCTAGCTAATCCACCACTATGTTTCTCCTTAATCAAGTTCTCCCTCATGGAACTCCTCATAATGAACTACTGATTCTTTCAAAACAACATACCATCTTGGATTGTAAAATCCATCTTGTCCTATCCAAAGTAATAGGCTCCATGCAAGCTTTCCAAGCTTATGCAAAATCAGGATCCTCAGGATACAAACTCTTGAGTCCATTGAACCCAACAACTTTGATCTCCATTTTTGTTAACAAAATTTTCCTCCTGCTCAAGGAATTTTCAACTCTATTTAATCTTCCACTCCTATGCTTCAAAAAAAATGTGTAACCTTGCAAAAAATTGACCCATTTCAAATGCCTTTGATTAAAATTCCCTTGATTGTTTAAATACTATAAAGCCTGATGATAAATAAATAAAACAAAATCCTTTGGAAACAAGTAATGTCTCCATTTCTTCAAAGCATAAACTATAGCATAGAGCTCTTGATCATAAATAAAATACGTTTCCTTTGCATCATTCAACTTTTCACTAAATTAGGCAATAGGTTTACCTTCTTGACTCAAAATAGCTCTAATGGAACTACCATTGGCATCACAATCTACCTGAAATACTTTGTTGAAATATGGAAGTTCCAAAATATGTTGTTCCATAACTCTCTTCTTCATCAAATCAAAACTCTTTGTTGTTTTTGTACTCCACTTAAACTCTTTTCTATCCCTTATCATTGTTTCTGTCAGGGGTGCACAAATACTATTTAAATCTTTGATAAAATTCTTATAAAAAATTGCTAGACCATGAAAAGATCTTACCTTTATAGCACTCCTTGGTGTAGGACACTCAACAATAGCTCTTACTTTCTTTGGATCAACTTAATACCCTCTGTTGAGATCACAAATCCCAAATATACCAACTCATGTTTCACAAAACTACACTTCTTCAAGTTGATTAACAACTTTTCTTTCCTCAACTTCTCAAAAACTTTTCGAATATGCATCAGATGCTCATCCAATGTCTTAATGAAAATAAAAATGTCATGCAAATAAATAATAACAAATTTACCCAAGAATTCTTTCAGTACCTCGTTCATGAGCCACATGAATGTGCTCGGTTCATTAGTCAGCCCAAAAGGCATGATTAACCATTCATACAAACCTTCTTTTATTTTAAAGGTTGTCTTCCATTCATCTCCTCTAATTTAGATATGGCGGTAACCACTCTTCAGATCTATCTTCCTGAAGTACTCAGCTCCACTCAAAAAATCCATGATATCGTCCATCCTTGGCAGGGGGAACTGATAATTGATAGTGATCTTGTTGATGACTCTAGAATCTATACACATTTTCCATTCCCCATCCTTCTTAGGTGCTAATACTATAGGTACTGTACATGGACTCAAACTCTCCTTGATCAATCCTTTTCGCAACAGCTCTTGCACTTGTCTATTCAATTCTTCATTTTATGTTGGAGTCATACAACGAGTTGCCTTATTCAGAAAACTAGCTCCAAGAATCAAATCTATCTAGTTACTAATCTCCCTTACTAGAGGAAAACCTTTAGGTATGTTATAAAAAACAATACCTTGAAACTCTTTCAACAAATTTGAAACTTCTATAGGTACATCGCTATCACCTTCTTTATCAACTCTAGGGATTAATGCAAAACACATATTCTCATGTCTCATACCTTCTAGGAACTTTCATCTGTCTACTAGGAAAATTTCTACATTACTGCATACCTTTTCACCTACATCCTTTAGGGGTTTTAGCTTATGACGAACACCATCCTTGGTCAAAGAATACGTGTTAGCATGTCCATCATGCATAACTCACTGATCAAATTGTCATGGTTAGCCTAACAACATGTAACAAACATCCATAGCTATGATATCACACAAAACCTCATCCTTATAGTTACCAATCTTAAACTTTATCAGACATTGCTCATTGACCAAATCCCTTTGGTCCTTCTGCAACCATGCAATCCAATATGGACTTGGATGTCTTCTCCTTTCCAACAATAACTTAGTGACCATTTCATTTGACACAAGATTGTATGTACTACCTACATCAATGATAACATTATAGACCTTACCTTCACACTTACACCAAGTGAAAAATAGGTTCTTTCTTTGATTTGGTCCCTTTTCCTCATTCAACAAGGCTCTTCTAACAATAAGGGACTTGCCCCTTTCAACGTCTTCATAATGTGACAACTAAGCATCTTCATCTACATGAAAAACTCGAGCATTACCTTCTGGTCTTCGATCAATCCTTCCTTTAGGTTGAGGACACTCAAAGGCTCTATGTTCTTCTTCCTTGCATTGAAAATAGGTTCCATGGAAACCTCCTCTTCCTGGTCCTCATCCAAATCTTCCTTTGCCTCTTTGGTCTCCACTATTCTAATCACGAGGTTGATATGAGTCATCTCTTTTCTGGTCTTGACTAGTACTGGATCCTTCACCCTTCCTTTGGTCTCCACTTTGGCCTCCATATGGTTGTTTACCAGTCTTTCCACCACAACATCCACCTCTTTGTTTGCTTTCAAACCTTTTGTTCAGTCGTTCTTCAACTTTTAAGGAAAACTGATAAGCATCCTCAATGGTACTCATTCTTACTAGTGCCAATTCCTCTTGTATGCTAGGCTTCAGCCCATTAATATAATGATCAACTTTCTCCTTATTTACCTCAGAATGTCCTATCCAAATCAGGACCCTATGAAATTATTTTGTGTATTCTTGCACCATCCTCATTCCTTGTCTGAAGCTCTACATCTTCTTGAGCAGCTCCAACTCATAATCAACTTGAATAAATTGCTTTTTTAGTTTTTCCACCATTTTGTCCCATCTAGAAATTTTATGCTTCCCTCGTCTTCCTCTTTCAATATGGATCTCTTTTCACCATACACTTGCATGACCTTTTAACTTTTTATTTGCATACCTTACTCAGTGAGAATCTTCAATCTCCTTGAACTCAAAAAATTCCTCTGTGTCATTGATCCAATCGATTAACCCTTTAGGATTCAGAGTTCCACTAAAAGTTGAAACCTTCATTTTAGGTTTCTTTCCAAGGTTGAATATTTCTCTCAACAATCTCATTTCTCTAGGATCTATTTGATCATGTTCTTCTTCCATTTCCTCTTCAATTTCATCCTCAATGTCATCTCTTTCTTGATGCATTTCTCTACTATGGATCTCTTCTTGCAAGGCTTCCATCTACCTTCTGAGGGATTTGATTTCATCTCTAGGTGGATCTCTTCCTCCACCACCTCTACCTTTTCCTCTACCATCTTGGGCAAGTCTAGGAGGCATTTTGATCTTCAACCCACACTCATAGGTCTTCCTATAAATTGCCTCACATTTGATGCTCTACTTGTAGACTCAAGACAACCTACTCTGATACCACTTGATGAAAGATACTCCCCTTATCGTACCAAACTCACAATGGAAATACAAGTTTGTACAACAAAATGCAAAGAGAACAGTGATATTTAATTAGCACTAAAATGGAAAAAACAAGTTATAGAAGTACATGGGTTGCTTGATTATAAAACATCAGATACAAATGATCAAATATGCAGATCATGCATTCGATCTCTGCTTCACTATCTCCTAGTCTACCTCCCTTTCACCTATCTTTGGCTAAATATTTTATATCAATACTCCTCGTTCAGGTCATCCTCACTCCTCAACATTCTTTCTCTCCATGTTTTCATAGTACTGCTTCATAATCCAATGAGTCATCTAGATCTCCCAGGCAATTATCTCGTTATCAATAACTTCAACCATCGGCTTCAGGTTTGATTTTATTCGGCCAATGGTTACATTAATCCACAAGGATGTGGAATCAATGAGTATTATCGTGTCGAGTTTCGTTGCCTTATTCATCCATCCATTTCCTTTGACAACTCACATCTGCATTCATCCTTCCTACCATCACTGTGTCGAGGGGGCTTCAAATGAATTCTCCCTAAAATAGCCAAGTCTCACCAATGAGGCTTTATCGAAATGTAGGTTCCTTGTTGTCATCACCTTTTTGGCCTATCAAAGGGACTCCTCCTAACGTCTCACCAAAACATGATTTTCAAGATGAAACCCCGTCATCACCATGATATGCTTCATCACTCCATCAGAGGGACATCGAAATTCGCCCTACTGATAACCCATATTCTTCCTGATGCTATTTGATGGAATGCCTTACAATCCATCGAGTTGTCGAAGGGACATCAAATTTTTTCCTATCAATATGCAAGCCTCTAACTAATGTAACTTCTTTGTGACCATCTTATTGGTATTTCCTTGCCATTGGCATATCAATGGGACATGAAACAAGGTCCCACCAAGTTTTCCAAGTCACATCGATGAACTAGTCCAATGAAGCATAGAACACTGGATAAGTCAAGGTGTAAATGTTGTAGCTCAAAGCCCGACTGTCCATACTTGGAAAAATTAAGTTGATTAAACCTTATTGAGAGAAAACAATAACAATTTAATGCAAGATTTCTTGTATGCCCTAGATGCTCTTGCATCAATCTTAGTCTTATCCACTCCAATCTTTTCCAAAAAATTCACATTACAAACATTAAGTCTTGAACCATTGTCAATAAGAGTATGTCTAATCCAAACCTTGTTAATAATAGTCATTATCATCAAAGCATCATTTTCTTTTTTCATTTACAAATGAGGTAATTCACTTTAATGAAAGACAATATCCAAATTCATCAAATTCATACCCTCATTAAGGCTACTACACCAGTTGGTTGTGCACTAGGAGGGACCACAACTTTTTGCAAAGAATTTTCAAGAATTCCATGGTAAGTTGGTGAATTTTGAATTAGATCCCACAATGAAATCGTAGCAAGAGTATTACAAAATTTCTCCACAAGATCATACTCCTTTCCCTTATGTTGAGGTAAACGAGGGGCACTAGGTAAAACAGGTTTTGGGAGTGGTACCAATGAAGGAATGGATTGTGTTTGTCTCGGTTGCTTATTATTCCTTGTGTTATATGTATGAGAAACTATGTGGTAACTTGGTTGATACGATACATAATTACTAGTAATTTTCTTTGCAAATTTTAAGATAGAAGCTAAACGTTTGGGTTTGTTTAGAGGTGGTCCTATGATCAACATGAGTTTGGTTTGAACTTGATGTTGTCGCATAGGTGGATAAATGATAAGTTGAGGTGTGATTGCATTGATTGTTATTTTTTGTGTGGGAATGTTGCAAGCCTTGGTGGATGAGCTTAGTGAGATAAAGTCCTCGAGGGCTTCATCTAACATGTCAAATTCATCACAACTAAAGGGCTTGATGGGTATACAATGCACTTGTAGAAAGAGATTTGACATGATCACATGACTATGCCTTCTCCAAGATTAATCATTAATTTTCAACTCATTTTTAAGTTAATTAGGGTTAAAAACAAGTTTATAGACCTACCATAGATTTGGAAATCAAATTATAGACCTATAAATTAATAGAAAATATCAATCTTTTTTCTGATTTTTGAATCTATTTTTGGAGGACTTAGATGCCCCAAGGCATTTGGGTCCTGATAGGGATTTTTCAAAAGTTTCAGTTTTAGAGGCTTTAGTAATATATATTAATTGTGTGACTATTTGAAAACCAAATTTTAGAATTGGCTCTACTACTATTTTGTGAGTTTTCAATTTGTATAATGTGTTTTAATAATCTAGGGTTTTGTATTTTTGCAAAATGAAAACCAATTTACCTAGATTATGTAATGATTCAAAAAATGCAAGCAACTATCCTATAGATCTGAAAGTTTCAATTACTAAAAAGTAAAATTCTTTCAAAATTTTCAACAAGCTAAGCATGATAACTTTCTTTAACATACAATAAAATTGTTTCAGAATTTCAAAAAAGACATTTACTAGCAAAAATAAAATGAAAGTACAGAGACATAATATGTGTAGAGTTTCCTTGAGCCACCTGTAGCAAGACATGGATGACCAGGGGTTTTTGAGTCCCTGATAAGGGTTCAAAAAACTAAAAAATTGAAAGTTTTTCTTACTATTTAAGGTTATTGTTTTTGTTTGCAAAATGGTTTCATAGCGACTATTTTTCCAAAATATCTTAATGTAAGTGAAATGCAAGTGTATGACAATGCTCGAACAACAAATCACACTTTTGAATGCAATTTTGAATACAAATATCACCTAAATGAATAAAACAAACCCTAATGCAAGTTATGATGCAATACAACATGCAATTTTTATTTTTATTTTTTTAATGACTTTTTATGATGCAAGGATTAAACCTTAATTGAGAAATGCAAAACAATGCAATGCAAGACTGGTGTAGGAGAGCCCAACTATCTTCATGAAAATCTGATCAATTTGTTAAGTGCAAGGTTTCTTTAGGGGCATTTGGTCTTTAGGTGGGTCAATAAGGTCACATGGACCATTAAAATGTGTCAAGAAGGTCTATTTTGCAAAATGATGTAATATTGTCAAAAGATGCTCAAAAGTTGCATAGTATGTAAATGTGGGTTTTAGTAGGGTTTAGTATATGAGTATTAGGTCTTTTTGAAAAAATTATTTTAAGACTATTTAAATATGTTATGGAGTCACTTTTGTGGTCTTAGAAAGTTTGTGGGGTTAAAGTTGTAAAAATGACAAATTGTTAAAAATTTCCAATGTGGTAATACAAAATGCAACACAATGGAAGTTCAACGGTCATGTTGGAATGGGAAGGTAGTTAGGAATTTTTGAGGGAAGTTTTAGAAGTGAAATGTATAAATATATGTCCTCCATCAATGTATGGGTTGGTTGAAAGCATTTGTGAAGAAGATTTAATAAAGAGA
This sequence comes from Sequoia sempervirens, assembly GCA_007258455.2. Taxonomy (NCBI): domain Eukaryota; kingdom Viridiplantae; phylum Streptophyta; class Pinopsida; order Cupressales; family Cupressaceae; genus Sequoia; species Sequoia sempervirens. The sequence continues at coordinate 101,215,241 of VDFB02379711.1, forward strand.
TCATTGTTTTCTTCATTTTCTTATTTTTACTCAAAAATCTATATTGCAGGTCCGTGTATAAGCTTGTAGAGAAATATTTGGATTTCTTCACTTTGGAAATATGTGGAAACTTGTGTTATCTTTGTTTTGAATTAAATTTTAGGTCTATACATCAATCTTGGAGTGATTTATTGACAAAATACAGTAAGCATCTTGTAAGTGTTGATTATAGTTTTGAAGCCCTAAGAATTAAAAGCCCATTCCACATGTTGTGTATCATGTATCTCTATGGAATGGGAAATAAAATATTATTCTAGTATGATAGGTTGGAAGGTTGAGTCCATTTGATGAGTTTTAGTAGTAAAACATGACTATCCTGAAGGAGACTTACGAGATTGTGAGTGAAAATTTGAGGTTTCATGAGTGAGTTTGGAAAAATAGTGTAAGGGGAGGTCAAGTGAGGATGTTAAGAGTTTGTGCAGACTTAGTAAGGAATGTTGGAGGAAATTAAAAATTTGGAAGTGTTGGGAAACCAATAGTTTGAATAAACCCTACCTTGAATGAAGGAAAATGAGGGTTTCTTGGAGCAGCGGGTAGATGAAATTTTGGGGTTCGAAAACCTATTAAATTGGTCATTTTGTCACATGTTTTAAAGGTATGAGCGGTTGTACAAGTTCAGTGAAGAATTTGAAGGGCACTTGCTTTGGAAAATGGACCTATTTGGTTTATTAGGAAAGTGTTTCCTTGGGATTTTGAGTGACTTGTTCCAAAGAAGTTGGAAGTTATTTTGACATATGTTTTAAAAGGCCATGATGGGTGTTAGGAAAAGCTAAGAGTTTGAGTGAGTGAAAGTTGAGGAGGAAAGTTGGAAAAAGTGGGTTTGCAGACCTAGTTGGCTAGACATAGTCAAATTGAGGAAGGTGTTTCTTGAGAGTTTAAGAGTCAGTTTGTTGATTTATCTAACTTGTTTGGTGTTGTATTAGGTGAATACCATCTAATCTTTCATTAAAGACCTAGATCTAGGGTGAATGAGTACAAATTTTAGAAATTTTATGATGTAAAAATGTTAAGTTCATAAAAATGTAACATGATAAAAAGGGAACCCTAATTTTAATGTCTAAACCTAGGATAAATTACCTCCTTTTTCAAAGGTACATTAGGATGCAAATCAATAAGATGTTTTCATTGACTTTCAACCATAAAAGTGAGTCAATCAAACCTGGATCTAATCCTTTTAAGCCTTAAAAATGGACTAGAAATTATTTTTTATGATTAACCTAATCAAAATATATGACCTAATATGAAAAATGCAATATTCTAAAAATACACAAACTGAAACAATAATTTACAAGTGGATCTGGGAAATGCGAAATGATGTGTACCTGTCATAAAAAGTTGGATCTAAGTGTTGTAGTGGGATTGGGTCACCCAGGAGCATATGGGTTCTTGTAGGCCTTTTCTGAACTTTAAAACTCGATCATGTAACTCGTTGTCTACTCTTTGTTTTTTTCCTTCCAAACCTTCATCTTTGGATCTGAACCTACAATAAATCAACAAAATAGATGGGGGTGGCTATATAGGAGCTTGCCTCATTCAAGCCCCTATTTTGGTATTTCTACCTCCATAAATAGTCAAAGATCTGATAGAAAATAGTGTGTTTTCCCTAACTTTAAGTGTGTTTAAGGTTGTCATGAGCTAAAATGCAAAGAAACCCTACTCATGGGTGTTAGAGAGATTGCTATATGAAAATGACAATATCTACCTTGGGAGAAGTCAAACACCCTTAGGAAATTTGAAATAAAATGATACCTTTCTTTAGGATACAAATAGGATGAATCTTGAAAATGAGAGCACTAGGAAACAAGTCACTAGGTTGAAGGAAATGACCAAATGCATCTCCCAAACCAAGAATCCATCATGCTCTTCTATTGGCATCAACCTTCAATCATGACATAAGGCTTGATAAAAATGTACAAATATGATTGAAGACCTATAGATTCAAATGTGTATGATGAAATATGTTGCTCCAAGACTTTGATTATTTCTTGCTTGAATGTTCTAGTTTTGAAATGGTGAAAATACTAGGTATTTATAGACACTTCTCTAATTTCCCAAAGATTAGATCCTGAAAGCCAACATTTGAAATTTGAAATTTGAAAGTTAAAATGTCGACACCAACACATCAAAAATTGGACCCTGATAGGATAGTGGACCCATACACCCACGGGTGTATGGGTCTTGGCCTTATTTCCCATGACACAAATTATCAGGGGAAAAACACTAATTGATTGCACATAAGGGCATAATTTAGGAGATTAGGGCCTAGTTAGGAGGTGTTGAAAATGCATAAATGAAAAGGTAATTAAATAATATCCAAACTAAGTGTGAAATTGTACTATCACCCACAAAGGAGTACAAATTTCTATTCTATAAGGGATAATGAGGAAAATGATGTGAGTAAGTGAAATCGAGACGTGTCATACGTTTAGGACAATTTTAGGTGTCTAAAAATCTATCAATTGATAAATATGAATTATAAGTATTTGGGGTATAATTCCCAGTTGGTAGTACAAACCATATTGTTAAAAATAGGTGACATGAAATTAGGCCATGTGAGCCTTATGGATTTTTGGAAAAGGATGGAAGAAGGGAAATGGTCACTTGTAGCACAAAATGTTTTTGAGAGTGGGCTCCTTTAGGAAACTAGTTTTCCTATATTAGTGTAATGATAAATTTTAGTTCTTGAATTTATAAACCATTATGATTCAAATGGAGGGATATATTAAGATATTAGGCCATGATGCATTTTGTAAACCTATGGTCTTAAAGCTTAGTAAGTATGTAAGTGAAGTCAATGGTTTTTAGTTTAAGGATCATGAACTACTCATTAAGGTAGACCTTAATACTCCTAAGATTGATCTTTTTAGTGAGAATTTGAAGTAATTAAATGAAATAGGTGGGAGACAACATTTGGATAAGTAGGACTATTATTATGATTCAATTCTACTTGATGTTGTACCTAAGCTTGAATCACTTAATTTTAACATTCATGAAGATACTTTCCCTTGTGATAATAAAAATTATAGTCTTGTGTACTTTTCTCTATTATATGAATTGGAGGATTTTTCTTTTTTCTAATTCATACAAGGTTAGTGGCTATGATAATATTAAAATTATGGATAGTATTGATTTACACTCACATGCATGTTTTAATAGTGATTTTGACCTAGTTTTTGATGTTTCACTCTATGATGCTATGAATGTGCATGAACTATATTAATTTGGTGGATCTACACTCCATATTTATTTTCTTTGGGTTATTTAATATCCATTATTTTTTATTTTGACTCTGAATATTCAAAAAATAGTGATTTATTCATGCATTATTGTAAGGTGCATTTTGTAATGCAGTTGAGAAAATAATAACTAGTTCAATAGAAGCTAGTTATTTTATTAAGGTTGTGTATGATAGATGAATGATAAGTTTCTCCTTCTATCTATAGAAATGTGTGATATATTTCTTATGAAATTCTTGACTTGTAAGATATCTTCAAGGTTACTTATAGCTACTTTATTCAATCTTGTTTTTCTTAACATGTCAACGGTTGAAAGATGTTTCTCTTGATATTTTATCTTAGTTTTTAGGTTTTTCTTATTATCTTTGTATTTTGAGTCTAAGGATTTTTTATAAATACTTGTGTATTTATTTTATGCCCAGGCTATGTGTTTCCTCCTTTACCTTTTGGTATGTATCCTACAACTCATGGATTCTTATGGTATTCACAAAGGATACTCATCCCTAACTAGAACCAATTGATGAGTTAAAAGTTTTCGTGGAAACCTATTATTGATTTTAAGCTATATTTTAACCTTCCCTCCTAGGTTTTCATAATAATTTAATGAAATTTAAGATGATTGATATGGATTAAAAGAATAAAATATGCCTTATAAAGTGTTCATTCATAAGTACTAATGCAATTGACTATGTGTGATAAAACACGTCTCATATGGTTACAGGGAACAGTGATGAAGATTCTTTGGAAAAAATTGTCATGATTATTTTGTTTTAACTTTACATCAAGCATAATGAGTATATTGTTAGATAATCGATTTAGTACCTTAAGAAAGAGTGGTTGTATGCCATATCACTCTTTCTTAACTAATTGATGTATTTCATCCTTTGAAAATTGTAAAACTCCATACATATATTTTTAGATATCTTATTTTTGCATTAAAGCTATATAAGCTATCTTATATAATATATACATCTAATAATATAATACATATCAATATCATTATTAGAGAAGTATTGTCATTCCGGTTACTTTTAAGAACTTCCTAAGTGTTTCCTTCAATCAGTCGGTTGGGAGGCAAGGCCCATACTTTAGCCACCGTTTGAAGACATTTCCTTTATGTTATTGTCTATGAGGTATGTTTTGTACGTTGTGGTGATTTCAAAAATTGATTAAGTGTGATATTGATTTAGTTTGATAGATATTTAAAATAATTTTGGTGTTTCAGAATTGGTTATAATTGTTTATGTAGTTAATAATAATTTGTATAGTTCATGTCGCTCGAATGGTGAATAACAACTCATGGACTGACAGAACTATTTTATAATGGTTTTTGTAGTATAGAATTCATTTCAAATTTATGATTTGTGATAGAATTAAAGGTATAGATAAATAATTTTTTGAAAACTTTAATTTTTCATCTTTGAGATAAATTGCATTCATCTAAAACTTATATTACTACTGTAAGGTAGGGGGACTGACCATGTTCAAGGCCCCAGGTCACGGAGGGCCAAAAGCGGAAGGCTTACCTAGCTTACCTCAGCTTAAAGGGGTGTTAGGAAATGGGGGACAAGAATGATGAGGACTTTAGGCTCTTCGATCACTCTATAGACCTGAAACTTGAAATGGAGCTAGTGGAGTAAGTTTTTAGGTTCAACACTACGCCTCAGGAAGCTCTCTACCCGAGGATGAAAGTGCGGTCTCAGAATGATAGTGCAACGCGCTAGCGTCTCTCAAGTGTGTTGGTGTTTGTACAACCACAGGAGTAAAGAGACAAGGTTAAAATCTAGAAAACATACTAACAGCCTAGCTAACTACTTCTAAAGGGCCAAAACAACACTACGAAGTAGAAAAGATATGATTTAATATGATAAATTAAATACACAAGAGTTAGGGTGGAAACAGTAATCTCACAAAGGAATTCATTCGCTAGCTAGCTCCCAGTAGCACGTTCACCTACACATAAAGAAGAGGGAAATTTTCTTGGGGCTATTAAAGGTTCTACCTCAATTAGACCCACACTTTGGTGTTTCCACCTCCATGGACATCCAAGTTTGCAACTATTATCACCTGAAATTGCACCCTGTTGAACCTGATGTTCAACACCTCAATGTAACATGGGAAGACCTCTAAAGATGTGGGTTTCTTGTAAATAGAGGTCAACCTCCGAAGAAGGCCGGCTTCCTATGGTATCACCTAACTACTGATCTTTGTGAGATAAAGGGAGAAAGAATGCATAAATTGGAAAACTACTCCTATGGTGATACACCAAATTTGTTCAAACATGAATAGCTGATTAGCACACAATTTTCAATCGACTAGTAAAAGCTGATATGCACAACTCAATACTCATATGATATCGCATAAATGTTTTATAAGAAAGCTATGATACATTTAGTCCTAGAAGGATGATAAATTCTCCTCACAACTAAAACTGTTTGCACCACTAACATAACCTATAACCTGCAATATAAACATCTCCTCTGCTTAAAAGTTCTTATTAATGAGACAATTAACAAGGAATAAGAGAAACTCACATGTAAATTTATCAATCATTCAACACACTCAATGAAACAGATAACTGAGAAGGAAAAAGTTGCTTTCTTTATTTGATCTCCAAAGGTGAAATTGTACATTCAATGTCTGTAAATGAGTTACAAAACTCAGTAATCTCCTCTAAGGACTCACAAAAGTCACAAAAATAGAAGAATATGCAAGTAAGAACTGCCTATAAAAGAGGCAAAAATGCCATATATACAAAAGAGTGTCGGCCCCTTGCCTTAGGGTTTTCAAAAATGAGTCGGCGCTTGGACACATCGGCCCAAGAAGTGCTTTGGAATGAAGTCAATGAAGCATTAAATGCTCATCTCCCCTCCATGTCAGTGAAAGCTCATCCTTGGGCATGGCCTTCAGATCTTTATAATGACCGCATTAGCTTGCAGCCTCCATGTCCACCCTCAGGATTTTGTCAGAGTTGCCTTGAATGCTCTGCGACATGGTCATTAATGTCGCCCCACTTCCTTTCAGCCAACATCTCCAGCTGCTATTGTGACTCGCGGCTACCTCCCCTTTGAGAAGCAGCATTAGATCTATCCGCTAGATTCAAGTGACATTACTTCACCGAGCTGACCCACGCCACGCATTCTTGATGGTCAAAGGTTGCTTTGCAGAATCATATGTCGGTGAGAGGTTAATCACATCTCCTTGATGCAAGCACATCACATAGTAGCTATCAGAATAGCTTAGGACTGTCGGCGGGACCTCTTATCGAGCTACGGGAGTTAGACCGATATCCATTTCCGTGGGCAAGCCAATCGCTATCGGCAAGACTCCCCTCTTTCGGCAGGACCTCACTACGAGCTCCTTTCTTCTCCCTGAGCTCCCTTTATTTTGGCAAGACACCATCAGGTCGGTGAGACACTATGGTGAAGGCAAGATCCTTCAGCGAGCTTACTTCATATCGGCAAGACCTTGGATGTCAGGGAGAAGTCATAACGAGCGGTTAGAGTCACACCGACATGCCAATTCATTCGGCAAGACACCCGTTGGTCGACAAGACCTCATGGCGAGCAACCAAAGTTATATCGTTTTCACAAAAAACCATCGGCAAGACCCCATCGGGTCGGCAAGACCTTACGGCGAACTCCTCCACTTTCCCTAAGCTTGGACCCTTCAGCGGAGTCGGAGTCAGGATGAGAACCAAATAGGGACCGGAGTGAGAAAGGGGTGGGAAGCAAAAACAAATGAATCCCGACGGAACCGGGATTGGGACCAAATCCTCCCCTGAAACTTTCTTCAAGTTTCAGGTTCGGATTCCGACCCGGTCCTGCCCCTGACAAAACTCAAAAGAAGACAAAGGAAAGGATGAGAAGGGGAAAGACAAATGGGAAAAAGCGTCCCCTGACAAAATACAAGGAAGAAAGGAAAAAATCCAGCGGAATCGGGACCGGGGCAGAACTAGAACCCAAAGACGCACAAGACAAAACTCAAGAGGCGGAACGGGGGCAAAACAAAGAGTCAGCAGAACTGGAACCAGAACCAAATCTGGACCTGAAACTTCCCCGAAGTTTCAAGTTTGGATTTCGTTCCGATCCTGCCCCCAGCAACATACGAGGGATGAAGGAAGAAAGAGAAAAACATAAGGGGGAACCAAGGAGGAGGAGACATCCCTCAATCACAGGCCACGAAGAAAAGGAAAGAAGAACGAGTGGAACCAGGGGCGAAACCAGAATGGAAACAGGAACCGAAACTTTGGAAAAGTTCCAAGTTCGGGTTCCGACCCAGGCCCAAGCTCGCCAAGAAGAAAGAAAACACACAAAGCAAAAGAAAGAAAGGCAGAATCAGAACTAAAACCGATCTCGGGTAAAACACAGTGGGGGCGGGGGCAGAAACAAACCCGAAACTGAAACTTTCATCAAGTTTCAAGTTCAAATTCCGTTCCAACCCCGCCTCTGACAAAAAACAAGGAAGATAGGAAAAACGGACAAGAAAGGAAGAAAAGTAAGGAAAACAACCGCCCCACGGTCAAATGCAAGGTCAAAGAAGAAAACGAGACGCACACAAGCGCGGAACCAGAACCGGAACGAAAACGGAAATTGGAACTTTGGAAAAGTTCCAAGTTTGGTTTCAGTCTGACTCCGCCTCCGACAGAAAAAAGAAAAAGGGGCCCGACCAAAACTCGGCGGAGCTAGAATCGAGATGGGACCAGAATAGGGAACCTTGAGGAAAGTTCTAGAGTTCAGTCTCGGTTCCGGTTCCGCTCCCGACAGAACAAAGGAAAAAGGCATGAAGAAAACAAAACAAAAAAGAGGGAAAGACAAGGCAAAACATAAAAACGAAAACCCACCTGAAACTGAAGACCTGCACGCTGGGCTCAACCCTCTTGGGAGCCACATTTAATCCACGTGCTGAATTAAAACATCATTTTCCCCTGCATATGCACAAGAAGCAAACAAGTTAGAAAAAATGTGATCCTGATGCAAGTGTTCCTTCAGTACTGGACCTTTATGAACACTTGAAGACAAAGGTTACCCTGCCTGATTGAGCCCCTAGGTGAAAATTGGGTAACATTTCTGGTGACCTTTGCTGGATATTTGCCTGCTAAACAAGCAGACCAGTAGCCTAGGCCTATCCATTGGGCATGGAGTCATGGGAAAACTCAGAAATAGACTTGGAGTAGCCTTGTGTATGGATGTAACTCATTTGAGACCCATAGAACATAATAGGATACCAGGGAACTTATAGAAAAGGGAAAAATTGAAGTGAAACTATTTACCGTGCTGGGACAACACTTAGGGAATGAAACAACAATTAAGCTAAAGTGCAAAAACACTTAGTGAAAACATAAAACCTAACCTAATATATACAATGGATAAACCTCATCAAACTTCAAAGCAAGGCTTGAGGTGTATCCCATTGACTAGGATAGGAAGCATTTTTCCCTCAGTTGTGGCCAGTTGGTAAGCATTGTGTTCTTTGAAGTCTTTGATAATAAATGGACCTGACCACATGTTGTCAAACTTGGTGTGATGGCCTGGCTTGCTTTTTAGAACATCCCACTTCAGCACAAGATCTCCCATCATGAAATCTCTTGATCTAGTTCTCTTATCAAATTTTATCTTAGTCAGGATTTTTTGACATTCCATGTTCTTTGTAGCCCTATTTCTAGCTTCTTCCAACTCCATCAGCTGAGTATATCTTAAGGCAAGTGGGTCAATATGTTCAAACAGGACCAGCTGACTGGCAATGTCCAAGGTGGGAAACTCAGTAGAGATAGGTAATTTTGCTTCTTTACTGTACACCAACATGTAAGCCGAGTTCCCAATCACCCTCTTAGGGGTAATTCTATTTGCCCAAAGACTAGTCGTTAGCTTGGTTTACCAATCCCTCTGATTGCTTTGAAGCGTCCTTTTGATAATGTTAATCAATTTTTTTATTAGTGGACTCTGCAAGTCTGTTGCCCTGAGGAAAATAGTTGGAGCTTGTGTTCAAGTAAATGTCATTCTTTAATGCCCAATCAGCAACCTTCAAACCAACAAATTCCAGGGCATTCTCAGAAATTATAGAATCTGGGACTCCAAATCTGCAAACCATGTTTTCATAAAAATTCAACACTGTTGTTTCATTAGCTTCCTTTAGAGGCAAAGCTTCTGTCCATCGTGTAAAGTAATCCATTGATGTGATAATCCAAAAATGGCCTACACTTGAGGGTGGGTTAATTGCCCCTATGAAGTCAATTTCCCACTTCATAAACGGCTGTTCTATCTGAATTGGTTGCAATGGCAAAGCAACAAGCTTTTCTTTGCCTGAAAACAAGGCACATTTGGAACATCTCCTAACATATGTATGTGCATCTTTGAACAAGTCAGGCCAATAATAGCCTACTCTTAAAATCTTATAGGTTGTTATCCTTGCAACATAGTGACCTCCTGAGGGTCTATCATGGAACTCATGTAATATTTGACCCACTTGATCATTATCAATACACCTGAGCAGTACTCCACTGTGATCTTTCCTATACAACACACCATCAATCAAGACGAAAGGAATAGACCGAAGTCAGTAGTACCTCCTCTTTGTTCTGTTCAGATTAGGTGGACATTCCCCGGTGTTCAAGAAATGTGACATTTCCTGTAACCAGCTGGTAGCTTTATCATCTGTTGTCCCAACATTGACCAAAACTGAGTCTCGTTGATCCTCTACTGTTGAAAAATCTTCATTAGCCAGTTGTTGGCATAAACCTTTACCCCTTACCAATTTAGTGACCTGGATATCCACATCATACTCCATAATTCTTGTGATCCATCCAGCCCATTTTTCACTTAAATCTTTGTCGAGTAAGAACTCCTTCACGCTGGAATGTGCCACTAGAAGATGAATTTTGTTATGAGACAATAGATGTCTAAATTTCTTCAAAATTTTCACAACAGCCAGCACATGTTTTTCTACGAAGGTATACTTCTGCTCATAGTCTTCCAGACCTTTACTGAAAAAAGCAATGGGCTGTTCCAACCCTTCTACATTTTTCTGCACCAAGATTGCAAAGATTACATCAAAACTACCAAAAGCATACAAGGTAAAATCCTTACTGAAATCTGGGTTGACTAATGTTGGGCTTGAAGCTAACGCCTCCTTGATCTTTTGAAAATTGTCCCTTGCTTCTCGGGTCCATCTGAACTCTGCATTCTTTTTTAACATAGCTGTAAGGGATTTTAGCAAGGCTGCTATATCAGGGAGAAATCTCCTAAAAAAGTTGATACAACCAATGAAACTTTGAAGCCCTTTCTTATGTGGAGGTAAAGGCAGCTCTAGGATTGCTGCAACTCTTTTAGGATCCACAGTAATCCCTTCCCTAGATACAACATATCCAAGAAGTTTTCCTTCATGAATAGAGAAAACACACTTCTTGGGGTTCAATGATATACCAAACTCTCGGCAACGTTCAAAAACCTGCCTCAAATGGTTAATGTGATCTGTTGTCTTCTTGGAATAAATAGTGATGTCATCAAGATATACTAAGACAAACTTATACATTAAGTTGCTAAAGGCCATGTCCATAGCCTTCTGGAAGGTTGCTCCAGCGTTAGACAAACTAAATGGAATTTTCCTATACACCATTGTGCCCCACTTTATGGTGAAGGCAGTCTTAAATTGATCTCCTTCCCTTACCAAAATTTGGTTATAACTAGAATATCCATCTAGCAAAGAAAAACGTTCAGAACCTGATACACATTGAAGAATCTGCTCCATGGACGGAAGGGGATGCCTATCCTTTAACGAAGATTTGTTCAAATCTCTGAAGTCTACACATAATCTAAGCTCTTCGTCCTTCTTCCTGACAGGAACTAGATTTGCAACCCAGCTAGTGTGCTTGATGGGAAAGATAATCCCACTTTCTATAAGTCTGAAGACCTCTTTCTGCATTAGTGGCTCCAGTTTGGGATTAACTGGCCTCTATTTTTGCCTTATGGGCTTGGTTGTTGGCTCCAATTCTATTGTATTCCGTGTAAGACATGGATCAAATCCCTTCAAATCTCCATATTCCTAGGCGAATATGTCAATGAATTCTTGGAATAATTGCAGAAAAGACTGCTTTTCAACAGCAGTGTTATTTTTCCTATCTTGAGGCTTCTCTTGGATGCAATTTCTAAGTCCTCATAATGATCTTGCTGAACTAATAAGTTGGCTTTACTACTTTTAGCCTAATCATCAGAGTTGAAAATACTTTCTAAGGTGACCAAAACTTTAGGCAACTGGTTATTCTTCAATTGTAGTACCTGGTCTCCATACTGTTGTTTAACTCTCTCCTGGTTTGATGTTGCAAACACGTCTTCTTCAAGTAGAAACTGCAGAATCTGCTCATCGCTCTCAAAGACCTGCCATTTAACATTGTTGTCGGGCACTAAAGGCCTGATAACAACCTTGATGTGTTGATGATTACATTCCTTGCTTACATTGTTCAGAATGTCAAACTGAGCTCCCACAGCTGCTAATCTATCAGCATGTTGATTCTATTTCCTTGGAATTGAAATGATGTTGAAAGCTTGAAAATCCTCAATGAGGTCCCAAACCTTGTGCTTATACAATTTAAGAACATCATTTTTAATAGCATTCAGGCCTCTAACCTAATTTACTACCAATTCACTGTCCCCACGCACCTTCAAACATTTAATCCCACATTTCCTTGCCCATTCCACCCCTTGAATGAGACCTTCATATTCTGTTGTGTTATTAGTGCATGAAAACGCAAACCTAAAGGTTGTATAATATCTTTCAGCTCTTGAGGAGACCAATAAATCAACCCCACCAGCACCATGTCTACTCCTTGAGCCATCAAAATACATTTCCCAAACTTCATCTTGCTGATCACAATCATTCACTGGCCTCTTAACCAAGTTAGGCATCACTATATCAACTTCTTGAAACATGTAGTTACCCATACCAGCATCCGACACCAAGTCACTCTTAGCACTAGAAGTTTGGCCTGATTCCCACTCATCTAGAAGTATATCAGGAATGTCATCGACAGAAATGCGAGGATCAAAGACAGCAGCATGCTCATCTTGCTCAAAAATTATGCAATTGGCATTTATTGCACTGGGTACATAAGGTTCTATATTGTCTTTTGCAAGTAACTCAGGCTTAATGGTTACTTTAGTTCCATACCTAGTACGGAACAACATGTGAGACCAGTCAGACGAAAGGTAGCCCCCTATTTTAGCCATAAACTCTCTTGACAAACATACCCCAAAATATGGAGGCACATCTGCCACATAAATGTCTAGGGAAATTGAAAAATTAGGGCAAGCATGCAAGGTTAAGCTAGCATCTTTGATAAGACCCACTGTATTAACAGATGAGCCATCCATTTGGACTACTCCTTTTTCTAAAGGTTCATACTTCAAACCTAACTGATCAGCTACTTGCTTGGGCATCACAGAGCAGGTAGCACCACTATCTACTATATAATTGTGCACTAAATTTTTTCCAATAACCAATGAAACATAGAACGGAGGGGGTCTCATGTTCTTACCTTGAATCAAAAATTCCCCTTTGCTACTAGGATTAGCAACTTTCTCTTGATCACCATTAGCCATCATGACTCTTTGGGAATCAACAGCAACTTGTTCAGGATTTATATCTTCAAATAATGCCCTTTTAAGTAGATCAGCCTGTCCTGGAATGCTTAAGGAGTCCCACATGGTCATATTCACATTCATCTTCTTAATGTTATCCACAATATTATAAGGTACGGTTAAAGGTACCTTCTGATGTACTTTAGTAGCAACTGGTTCTTTATTCTTGTGAGGCTGCCCATTGATTGGTAAGACAATAGTTTCTTTTGATACATTTAGAATAGGTGTGGATGATGCTTCTATAGTTGCAGGCCCCTTGTTTTTATCAGCTGATTGCTCCACCTCTAGAGCTATTTTCTTAGCTCGTGTATTGGATGCAATTGTTGAATCAACATTCACACCACAGAACTCTCCACTTTTCCAATTTAAAAAAGCAGTCTCATTAAAATGTATATCCGGTTGTTGTTCGAGTATATTAGCAGGTGTACTCGGCTGTGGATTAACAGCGTTTTGCACCATAAATGTCTGATTAACTGCCCCATTTGGGCATGAGGCTGGGTTATGTGCTTGATTGCATGAATGACACCATTCATTTTCCATCACCAAGTTATTCTGGGTTGGAACCATATCCTTCACTGGACTTGCAGCATTGAGAGGAGTTGGATTATAAGATTGGAATGGCCTTTGACTAAAAATTTTCCTCTGATAACCACCTTGATAAGGTTGCCTATTTTGCTGATACTGATATCCCTAATTTTGATAGGACTGATTTACATTTTGACCTTGTAGTTGGTTTTGCTGTTGGAAATTCGGCCTTGCCCCTTGAGACTGTTTCTTCATGCTGATCAACTCATTTCCCATAGTTTGTAAAATGCTTTCTATCTTATGCTGACTAGACTTGATCTCTTGCAATTCACTTGATGGTCCTGCAGCTGATACTTCCTGGCTCATAGCTATGGGTAATGCTGGAAAAGCAGGTAGGGGCTAAAGAGGGCATTTGCAATGGCATATTTGATTGAATTTCAGGGAAATAGGGCATAGGTCGCCTAGGTGCTAATTTACCTGCCTGAATGAGATTATTTTCTACCTTAATAGCTATGCTATAAGCTTGAGGTAACGAAATACCCCCCATGGACTATATCATGACTGAGATATCACTATTTAAACTTTTCAAATAATATAAGAATGCATAATCAGCAGAAGGCCTTACCGTAGCAGGTATTATGTTCCAAGTTTTTTGAAATTGGATATTGAAGTCCGCCCTTTGTTCTTGTGGGGATCTTTTGATGGTTGTTAACTGCTCTACCAAAGACAGGTGATCAGATTTTTCCTCAAAAAATATAGTAAATTCATCACCAAGCTCATCCCATGTTCTTATAGAACCCACTGGAAAGCTTCTAAACCATTCCAATGCCTTCCTTTTGAATGATGCAGCCAGCAATCTCACAACTACATTTTCCTGTGTCACATGATGCACATTGCACAATGTTGCCACATCTCTAATATGCTCAAAAGGTGTCACTTGTCCTTCTCCAGTGAACTCTGATAACTCTTTTAATACTGCTAATGGAATATCATCATGTTGCGCTAGATTAAGGGGACTACCCTAGTTGAATGGTACGAAAGCAAAGGCCCTTGGTGCTGCCATTGAGCTAGAATGTGTTGGTATGCTTGCTGAAGTAGAACTTGAACTTGGTTGAGAGGTATTTGTTGTTGCAGAAATATTATATATTGAAAAATTGAAAGCCCCTACTGAGGAGGAAGAAATTATTGTTCTAAGAGCAGGAGACGCTAAACGCCTAACTTGAGGGTCTCTTCTTCTACTTCCGTATGAAAACAATGTCTTGTCAAAAACACTAGGTGGTGTCGACTGAACTCTAGGAGAAGGAACAGTCCTTCTGAGAGTCCTCCCTTCTCTTCTTGGAGGAGATAAATGTAGAAACTCTATAGCTTTCGAACTTCTAGTTTCTATTTTTCTCATATAAATAAGCACATTGATCCTTTCCTCCGCGCAGAGTCGCCAGATAAGCTTGAACACAACCTCTAAAAGGCTATTAGCTTATTGTCAGCACATCAAAACAGCAAGACTTAAGAATTTTACTTCTAACTCGGTCCCACCAGTTGTGCCAAAACTATTATCACCTGAAATTGCACCCTGTTGAACCTGATGTTCAACACCTCAGTGTAACATGGGAAGACCTCTAAAGATGTGGGTTTGTTGTAAACAAAGGTCAACCTCCGGAGAAAGTCGGCTTCCTATGGTATCACCTAACTACTGATCTTTGTGAGATAAAGGGAGAAAGAATGCATAAATTGGAAAACTACTCCTATGGTGATACACCAAATTTGTTCAAACATGAACAACTGATTAGCACACAATTTTCAATCGACTAGTAAAAGCTGATATGCACAACTCAATACTCATATGATATCGCATAAATGTTTTATAAGAAAGCTATGATACATGCAGTCCTAGAAGGATGATAAATTCTCCTCACAACTAAAACTATTTGCACCACTAACATAACCTATAACCTGCAATATAAACATCTCCTCTACTTAAAAGTGCTTATTAATGAGACAATTAACAAGGAATAAGAGAAACTCACATGTAAATTTATCAATCATTCAACACACTCAATGAAACAAATAACTGAGAAGGAAAAAGTTGCTTTCTTTATTTGATCTCCAAAGGTGAAACTGTACATTCAATGTCTGTAAATGAGTTACAAAACTCAGTATTCTCCTCTAAGGACTCACAAAAGTCACAAAAATAGAAGAATATGCAAGTAAGAATTGCCTATAAAAGAGGCGAAAATGCCATATATACAAAAAAGTGTCGGCCCCTTGCCTTAGGGTTTTCAAAAATGAGTCGGTGCTTGGACACATCGGCCCAAGAAGTGCTTTGGAATGAAGCAAATGAAGTATTAAATGTGCATCCCCCCTCCATGTCAGTGAAATCTCATCCCTAGGCATGGCCCTCAGATCTTTATAATGACCGCATTAGCTTGCAGCCTCTGTGTCCACCCTCAGGATTTTGTCAGAGTCACCTTGAATGCTCTGTGAAATGGTCATTAATGCCGCCCCACTTCCTTTCAGCTGACATCTCCAACTGCTATTGTGACTCACGGCTACCTCCCCTTCGAGAAGTAGCGTCAGATCTATCCGCTAGATTCAAGCGGCATTACTTCACCGAGCCGACCCACACCGCGAATTCTTGACGATCAAAGGTTGCTCTATAGAATCATATGTCAGTGAGAGGTTAATCGCATCTCCTTGATGTGAGCACATCATATAGTAGTTATCGGCATAGCTTAGGACTGTCGACGGGACCTCTTATCAAGCTGCAGGAGTTAGACCGATATCCATTTCCGTGGGCAAGCCGATCACTATCGGCAAGACTCCCCTCTTTTAGCAGGACCTCACAACGAGCTCCTTTCTTCTCCCCGAGCTCCCTTTATTTCAGCAAGACCCCATCGATTCGGTGAGACACTATGGCGAAGGCAAGATCCTTCAGCGAGCTTACTTCATGTCAGCAAGACCTTGGATGTCGGGGAGAAGTCATAGCAAGCGATTAGAGTCACACCGACATGTCAATTCATTCGGCAAGACACCCATCGGTCGGCAAGACCTCATGGCGAGCAGCCAAAGTTATATCATTTTCACAAAAAACCATTGGCAAGACCCCATCGAGTCGGCGAGACCTTATGGCGAACTCCTCCACTTTCCCTGAGCTTGGACCCTTCAGCGGAGTTGGAGTCGGGATGAGAACCAAACAGGGACCGGAGTGAGAAAGGGGGCAGACGCAAAAATAGATGAATCTCGGCGGAATCAGGATCAGAACCAAATCCTCCCTTGAAACTTTCTTCAAGTTTCAGGTTCGGATTCCGACCCGGTCCTGCCCCCGACAAAACTCAAAAGAAGACGAAGGAAAGGATGAGAAGGGCAAAGACAAACGGGAAAAAGCATCCCCCGACAAAATATAAGGAAGAAAGGAAAAAGGCTAGTGGAACTGGGACCGGGGCAGAACCATAACCCAAAGACGCACAAGACAAAACTCAAGAGGCAGAATCGGGACCACAGCCGAAACGGGGGAAAAACAAAGAGTCAACGAAACCGAAACCGGAGCCAAATCCGGACTTGAAACTTCCCCGAAGTTTCAAGTTCGGATTTCGTTCTGATCCCGCCCCCAGCAATATACGAGGGATGAAGGAAGAAAGAGAAAAACATAAGGGGGAACCAAGGAGGAGGAGACATCCCTCGATCACAGGCCACGAAGAAAAGGAAAGAAGAACGAGTGGAACCGGGGGCGGAACCGGAACGGAAACAGGAACCGAAACTTTGGAAAAGTTCCAAGTTCAGGTTCCGACCTAGGCCCGGGCCCACCAAGAAGAAAGAAAATGCACAAAGCAAAAGAAAGCAAGGCGGGATCAGAACTAAAACTAATCCCGAGTAAAACACAGCGGGGGCGAAGGCGGAAACAAACCCGAAACTAAAACTTTTATCAAGTTTCAAGTTCGGATACCGTTTTGACCCTGCCTCCGACAAAAAACAAGGAATAGAGGAAAAAGGGACAAGAAAGGAAGAAAAGTAAGGAAAACAACCACCCCACGGTCAAACGCAAGGTCAAAGAAGAAAATGAGACGCACACAAGCGCGGAACCGGAACCGGAACGAAAACAGAAACTGGAACTTTGGAAAAGTTCCAAGTTTGGTTTTGGTCTGACTCCACCTCCGACAAAAAAAAGAAAAAGGGGCCCGACCAAAACCCGGCGGAGCCAAAATCAGGATGGGACCAGAATAAGGAACCTTGAGGAAAGTTCCAGAGTTCAGTCTCGGTTCCAGTTCTGCTCCCAACAGAACAAAGGAAAAAGGCATGAAGAAAACAAAATAGAAAAGAGGGAAAGACAAGGCAAACCATAAAAATGAAAACCCACCTGAAACTAAAGACCTGCACGCTGGGCTCAACCCTCTTGGGAGCCACATTTAATCCACGTTCTGAATTAAAACATCATTTTCCCCTTCATCTGCACAAGAAGCAAACAAGTTAGAAAAAATGTGATCCTGATGCAAGTGTTCCTTCAGCACTGGACCTTTATGAACACTTAAAGACGAAGGTTACCCTGCCTAATTGAGCCCCTAGGTGAAAATTAGGTAACAACAACAATGGAGAAATAGTATGATAAATAAGGAAATGAAGTAAAGAACACTAAAACACTACAAAATAGTAAATTTTCTTACTCAACCAAGTAATAGAGGAGAGGAGTGGAAAACTTACTACCTCCACCAAGAGCACTCAAGGCTAATAGGGGAGAAAATGAGAGTACTCAAGCCTCTAATGCAATGGTGTTCTCCCACACTTGCTCTACTGAATTTATGGAGTGATGTTGTTGTTGCTATGGAGTGCAACAGTGTTGCTAAAAGTGCTTGGGAATGTAAGAAGTGAGTACAAGAGAGTGTGTAGAAGTTCAGTTGAAAGCTTAGAAGATTGTAGAGGATACAAATGCATGTAGAAGGATTGAATTTGAAGGAGATAATGAAGAAAATGGCCATATTCAAGTCGATCGGCTGAAAAGGGCGTTACAAATTGACTACCAATGAGAATTGTAATGCCTCTGTAGGCTCCAACCGCAGGAATCTGCCAAGGATGTAAGCACTTCATGCAGACATCTGCATGTTGTGTGAGCATTCCTGATAGAAATTCCTTTATCGATGCTCAAAACAAGCACCAAGTGGAATGAAGGCAGCAGGCTTATGTGGAATTTAGCCTTTGAGTTTGGTTTTTTTAAGTGGAGAAAGGAAAAAAGGGAATTTGCGTATGGGGTAAAAAATCACTCCTATACATTTTCCCCCACTTTATCAAGCACAAATACTTATGAGTGCTTTGGTAAAGTAGATCGAAGAATAATAGGGTTAGAAATGTATACATGAACCATCGAGGAAGTAGACCACAATCTGACGACCCTGAAGGTGCAGGGAAAGCAAAGGACTTCATAGCTTCTCAAAAATATGAAGTTGAAAGCATTTTACAAGCCCGTAGACCTACAAGGAGGCGACCCCCAAGATCTCTCACATGAAGGAAGTCGCGAAAAGAAAGCACCTCATAGGATCTTAGGCCTGCAAGGAAGGTATCCTTCAAGTTCTCTCACATGAAGGAAACTGAGACAAAGTGCCTTACAAATCCATAACCTGCAAGGAGGCATCCCCCAAGATCTTTTACATGGAGGAATCTGAGAAAGTGCCTCACAAACCCATACATCTACAAGGAAGATATCCTTCAAGAACTCTCACATGAAGGAAACCCCAAGAAAGCACCTACAGACCTGCAAAATTATAAGGTAGCAACCCCCAAGATCTCTCGCATGGAGGAAGCTTGAAGGAAATTCCCTACAAGTTCTTAGACCTACAGGGAGGTATACCCCAATATCTCTCACATGGAGGAAACCTAGGAAAGCATACTCTGCAGAGTCAGGAAACAGCTTCACAGGTGCACCTGCAAAGTGACATGTCTATTCCTAGGTAGAACATGTCAGAAAGTGGCCACGCAGGAAAGTAAGCGAACAATTACATAGGTCATCAACAAGTTTGAAAATTTTCAAAGGGGTCCCTCAAGAACCTAGCATAAATAAGGGCTCCACTAAAGGGATACATAGTTCAAAAGCATATTTTTTCTTTCTTGAATTGATCCATCAACAAGGAATCCTTTTGAAAGATCTTCACTTCATCAAGGAATTCAAAAGGAAGAATATGCCCCCACACGAGGGGAAGATCAAAGGTTTTCTCACATCAGAGGAAGGTTTTCAAGTTCTTTCTTTACGAACCCATGATGAAGGAAACACATTCCGTTAGGGTTTCAAGTTGAGAATGCAATTCTAAAAAAAGGTTTGAGAAGATTCTCGAGAAAAGATTCATTGGCAACGAATGCATTTTCTGAAAATCAAAATGTTGTAGAAGCAGCATTGTCACACATGAGAGGGACAACTCAAGCAAAGAAGAGAGAGAGAGAGAGAGATAAAGAGAAAGCAAAAGAGAAAAACACAAAAAAAGGGCACAGGGGTAGCCTAATATTTCAGGGTTAGAATTGCTCATAAATATATATGCATAGTAATAGTATATAAATGAACTGTCATCAACCACCTACTTTATCAGACCATGTGAAGAATGTATGAGAAGACAAAGTGAAAATAAAAAAATGGGTCAACATGTAAGGGAAACCTAAATGCCCCCAATGCTTTGCATCATCCCCAATTATTGAAAATCAAGCAAAAACATGGAAGAATGATGACAAATAGAGGAAGGTTTACGACACAAAAACCACACCTGTATCCAATCATCAAATGGGTGAAAAGGGTCATCTAGACACACATAGCATTATCACGAGGGAACACATCACATTGCACACACACACACATCTAATCTATAAATAAAGAAGAGGCCTGCTCAAAAACACTAATCAACCAAGAGGTCGTCTACTTCCCACTCTAGATCATCATAGGGGGAAGGAAGACGAGCCTACAGTGGTGGGATGTTAAGAGGAGGAGCATCCGGCCCTCCCACAACAAGGGCCAAGGAAGAGGGCCCTGCAAGGTCCTCTCCACCAAGCTCTTGTGGAGCCAAGGTCAACAATTTTGTGAAGATCGCTGACAAGGCTGAAACTTCATCCATAGAGTTAAACATGCACCTTACAGCAGTGTCGTGTTTAACTTCAATGGATGGGGAAAGCTGCACCCAAGATTCATCTCTAAGTTCGTCGAATGACTTGGGAGCGGTGACAAACTTAGGGGAAGCTAGGACTGGTTCCATCACGAGGACTGAACAAGTTAGCACAAGACCACCTTGTGAAGAAGGTGGAATCCTCTTTCATTCCCCATTGCAGGAGGAACTACCCTCCACCTTCTACTTCATTGGGGGATGTGAGCTCCCCATAGATGAGGCAAGAGGTGCAGAGGAAGATGAGGAGGAGAAAACTGTAGTAGACACCGCTGAGGTGTTCGTCATATCTATGAGTCTCAAGAAAGGCGAGACATCCAGAATGGACATCAGCAAAGGTGGCTTCATCAAAGGAGTGATGAACACCTATACCCCCTTGGGGTCAAGTGCATTCATACTCATAGTAGAAGTTGGAAGCAATGAAAAACTAAACTAGAGGGAAGTAGAGGGAAGGAGAGAGGAAGACACTATAGGAGGCCCTGAAGCAGGGGCAGTTGTCTCTTCTTCCTTCCATTGTGAGGCAACCTGCTGAGCCAGAAGAGCCTTTGCCGGAACTTACACTTGCACAAAAGGGATTTTCTATGACTCTTTGAGCTGAAGGCTAGAGGCTACGAAGGAATGGAGGGCTCCTACTCGGCCATGGGAGTGTCCACTACATTCTTTTCTGGTGGAGGAACAAACTCTTGAACGAGAGCAGGAGGGGCAGTTTGAGAAGCAACAAGAAGAGTCAACTCAAGAGCCTCAACAGCGGACCTCTTCCTGTTCAGTGCCTTGGGATCAGGAGTGGTAGGAGGCTGTGGAGGTTGAGACAAAGAGGACTCTCCACGGGAGGCCTTCTTCTTATTGTACCAAATGGGCCTAGGCTCTATGGGCAGAATAGGAAGTTCGAATGCAGGATGCTTAGGCTTTCATCAAGCAGGCACCATAGGATTCTCCCACAAGCATAGAATAGAATCTAATGACACCACAGTAGAGCGAGAAGAAGCCTTAGACTACCCAGTGGAAGAGGAAGAAGGAGGATCTTGGG
This sequence comes from Sequoia sempervirens, assembly GCA_007258455.2. Taxonomy (NCBI): domain Eukaryota; kingdom Viridiplantae; phylum Streptophyta; class Pinopsida; order Cupressales; family Cupressaceae; genus Sequoia; species Sequoia sempervirens. Next base: position 101,236,824 of record VDFB02379711.1, read on the forward strand.
ACCGCTTCTCTTCTTCCCTCCTACATGCCTTAGCAGTGTCACTGTGAGCTTTTAGGCAAGCCTTATGTGAAACAGCATAAGGTATCTCACTTTTATCCTCAAGCACCCTTTCTTATAATTCTGATACATTTGGTGCATGAGGTCCATCCTAGGTAGAAGAGGACCAATTCACGCAAGCCAAGAGTAGTCCAAGGAGTAGCTACCACAAGCAACCAACGGTTTGTAGTCAATGTCATGAACTACATGCACAGAACTCTTGTGGATAAATTTTAAACATTTATTCACGACTGAGGGTACCGCATTCATAGCCACTAACCAAGGGATATCCAACTTCACTCTAAAGAGTTTAGACCCAAGGATAATGTCAAACACAAGCTTCACAAATTTAGGTCCAACCAAGACCGACAGGACAATACTACCCAAAGGGGGCACGAAAATCCCATTATGCATGTAGAAGGTGCTCACAAGTGAATTGTACCCATATTTATGTAAAAATTTAATTAGCATGATCTCCTCAATTATGATGTTTACTTGTGACGTTGGATCAACAAGAACACCCACTATGATGTTTCCATTGATCTGCGCAAGGATGTAAAGAGGAGATGGTTCCCTATAAAAACCCATTGGCAGATCCTATGAAGTGAAGGTTATACTAGTACCATTGTCCAGAGGCTGTGCAGAGGGGATAGGTTGATGCCGTAAGGAGGAAATTACGCACACTAGATGATACTCTAATGGAGTCCCCAAAGGATAAGACGGTGACCCAATTAAAGTTTCATTACACAACACCTTTAGAACCCTCCAACTACGCCAACTAGGGGTAAAATGTTGGGTTGTAAGGTGAAAAAATCACAACACTCACACCTACAACAATCCTAGAATATGAGGAAAGGAAATTTTAGTATTAAAAAATGGAACCAAAATGGTTCACATCAATTTCACCAAAAATGTAGGGTAGGGGGACTGACCACGTTCAAGACCCTAGGTCACAGAGGGCCAAGAGCGGAAGGCTACCCTAGCTTACCTCAGCTTAAAGGGGTGTTAGGAAATGTGGGACGAGAATGATGAGGACTTTAGGCCCTTCGAACACTCTATGAAAATTAAACTAGAAATGGGGCTAGGCGAGTCAGTTTTCGAGTTCAACACTACGCCTTAGGAAGTTCTCTGCACAAGGATAAAAGTGCGGTCCCGGGATGATAGTGTGGATCGCTCACGTCCGTACGACCAAAGGACTAAAGACACAAGGTTAAACTCTAGAAAACATACTAATGACCTAGCTAACTACTTCCAAAGGGCCAAAAGAACACTATGAAGTAGACAAGATATGCTCTAATATGATAAAGTAAATACACAAGAGTTAGGGTGGCAAGAATAATCTCACAAAGGAATTTGTTCACCAGCTAGCTCCCAGTAGCACATTCACCTACACACAAAGAAGAGGGAAATTTGGTTTGGACTATTAAGGGGTCTACCTCATTCAAACCCCAACTTTGGTGTTTCCACCTCCATAGACAACCAAGTTTGCAACAATGGAGAAATAGTATGATAAAGAAGGAAATGAAGTAAAGAACACTAAAACACTACAAAACAGTAAATGTGCGTACTCAACCAAGTAATAGAGGAGAGGAGTTGAAAACTTACCACCTCCACTAAGAGCACTCAAGGCTAATGGGGGAGAAAATGAGAGTACTCAATCCTCTGCTACAATGGTGTTGTCCCACACTTGCTCTACTGAATTGATGGAGTGATGTTTCTGCTATGGAGTGCAAAAGTGCTGCTAAAAGTGCTTGGGAATGTAAGAAGTGAGTACAAGAGTGTGTAGAAGCTGAGTTGAAAGCTTAGAATGTTGTAGAGGATCCAAATTCATGTAGGAGGAGTGAATTTTAAGGAAAGAATGAAGAAAATGGCCATATTTGGGTCGGTCGATCAAAGAGGGTGTTACAAGTCGACTACCAATGAGAAGTGTAATGCCTATGTAGGCTCCAACCATAGGAATCTTCCAGAGATGTAAGCATGTCATGTGAACATTTGTGTGTCGTACAAGAATCCCCAACATAAATTCCTCTTATGACACTCAAAACAAGTACCAAGTGGAATGAAGGCAGCGGGCTTATGTTGAATTTAGCCTCTAAGTTTGATTTTGTAAAATGGAGAAAGGGAAAAGGGGAATTTGTGTAAGGGGTGAAAATTCACTCCTATACAACTACCTATAGCCCTTGAACATATTTACACTATGTATTTCATAAGTTTACGTCCCAAATTGACATAAGGGTGAATTGAATCATAAAATATAATAAAATACCCCAAATCTAAACAAAGCACTAAGATCTTCAATTTTGTCCCAACACCAATGTTGGCATCTTCCCCAAAATGAATTTTGTAATGTTTTGGTATACCTCCAAGCCCTTGTACCACTATGTAGACAACTAATCTAAGATATCTTCAATTAGGGTTATGTATGTGTGTGGATAGGGTTTCTTTCAAGGATATTAGTTTTGATTATAATTTATTTTTTCTACGCATGTCCCAATATTTGTGTCACAACATGTGTAATTATCCCATGTGATTAATGCATGTCAAGATAATCACATCATTGGATTATCCTATTATATATTTTTGATTTGTTTCCATAATATTTTTTATTTATATTATATTATTTAAGCTTCTATGGTGTGCTTCTATATCATAAGAAGGTTCTTATGTGTGGCATATTGGCATAGATAGAGCTAACTTATGATTGATAGTTGCATACCTTGTTTTCCTAGTTAAATTGCACTTGTTTGGGTGGTGGAGACAAGGTAATGACTCAATTTACCTTTGGATCAATACATTATTCTATATTGGCCTCATCTCCTACCACATCATAATTAAATTAGAGTAATGAGATATTTTCCTTAGTTTTTAGTTATGAATGCATGCCCTACCTTCTCTCATGAATTTTTGGATTAGCTTATGATGAATCTTTAGTGATTTGGTAACTAGTAATAGATTTTGTTAGATTTTTTGGAAGTGATTTAAAGATGCATGAGTGTATTTAATGATAAGTGGATTTAACTTAAGTAGTGTAACTCTATGTCACATCCTTGGTGCTTATGCAATCTTATTTTCATCATTTTTTTGTGAGATATTTAGTTATGCTCATGGGTAAAATTATGGTATGGTTTTCAAGCCCTATTTATTATTTTTTAGTTCTCCTTAGTTATCTTATGAAATACCTCATAATATCACCATTCTAAATTTTTCAAGGCCTAAAGAAGAGAATTAACCCTAATCTGTGTATTTTTTTTTAAGTTGTAGACTCTTTGTTGATATTTTTCATCCCTTTTCATGTTGCCTTGTCCCCTTTTCATGGATAGTGAGTGTCTTCTTTAGGATATTGGAGCTAAAACTTTGAGATCCAAAATAAACCATTGCAATAGATTAGTCTAATGAATAAGATATCATGTATCATGATATTTTTTATATTAATGATAACATGATACGTGATAAAAAAATTTATCATGATAATATAAAATTTAATATTGAAGAATTAGAAGTTAACAAGGGTGAAAAATATAATCAATCCCATGGCATTGATAAAGATAGAACAAACATGTTCTTAATTGATACTCATGGTGGCAACTTTAAAAATATTGTACAAAAATCCACAAATATGAAGAAAACTCTAATAGGTGATTCATGTGTGAAATACATGAAAATATGCAAGCTAAAGTGACTCATGCATTGCATGATCCTCTATATCTTGCATCTAACTTTAATTTCACATTTATTTTGAGCCCTAAATTTGAGAAACATGAAGAGATTAAGGGAAAAAATTCAATATTAACACCAAATGTGGTTTGTTACAACCTATCATGGTCTCAAATTGGCACAAACCAAAGGTTATAGGAGAGTTTGGTTGGAGGGAGACTCTTTGAATATCATTAATAATTTGAAAAAAAAATTCCCTCCTCTTGGACTATTGAGTCTTTGATAAGGGACTCAATTGATATTTTAAAATCTTTTGATGATTATTACATATCACACATTCTGAGGGAAGGTAATGAGTTAGTAGACATTTTCACTAATATTGGTGTTAGAGAGTTTAGGCATTGGGGTATGAATGACCCTCTCCCTATAGAGGTTATTGCAACTATGAACCATGATAGCCAATTTTAATTTGACTAGATTCTCTTTACGGTTGGCAATGTGCATGTCTTTGCTCATGTGGTTGATTATTATGAGAAAGGATGGTAAGAAAGATTTGAATCAAGTGAATGGTACGGGAAGATGGGTGCCATAGGGAACAAAACTCTATGGTCTTCATTTTCCCTTGTTCCATTTATAGCCTCACACAAATTTTGGGTGGTCTTTGCATTGTTTTCCAAAGTTTTCTTTGCTTTATGCTTGGAGCCCTCAAGCTCTTACCTTCTGCTAATTGTGGCAATACGAGTGGTGATATAAATTGGGCTGAACCTTTCTCATGTGAAGTTGCTAAGAAGAGGAAAGAGTTTTGGCAGGTGATGGAGAAAGGAGGGTTAGCTCCTTAGAGAAATTACATGGCAATAATCCTCAGGTAATGACACTTTTTGTTAAAGGATGGAATGATAGGGTGTTGAAGCTTTATGGGACAAAATTTGAGGTCAATGAAGAATTTATAGCTGGTATTAATGTTCTAGCTATGGATGGCATGAAAGTTTTTAGGGATAAAAAGGAGGCAAAAACCGTATGAAAATATTTTTCAAATATTATGAAGCATATATTTTGAGGACTACGAGGAGTGGAGGCTTTCAGAGAAGTTATCTTAAGGCGTTATGGGGAGATGTTGTGGAAGAGCTAATGCATTACATAACATTGGAAGGCATATTTTCAATGGTAAATGCATACCACTTCATCTTGCTTAATCACTTTTGTCATAAGAAGAGGGTTTCCTTTCCTTATTATTTGTTGATGTCTCTTAATTTGGGTCTTAAGGATCACATGAAAAATCCTAAAAACCCCATCTTGCAAGTGGGGTTAATTCTTCTCATCTCTATTTATGCAAAGAATTTTGAGGTTGCTAAACCTATTGTCAACCCCGAAGGGTAAACAGTCCAAACCTGCTGAGTATGAGATTGCTTCTGAAGAGGAACCGACTAACAAAAAAGTCAAGAAAAGGAAAATGATTTTGGAAAAAGAGTCAAAGTCGAAGGAATATGTGGACTTCATTCCTTATTCACTTGCTTCTTTGGAGGGGGTCCACAGTTCCCTACTACAGGAAAGATGAAAAAAGGGGAACCATGTGCTAGTGTGGGTTATTTGACTTGTAGTGATGAGGTGGTTGTTGATTTATCGAGTAGGGATGCAAAGGTGAAGAATGATCTATATGGTGAGGCTTCCTTGCCACCCCCTATAACCAGGAAGAAGAAGCATTCAGAGGAGGGAAGTAGGAAGAAACGAGTCTTGAGGACTGTGGACAAAATTCTAGAGAAGGAATCCCCTCTCACTATTGCAAGCAACCTCTATGTTGATGATTCCCCAAGTATTAAGCCAGATTTTTAGATGAAATATAACATTGGGGATGTTGACGTTGTTGTGGAAACCTAGGATGTGGAATTGGAGAGGCTTAAGAAGAGAAAGGCGGTGGTGGAGGAGATAGCGAGCTCCATCCGCAAACTCAATACTTCAATCATTGTTGAAAAAGGTAAGGATACCCCTACTGGTTAGGAAAGGGTTAGTTCCTCTGAGGAGGAAGATGCTTTGGAGAAAGAGGTTTTTAACATTGATAGAGAATATTTTTCTAATGTACTTGGAACTGCTTGTGAGGGTTCCATTGTCTCGTTCAAGATTTTTAAATAGTTTTTTCATGAACTCAATAAAACTAATATCAAAGTTAGGGGTGTGGTGAGTAAGGCTGAGGGGTCCTCTATCTAGAATTAGATTGATGAGTTGTTTGACTCCTTAAACACTATGGTGGAAAATATTGCGGAGGAAACTCTCAAAATGAAACAAAATCTTGAGGGTAGAATCCTCACCCTTGAGGATCAAATGGTGAAAAATTGGGATACTGTGATGAGAGGTGGGGAGGTGCATAAATTTGTTGGTAAATTTGAATTGACTATTGTGACTTCTCTTGTGGTTAGTGCTAAGAAGCGTAAAGATAGTGCTCATGTTGGAGAGGTCAGTGTTGCTAGTAAGTCGATGGAGGAGGAGGATGCTATTGGGAAGGGTTGGCAGAAAGGTATTGTTTTGATTTCTGAGGTAAATATGGATGGACCTGGAGCCAGAACTAGGAATAAAACTAAAGCTCAAGTTGGGACATCTAAGAAGGAAATTTCTAATTTTTTTTATGAAGCTCAGAAGGTTGTGGCTAGCGACGTGGAGGTGGCAAATATTTTGAAAAGCATGTAGTGATGCTAGTGGGGTCCTCCTTTTTGGCTGACTTTTTGCTAATGGGTTGTTGTTGTTGGGTTGTTTTTTGCTTTATGACATTTTCTTATCTTTCAATTGCTTTATGATGTAAAGTGTTTCAGGCCCCTTCAAAACCCATATTTTACCTCTAATCAAAAACACCAAATATGGTTCAAACCCATATTTTACCTCTAATCAAAAACACCAAATATGGTTCAAATTATTAGAAATGGGGTTCCACTTGATTTTAAAAATGAATCATTTCATGATGTTAATCTTACCATGATATTTTGAGTGCAGTGCATGTAGATCAGTCAAAAAATAATGAATTTTATTATGAATTATCATGTGTTAAAATTTATGAACTTAATGATAACAATAAAAATCATGTGACAACAATAATTGTCTAATTATTGAAATCAATAAAATATGTTCTCTCAACCAACAACTACGATCAAATGATGGACTAAAAGGTCTCAATTATACAAATTATAATACTAATAATGATAAATTCATAGGACAAGAATTAAAATATGAATTACAATTTTTTCAAAATACAATTAATTTTTATCTAATCTTAACACTGATTTTGATAACAAAGGTTATGATGGTTGTTTTTTTATTTTGAACATGACAAAGTAGATGAGGTTCAAAGTTTATTGTAATATATAGAGTTGAATTAGAAAAGGGACAAAAGGCTAATAATTCTATTAATATTGAGTTTAATGTTGAAAATAATCTACTTAATATCATGCCTTTGAAACTAAAAACATGTTATATTTAATACTAAAATTAAGTAAAATTATGACAAATTTAGGATATTTGGTGCATCTAACAATCCTTTCTTTATTTGATTCATGCAGAATACACTCTATTGACTAACATGATAGGATTTATTATTCTAATTTCTTTTCAGCCTAGGAAGTTATGCAAATGGGAAAATAAGATTTTGAACATAGCATCTCTAAAAATAAAAAGAAGGGTATGAGAGTAAAACATTGACGCTTAATTGATATTTTGATAGTTTTCATCCCTCATATTTGATTAATTATTTTGAGGTATATTATTATGTATCATGTTTCAATTTTCTTAATCATATTGACAAACATGTTGAGCCATTTGAAAGTTCCAAAATTGATGAAATTAATTCTTGTGTTGAAAGAACTGGTGTTGATTGAAAAGAATGAACATGTAGTGTTTTGTAATTAATACTTTGAGTTTATTAAAAATTACAATTCTATTAGCGTTAATACTATGAATTATGATTTTTACAAGTATATTATTGATAAGATATAATTTTTTATTGACGAAAAGTGGTGTGCCTACATCACCCACTAATATTTTTTTATGTGACTTGTAAGTACACAAGGTGAATGGATTAATCCTTCATGAGAAAATACTTACTAAATCCAAAGTGACATTGGATGAACCTACATTAGTGAGTGATAACATCTCAAACCACATTGTTTCTTTTTCATTACCTATGTGTTGTAATGATTTCTATTTTTATTATGGTAAGTTAAGAAAGAATACATGTATGTGGACTGACCAAGTTGATGGGTTACGACGACTAATTTTGCATGATTCATATCCTAAGTATGAGCCCAAAGAGCTTACACTTTTCTTTTCAAAGTATGAGGACATACCCAAGAGATGTAGGTTGTTAAATAGAATGTTGTTACTCCTAAATATATTGAGAAAACAAATCAAGGGTAGTTTTGAAACCCATTATCATAGGCCTTTAAATCTGAATTGTTTGGGTATTTTAGGGGGTTGTTTATAGATACTTTTAGTCAACTTTGTTAGTTTTTGTTTTGAGTTTATTTCTACTTGATTTGAGACAATTGTTATATTTTAAAAATAGGTTCATGTGCTATTTAAAATTAGTTTTAAAATTTCATTTTATTATTAATTCATCATAACCTTGGTCATAGTTTACATTAGTTTTCTAATCAAGTTTCCTTTAAGGCATTAAGGGTGACTGTTTGATCTAGGATTCAGGATTGTTTGTAAGTACTAAAAAAAGTGTCTTTGATGGTGATTGTTTTGAAATTTTTGGATAAAAATTATATTTTTATCTAAGGTTTAATGTTTAGAATATTTAATTTCAACGTGAATGGATGCATTATTCTAAAATTTTCTCTGCTAGTTTTCAAATTTGGCAACTTCGGGCAAGATTGGTGTTATGAATATCATGGTGAGGGCCTCCCTCGGGACTCCCTTGGCTACATATTCTAACCTTTTTTCCTATGTTATGGGAAGCCTTGACAAAACTATTCTTGGGTTTTTCAAGCCTATCTTTGCCCCTTCAATTATTGTGTCAAAGGAACCTTTCGAAGAAAGGTTCTTCATTGGATCCCCCTAGTCAAGTTATTGAACCTTTTTTTGATGGTGTGATCCCCACTTCGTGGGTTAATAAGCTTATTGGATGGAACCCTCAAAATAGTGGTTGCTCAGTGGATTCATCTGTCCTTATTATTGAAGAAGGTATTATATTAAAATCTCCAAACATTTTTATGGACAAAGCCATCACTGGTGTGGAAAATGCTCTTATTTGGTAAGTTCTTTGTTTTCATACCTAATGTTAATTTGGTCTAAAAATGGTCAAATGAAATTTAGAAACTGAAAGGAATTGTTCATGTTAGTACCATGGTAGATGGTCTCTTTTTGTTTAGATTTTCTACTAAGGAAGATCTTATAAAGATCCTCATAGAGAGACCCTAGTTCTTTGATAAAGGGCACCAAAATGGGCTTTCTTTGTACAAATGGATACCAAGGTTTGATCTTTATGTGGAACTTGAAAAAATACATCCTATCTAGGTGTGCCTTATTGGGCTTCCCTTGGATTTTTGGAGCCCAAAAATCCTTAAGAGTATCGTTGATTATTTTAGCCTTCTCTTAACCATTGACAAAGTTACTCTACAAAATTCTAGACTTGTGTTTGCAAGAATATGTGTTAGTGTTGACATGCATAAACCCCTTTCTCCAAAAAAATTCTCTAAACTCTAAGTTTGGAAAATGGACTCAAACTATTGTTTATGAGAATACTGGATTCTTTGGCCAAAAATTTAATAAATTTGGTCAATTGATAGATAGATGTAGGGTCCTTGTCTCTGAGAAGGTAGAAATGAAGAATAAAGTAGTAAAATAAATTTCACATCCTAATTATATGACAATAGCTTATATAGATGAAGGTCAAAGTTAACTGGTAAGCCCCAAGTTGAAGTTGTCTCTTCCACTCCTTTGGAGGCACAAGGAAATTTTCCTTAAAAACATCCCCAAGTAGTACCATCAAAGAGCACACAAGAACAATAAGTTGAAGATCAGCCAACCAAAGTTTGGCTAAATGGTGATAAAGAGAAAGAAATACTTAACCCAATAGTGGAGAATCTTCTTGAGGAAGGGGGAATTTTTTAAGAGGTTCAAAACCTTCAAGAAAGTATCTCAAATGTTAGTTTATAAGCTCAACAAAGGAATAGCTTTGAAATGAGGAAGGAGGAAAAAAAATAGAGAAGGTTGAAAGTACTCAACTTCAAGAACAAGATAATCAAGAGTTTGCAGCTTTCCATGGAGAGGGAAAATAAGTTCTTGCACTGCTTCCCTCTTCTTTGGAATTTCCTTTTGAACCAATTAAGGAAGATATAGTCTGGACCTCGATAGAGAGTAAAAATAAAAAGAAAGAAGCAACGAAAAAGGTAGATGTGGGTAGCGATCTAAGGCAAGGTAGACTATCACATAGGGAAACTCGATGAAGAGAAGTTGCTAAAGAGATAGTAATGGGGACACAAAGGACTCTAGAAAAAACTTTTATGGTTAAGAAGGTATAAAAAATGAAGGTTCTATCTTATAATATAAGAGGGATAAACAAACCTCACAAACAACTGTTGTCAAATAAGGTTTGCACCCTTGCTAAGCTATGAACTGTAGCAACCTATTAACACATGGGAACACTTCGAGGTTGTGGGTGACCTAGGAATGAAGTGGACCTCCAGATTATGGGTTGGTTCCCCTTAAGATAACTTGAAAATAGGATAAGGAAAAGAGTAAGAAGGATATGCTTTAAATCTAAAACCTATCACTATCAAGTGGTACACCAAAGATGAAAATTTGACAATACTGTTGAAACTCACAAAAAATCTCAATAAAGCTAAAAAATCTCACAACACAAAGATTTATGCCTGCAAAATTGATTCTATGTAAGGTTCTGACTATTCTAATGCTTAAACACAAGGAAAACAATGATTTTTTCACAAATATAAATGCAATAGAAAGAAATCACTAACATAAACCTGCACTATGACATAATATTCTTTGCATCCAGTACTGAAGGAATCTGATAAAATAAAAGATTACACAAAATTTTATCATGCAATTCACAACCAACACTAAAACAACAAAGAAAATAGGTGAAGGAAATGACTTTCTATTGACAAAAATAAGGAGTCTCTATATTACAAATTTGTAGTATTCATAAAAATGAGTTACAAAGTCTGAATAATTCTTTCTCGGCAATCTCTTCACCAAGAACTCCCTTTACAAAGAGGAAAAAATGCCATATATACAACAAAACCAAAAAAAGTGTATGCCCCTGCCTTAGGGTTTACAAAAAAATGAGTCATTTCCTGAACACGTCGGCCCTAGAAGAGTTTTGGAATAAAGTCAATGAGGCATTAAATGTGCATACCCTGTTCATGTCGGTGAAAGATTGCTCCAAGGCATGGCCTTCAGATCTTTTGCAACCATTGCATTAACTCACAGCCCTCGTGTCCACCCTTGAGACTTCTTTGCAGAGCTGCTTTGAATGTTCTGAAGTATGGTCATTAACGTCAATCTACCCTTGCCAATATACATCCCCATTGTCATTGAGACTTGTGGCTTCTTCCTTTCTTCTTTCCTCTCATTATAGATCTTTCCGCAAGTTGACCCCCTTGAGAAGCAGCATCTGACTTTCCCGTCTAGATCTTTAAAGATGAGCACCACTGTTCACTGAGTCGATCATCATCTTCGATCACAGAATAGATCCATATCGCACACAGTCTGTTGATCCTCCTCACACCGGTCAAACTGCCAATGGTTCTCCTTCAGCTTCCTCTAATTGGTTGAACAAATACCATGTGGGATATTCAGATGGTCAAAAGTTATTTTCACAGAATCGCATGTTAGTGAGACACTAGCTGTGTCTCCCCAATGCTACAATTCTCCATGGCAGCTATCGGCATAACTTACCACTGTCGACAAGAGTTTACAATGAGCTACAAGATTCATACTGATATCCAACACTATCACCCAGACCATCGCTATCAGCAAGACATCATAGTGATCCCTCAAGTCCTACCGATGTCAAAACACCTGTCGACGAGACCATAGCATATCGGCAAGAGTCTCAGCGATCCTCCATGTCACACCGAAGCATCCATATGTCGGTGAGACCTCCAGTCATCGATAAGACATCACACCGAGAGAAAACCATTTGGCCAAGAGTCTCAGTGATGCTCAGCATGAACACATCCATTGGCAAGACCAACAGTCATCGGCAAGACATCACACCGAGCGTAACACCTTTCCCTAATGCTACCTATCGCCAGGAGTTCCACTGAAGACATACATACCCATCAGCAAGAAAAACACTTTTGCTATGAGTCATATAGAGCCCTTAAGTCTTACCGATGTCAAAACACATGTCGATGAGACCATCAGTCATCGGTAAGAGTTCACAGTGCAAGCACCCGGCAGTAGATATCACTCTGACCAAACCATTGGCAAGAGTCTCGGTGAAGCCCAACATGAACACATCCATCGGCAAGACCAATAAGTCAGAACAAGGTCTTGGTGAGCCTCAATGCTACGCTAAAGTGCCCTTCGGTCGGTGAGACTTCCTCAGTCAGCAAGACATCACACCGAGAGCAAACCATTCGACCAAGAGTCTCCCTGATGATACCCTTGTGAATAAATGTCGACGAGAGTTCTCCCTGAGCAGAGAGAAATAGAAAACTCATAGCGACCGAAATGTCTTTGTGACCCAAGCATTTCAAAAAGAAAAGGCAGGCTCAGAGTCAGGATGTAAACCGAAACTAAAACTAACTAACATTTCCAAGTCCATTCCATGCTCTGATTCCACCTTCGAAAAAGTAAAGAACCCCCAAACAAAACAAAGAAAAGCAGGATCAGAACCAAAAACGATCCCGAGAGAAACACAGCGGGGGCGAAAGCAAAATAGAAACGAGACCATGAAACTTTTCCAAGTTCAGGTTCGGTTACAGTTCTAGATCTGCCTCCGACAACACACAAAGAAAAAGGGAAGAAAGAAAAACACAAAGAAGATCAAAGAGAAAGAAACATCCCTCGATCACTGGCAATGAAAAAAAAAGAAAAGAAGAACGGGCGGAACCAGGACTAGAACCGGGACAGAAACAGGAACTAGAACTTTGGAAAAAATTTGATGTTTGGTTTTGGTCCGCATCCCGGGTCCTCCAAAAGAAAGAATGTGTTGAAGGAAGGAAAAGAAAACCCAAGGAACACACAAAAACAAAAACCAAAAGACAAAAAAATGCAAACGAGACCGGAACAAAAACTGATCATGGACAAAACCAGCGAGGGCAGAAGCAGAGCAGAAACAAGACCCTGGAATTTTTCCAAGTTCAGGTTTGGTTACAGTTTTGGATCTGCCTCTGACAACACATAAAGAGAAAATGGGAAAAAGGAAAGAAAAAGAAACAAAGGGAAAAAACTGCCCCACAGTCAAATGAAAGGTCAAAAGAAAACAAACACACAAAAGCGCGGAACTGGAACAAAAATGGAAACTGGAACTTTGGAAAAGTTCCAATGTTTGGTTTCAGTTCCAACTCCACCTCTGACAAAACAAAAAGAAGAGGGCACAAAGAAAACAAAATAGAAAGGGGGAAAACAAGGAAAAAACATAAGATGAAGACCTTCCCAATAAAAACCGAACACTTGCACGTTGGGCTCAACCCTTATGGGAGCCACATTTAATCCACGTGCCGAATTTAAAACATAATTTTCCCCTACAGCTGCACAAGAAGCAAACAAGTTAGAAAATATGTAACCTTGATGCAAATGTTCCTCCATTTGGCCTTCATGAACACTTGAAGACATAGATTGCCCTGCCTGATTGAACCCATAGGTGAAAATCGAGTAACAACATCTTTGAAAATGTTGCATCTTAGACAATAAGATTGATGTTCTACTTCTCCAAGAAGTGAAAATGGTGGACTCAATTTTTTCCCAAGTGACAAGAAATATTTGGCCTATTATTGTCTTTTGTATTAGTCCAGTTGATGGAGCTTTAGGTGGAATAGTCATCATGTGGAATATTTTATCCTTCATAGGTGTGAAAGCCAGTCATTGTAAAAACAACTTGAGTATCTCTTTTACTAATATTTCTTCTAAGGAAAATTGGCACCTAATTAATATATATGCTCCTAATACCAATTATAATAGAAATTTGTTATGGGAGAACCTTTATTTTATGATAACTATTCCCAAATCAATGGCCATTGGATGTTAGTTGGGGATTTCAACACCCCTCTTTACCTCTTGGAGAAGCTTTGGGTTCTTGAAGATTATTATGACAATATGATAGATTTTGCTAATTTCTTGTTAAGAACAAGGCTATTGGATGTTGAGTTGAAGGATGCTCGCATCACATGTTCCAAAAAAAGTATGGGGAATAACTTGATTCAAGTGAAACTTGATAGATTTCTAATCTCCAATGGATGGAATATCCTCCTAGACTTGACACTTCAAGCTCTCCCTAGAGTGGGCTCATATCACAATCCTCTCTTGTTGAAATGGGAAAATATTCTAAGGAAAGTCCCTTTCCCCTCCAGATATGAAATTATGTGTTCATCTCATCCAAACTTTAAAGGTATAATTTATAATTGTTGAATACCCCTATATAAGGCTCCTTGATATACTGCGTAGCCCAAAAACATAAATTGATAAAAAAATAAGGTGAAAGGTTGGAACAATTACACTTTTGGTAATATTTTCCTTAAGTTGTTTTAAATCTCTAAGGAGTTGAAGGAGATTCATGATTCTATGGTTGCTATAATTAATGATAGGTAAACTTTCTTAAAGGAGAATCACTTACAAGAAGAATGGCATAAACTAATGAAAAGGGACGAAACTTTTTGGAAGCAAAAATCCAAAGTGCAATGGCTCACCGAAGGTGATAGGAATACCATATTTTTCATATTTCTACTTTGAGGCATAGAAAGAGAAATATGATAAAGAGCATCATTGATGATACGAGAAATGCTCTTAATAATGATGAGCTTATTGAGTGGGTTGTTGTCTCCTTCTTTAAAGATGGTTACAAGGGAAATATTGGTGAATTTAATAGTCAAGATGAAATATTTGATGTTATTCCAAAGGTCATGACTGATAAAGAGAATAAGGAAATGAAGGAATTATCTAAGGAAGAAGCTAAAGTTGTTTTCTTCTCATTTGGAGCTTATAAAGCTCCTAGACCTGATGGCTTCCTCCTCCCTTTTTTCAAGGATTTTGGGAGATTGTTAAAAATGATCTTATTGTCGCTACTAAATATTTCTTTAATTTTGGTAAGATCATAAAACAACTTAATACTGCTTCCATTTCCTTAGTGCCTAAAAAAGAATAATATGATAACCTAATGGACTTTATACCCATAAGATTGTGCAATACTGTTTATAAAATTCTCTAAATTGGTTGCGTCGAGAATTAAGCATATCCCAAAACTAAAAAGGATTTGTCTAGGAAAGAAAAAATCTTGATGTTGTTGATAATTCACTCCATGGAAGACAATAGGAAAATAGAAAAATTTAAAACTTGATATATCTAATTCCTCTAATACAGTTTTCTAGTCTTTCCTCTTGGTTAACCTTCAAAAGTTCGGTTTCCAAGGAAGAATTATTTAGCTTGTCAAAGAATGTGTTATAAATCCTAAGTTTTATGTGCTTGTTAATGGTGTTCCTAGAGGTTGCTTCCCTAGTGAAAGAGGTCTTATACAATGAGATCTGATCTCCCCCTATTTTTTTATCATTGTGGCTAAATTTTTAGGGGGGATGATAAACTTATCCTTTAGAGGAATCTCAAAGGCGTTCAAGCTACTTCTTATTTACCTCCTTCCTCCCACCAACAATTTATGGATGATACTATCTTATTTGGGTACTCCTCTATTTAGGAAACCAAACAGTAGAAAAAATTATTGAGTAGGTATGCTCAGTTATCTAGTCAACATATTAACTACAATAAAAGCGGCCTTTGTTTCTTCAATATTGAAGTGGATCTCCAAAAAAAATTTATCAAAATTATCGACTTTCAAAAGATTGATCTTTCTACTACATACCTTGGTTTACCTTTAGCTACTAATAACTTTCCCAATAATTACTAAAACTGTATGTGGAAAGGGTCTAAAAAAATCCAACTAGAAAGGAAAACTTCTTATCCTATCAAGTAAGTATCAACTTCTTAAAGAATCTCTTCAAAACACACCTGCTTATTTTTTGTCCTTATTCAAGATCTTGGCTTTTATGGTGGAGCATATAGAGAAAATATAGAAAAAAATTATGTACAAGTATGGAGGAAAAAAAAAGAATTTATTTGGTTAATTGGGATATGGTCTATAAACCCAAAATGTTTATAGGTTTAGGCATGAGAAGGATACAGTAGTTCAATAAAGCACTTATATCTAAAATTGGTTGGAACCTACATTTGAATGAAAAAGACTAGGCTAATATTACTAAAGCTAAATACCTAGGGAATACATATAACAACTTCTTTCTCTTCTCTTTTATACCTTAAGGTTCAATAATATGGAATGTTTTAAAAACAATTTTCTTTCTTAGACAAGAGATCAAATGGTGTGTGATGGTGTGTGGAGAATGGTAAAAAAATTAATTTCTGGGATGATAAGTGGTAATAATTCTAGCCTATTTTTTGTCCCTTCCTTTGTTGTCTTCACGAATCCTTTGATCAGGCTGTATGGCACTAATTTTTTTGGTTATATTGATTGGAAAGTTCAAGATCTAAAATGGAAACATTTTCTCCCTCATATTTTTCAAAATATTGGAAAGGTGTGGTTAAAAACCAATTCTTGAAGCATCTAGGATATTGCACTTTTTTTACTCTATCTAGAGAAGATGTAATAATTTGGTCTCCCAACTTGTTTGGTTGCTTCTCGGTTGCTTCATATTATAGTAGGATTGTTAATGAAGTTACTATGTCTTTATTCAATTGGAAGTTGTTCGGAACCAAAGGCTTATTCCAAAAATAAATTTCTTTTGGTGTATTATTGGCCACAATAAAATTCTGACTATTGATAATATTGTGAAGGGAGGGTTTAATTTTGTTAATCGATGTGTCCTCTATTGTGCAAAATAATAATCTATAAAACATTTGTTCTTACACTGTATTTTTACCTAGGAAGTGTGGGAAGAGTTCTTTACTTCTCTCGAGGTTTCTTGGATTGTCTTAGTTGATATTAAATATTTTATCCTAATCTGGATAAAGAATTTTCCTTTTTCTTATTCTATCATGACATAATTATGGAACCAAATTCTCCCATTCCTTGCCTAAGGTTTTTGGAAGGATTCAAACAATATATTCTTCAGAGAGGAGGTGAGAAACAACAAAGAGGTTTTTCAACCTATAAAAAATGACATCAAAGCTAATATTAAAGAGTTTAAGCTTAGAGACTCCCTCAAGCTTCCTTTCCCCTTGAATTAAAAATCAATAATATCCAGTGAATTGCTCAACCCATCAATATGGTAAAGCCTAGTAAGAAAACCCTAAGAAAAAAAATCAAATGGAAGAATATGGACATGTAGGATGGATAAAGTTGAACCCACCACCTTTGTCTCTTTAAAAAATAACCTTAAATTCTAGGTGATATTTGAGAGTGGGGTTCAACTAATTTCTTCAGGGCTATGAAAGCTTGTGACAATGATCTTATGGCTCAGTTTGTTAATAGATAGCATGTTGGTCATGTTTAGGTTGGTGGCATTGAAATTGAAGTCATAGAGGAGTTTATTTTGTAAGCTACAAGTATGAGTTGTGAGGGATATAAGGTGCTTCATCTTACTCAAAATGTCTACCAAGAATATATTGATTTTTTTTGGAAGAGGGAAAGGAGATGAAATTCCATAAAAATGGGTTTAGCCATGAATACATGCCTACTTTGTGGGGTATGGTAAGTTACCATTTAATTAAGTACTTCACATTGGAGGTTTTTTTTGCTACTATGCATTATTACCATTTCCCTCTGTTGAATCACCTAGGGCATAAGCACTTTGTTAGTTTCCCCTTCTTTCTTTGTTCTTCTTTGGAGAAATGCATTAAGGTGATTACCTACCCCTCCATCAAGGGTTGATGTCTACACTATATAATGTTTGTCTTAATGCTACTCATACTACTAATCTTCTTGCTCCTGGCCCTTCAAATATCCCAAGGTAAAACCCTAATCCTTCTCCCAATGATAAATAGAAAAAATGGATTAATTTCACAAAAGTTACCCCATCTACCTCCCATGCTAAAGGTCTTAATATAAGGGTTTCTCCTACTACCCATACCTCCAAGAACAAAAAATTAAATAAGGGGATTTAAATCAAGAATTTCATTGATGAGGAGTCAAGACAAAAAAAAATATCTGTATCCCTTCAAGATAAAGGGAATTATGTTACTCCCCCTCTTCCTAAGAGAAATAAGGTTGTTCTAGATGTTGAAGGTAAACTATCTTGCAATAAGATTTTTAAGACTCCTATTGTGACCAATCCCCCTAGCCTTGCAATTGACATTTCAAATGGGGAAAACACCAAAGGGGGGTGTTATGCTTCTTCAAGGGGAAAAGTTTTTCCAAGATTGTGAGAATCTCAGTAGGAGTTAAAACTTCATTAGATCTTCATATTTCCACTCAAAGTATTGATATGGAGGAGGAATTAGAAGACACTTTTCTCATTCAAGATGTGGAGTACTCTGATGAACAACTAGACTTTACCCATGAAAACTCTCATTCCCCTCCTTATGTTATGCTCCTAGATTATAGGGAGGCCCTTCAAGGTTTACATAATATCAAAATTTATGAGGAATATGACAAAGAGGATATTGCAGAAAAATAAAATAATGAGAACATTACCAGTAAAAAAAACAATATACAAATTTATATGGCTAAAATTGAAGATTTTCATGTAAGGGTAGAAGTTATTGAAAATTCTCAAGACTTTTTTTATTTTCCTAGTTTCAAAGAGAAATATGATAGTTTGTAGGAGTCTCTAGCCTTCTACCAATAGAAAATTGTCACCCTAGAGCAAGCTTTGAGTAAAATGGTTAAAACTATTGATGGTATGATGAGGAAAACTATGGTGGGAGTGGTGACAGTTATGACTAAATTGGACAAGAAGAATAAAAACAAAAATATGGAGGGGTTAGTTTATGTCTCAAATAAGGAGAAGAATAAATGTCCTTGAAGTTATCTTAAATGGGAGGAAACCCCATACATTATGGTTTCTGACTAGAATACTCTTTATTAGTGTTTCTTGTTTTGTTTGGTCATTAGTTTTTCTCCTATAGTTTTTTCCTTTGTTCTTCATTGTTGCTTTCATTTAAAATTTTTGGCTATTATTTCTTGTAATTTCCTTGATTTTAGTATTTTTTTGACTATATTTTTTTATTATGTTGGTTGTGTTTTGTTGTAGCTCTGGTATTCTTTTCTATGTAAGGGTTGGGCATCTTTCCCCTACTTATCTTAATCAAAAACATGAATGTATGAATGACTAGCTAAATTTTTGATGGATTACAGTTTATTTGAATATATTTTGCTTAAACCTAATATATAACACATATTAATAATCTTTGGGTCTATTAGAATGAGTTGTTAAAGTCAAGAATCAAGGTATCAAGTGAAGAATGTTATAATCCTACCTTGTTTATTGTCATTAAGTTATAAATTGTTCTAGGTGTATTAATTGATGTCAGTAGAATGTTGTCTTATTGCACGTGTTTTCAGTGATGAAGGTTACATGTGATGCAATCAATATTTTGATCAAAAGTAGTATGAAGTGTTGAGCATGTTGTACATAATTGTTCTACATTTTTTGTTGCTCATGAATAGGTGAATGGTGATATGAAGATATTGTGGTTTCTTCATATTGATGAAGAGTTTTGTAATTGTTACCCATAATATTGTATTATTTGTCTCTTGATGTAAAGAATTATATAAGTTATGAAAGAAAGCGGGAATTTTTTTCATGTAGTCAGTGGTTCAGAAAGTTGTACTGAAGAAGCTCGGGAGAATGCTCTACATTCCTCCTTATTCATGCGCATTTGAAGATATGGCCTTGCAGTTTGGAAGTGAGATAGAGAAAATTATGAAGCATGTATGTTCCTATTTACAGTGGATGAAAGTTATAAGTAGAAGTTTCCAGAGCTAGCAGAGTGAAGACTGTGTTGTTGCAATCAAGAAGGTCAAGAGAAATGCTCCATATTTCTCTGTAATTGATGTTGTGGTCCTGCGGTATGGAGGATGAGTTAAAATTATCTATTTGTTTCTTCATTTCAAGTTTTAGGTGTTTTGGTATACCACAAGTTGAGTTTTCAATGTTCTTTCTCAAGACTATACTTTTTGGGTTTGTAAGTGATGTTGGGTTTAGTGTCTATTTGCTTACACCAACATAATATTGCGTGAATTTGTAAGAGGGGTGTATGATAATGTTCTTGAATATCATATGATGCTTGTAATATAATCTACATGATGTTATTTGGTCTCTCGAGTACCGCTTGTGGTCTGGAGTGAATGCATGGAAGGTTAAGTGTTTGTTTGGCTGACTTGGAATGTTGAAGTGTTTGCGCCAAGTTTTTATTGTGTGTGCTAGTACAGGGTTGTGTGAAAAGGTAAAATAGGTCCTACTATCTCCTGGCTTGGATCATATTTGATTCCCTACTTTAGTGGATGTTTTTAGAGCTAGCTTATTATGGTCGTTGCATGTTTCATCATGGTCAAAAAGGAGAAACATTTTAAAGCTTGTGTAGTATATAAATCGAAGATCATGTTTGTCACAAGATGTAATGATTATGGTGTGTGAAAATGTGCCAAAAGTAATGAGCTAAAGGCAATAGAGTGTATATGAGTATGCAAAGAAGTATATGAAGTGTGTTGAAGTTAACGAGTCAAGGCCAGAGTATATGTGTTGAGCAGAGGAAGTGTGCTAGAGGCAGCAAGCTGAAGACAACAACATTTTTTAAGCAAAAGAAGTTTGTTGGAGGAAGTGAGCCAAAAGAAGTAGAAGTTGTTGAGCAAAGGTATTGTGATGGAAGTTGATCATCAATTCTTTTCAAGGTTGTTCTAAGGTTGTATCTTCATTTTGTAAGTGTTATTATTTGTAGGGATATGTAGACTTCCTTTGGTTTAAGCCATAAAAATTGTTGTAAATCCTAGTTTCCATTTGTGAGGCTAGATTTGGATAGTAGCTCCAAGAAGCTTTCTCACTATTTTTTTTTCCTTCTAGGGTTTTCCACATAAATCTAGTGTTAGGGTTGTGCACTTGTGTTTTTTATCTGCATTTGATTATTTATTAGTTTATGGAATTGAGAATTTTTAGTTGATAAAGTTGAATTGGATATTTTTTTGGATATACTGATTCACCCCCCCTCTCAGTATATTATTGTGTTCTAAAAATTGGCATCAAAGCTGAGTTCCTTAGTGTAGCCTAACAGCTAAAGGTAGATCTTGGTTTAGAACACATGGCTTAGAACGAGTCCTCCTCTAAAGCGTTGTTGCTTGATGGAAACAACTATGCCTTTTGGAGTGTGAGGATGGAATCCTACCTTACTTCACTAGGGTATGATGTTTGGAGAGCTATAAAGGATGATTATAATGAACCTGCTCATCCTATTACAAATGCTAATGCTAAGAAGGCCCATGAGAACAATGTCAAATCAAAGAATGCTATCTTGAGTGGCTTAAAAAACTCTAAGTTTGTAAAGTTGGTGCAATGCAAGATAACCAAGGAGATATGGGATAAGCTCAAAAACCTCTATAAAGGAAATGAAAGTGTGAAACAAGCAAAATTGCAATCTTATAAAATGTTGTTTGAGAATCTAAGGATGAAAGAAGAAGAAAAAATTGCCAACTATTTGGTTTGGGTGGATGAAGTAGTCAATGGAATCGATGGACTCAGTGAAGATATAACTAAATCAATGGTTGTGAAGAAATTTTTGAGAACTCTCCCTCATTGATTTGATTCAAAGGTCTCTGCAATTGAAGAAGCCAAAGATATGAAAAATCTTACCATGGAAAAGTTGTTTTGATCTCTCACTGCCTATCAGATGAGAAATGAAGTTCAAGGTACACATAAAAGAGAATCTTCATTCAAATTTGTGAAGAAAGAAGAAGCATCTAGTTCAAACAGTGAATCTATGGAAGAAGAAGAAAAATTTGTGAGAAAGTTAAAGAAGGGATCACGCAAGTATAAAGGTAAATTACCTTTCAAATTTTTTAATTGTGGAAGAATTGGTCATTATGCTTCTAAATTTCCTTTTAGAGAAACTGAAAGTAGCAGCAAGGGTTTCAAGAGAAACAACTTTAGGATGAACCTTAATTCCAAAGAAGATTATTGATCCTCAGAAGAAGCAAATCACTTCTCATCAAATGATGAAGCAGGAGAATCTCTATTCATGGCCAAGGTGATCTCTAATGGCTCTAACAAAACTCTGGATGAAGAAGAAGGTGAAATTGAATTTCAAGAGCTTGAGAAAGAAATATTTTTTCCTCAAAAGGGAATTGGAGAAAGCAAAGACTAGAAATATGGAAGAAGCAGATCTCATCAGACCTCAAGGAAGATCTTACCAAGCAAGAAGACTCTCTGCAAATAGGTTCAATCATGTATTTTTTGGTTATTGTTTCATTTTTAATGCTCGTAAAGGAAATGTGTTGGAGGTAGTTAGCCAAAGTCAGTAGAAGTTGTTAAATAGAAGAAGTGTGCTAGAGGTAGTGAGCCAAAGGCATAAGAAAGCAGAGGTATTGTGGTGGAAATTGACTATTAGTTCTTGTCAAGGTTGTTCTGAGGTTGTAGCCTCATTTTGTAAGTGTTGTTATTTGTAGGGAGTTATATAAATCCTTTGGTTGAAGCCATAAAACTTGTTATAAATCCTATTTTTCATTTCAGGCTAGATTTGGATAGTAGCTCCAAGCAACTTTCTCATCATTGTTTTTCCCTTCTAGGAATTTCCACGTAAATCTAGTGTTATGGTTGTGCACTTGTGTTTTTGATCTACATTTGATTGTTTATCAATTTATGGCACTAAGAAGTTTTAGTTGATAAAGTTGAATTGGATAATTTTGTGGATATATTGATTCACACCCATCATTATATCATTTTTCTAGCAATTCATGATACTTCCTTGATTTTGATATTTTGTTGACTAGATTTTACTATTATGTTTGTTTTTTTGTTGTAGCTCTAGCTCTATATAGGTTGGGGGCCCTTCCCCTACTTATCTTAATCAAAAACATGAATGTATGCATGACTAGATAAATTTTGGATGGATTATAGTTTATTTGAAGATATTTTCCTTAAACCTAATATATAATACACATTAATAATTTTTGGGTCTATTAGAATAAGTTGTTGAATTTAAGGATCAAGATATCAAATGAAGAATGTTATAATCCTACCTTGTTTATTACCAGTATGGTCTTGAATCTGAAAATAGGCTTCACTACCTATAAATTGAGATAGGATTCTAAAAAAGGGATGAAATAAAAAGAAAGTGAAAATAAAAATTAGAAGAAATGAAAGTATAAGAAAATATGAAATAAAAAAGAACTTATTTTTCTAGGTGTTTCAAGTAACCTCTATCTAGGCTATAGATTCTTGGGTAGTAGTAATGTTATCTTCTAAAGTTTCAGCCTAGCTAAGTTGCAGGATTTAACAAGTTAAGCTACATGAATTATCACTCTAGAGAAACATTGAATCACTCCTAAGTTGTGGGTCACCTAAAATTTGGAGTGAATCTCCAGATGAAACTAGTTCCTAGTCGGTTATCACCTAAAAATAATTATTTTTTGCAAAGGAAAAGGGAGAGAGAAATGCTTAAAATGAAAATAGAAACTGAAAAAAAAGGGTGATACACCAAACTAACAAGGGCTATGAAGATTCAGACTTGCATACGCTTGGCCACTATTGATAGAGCTAAATTGCACAATTTAGTTTTGTAGGCTTATGCATAAATATTTCACAAGAAAGTTTGAATGCATTAACCTTTAAAGAGGAAAAGTAACTTTCACAATTTCAAAGATATATGCAACTTTTAGACACAACTTGCAACCTGCATAAACATACTTTTGTAGAAAAGGCATGAAAACATCATACAAAACTTCAAGGAGATTAAGATACCTCACAAACAACTTGATCAATCACTCAATAATGCACAAATACTACAATAATAAGAAGGAAAAACTTGAAATCAGTAGTCTCCAAGGCATTATCTATATTTCATCTCCCAAATGAGTTACAAAGTATTGTCTTTTCTCCAAAGGACTCCAAAGTCACAGAGCAAAAAAAGAACAAGTAAGAAATGACTCCAAATGAGTCAAAAATGAGGATATATCCATCATCTCCCATCATCCACCAAAAAAGGAACTAGAAGCTTCTGAGCTCGTATGCCTCCAAAAAGCCTATATTTTAGCAACTGAAACCTCCCTCAAAGAGCTCCAATATGTTTGAAAAGGTCAATTTTGACCAAATCTATCATAAAGCATGCAAAAATGGGCCTAAATACTCTTTAACTCTCCAACAAAGTGAGTAAAATCCCCCTATATTCTCTCCACATGTTTGATAATCCCCCCAACTTTCCTATATGCTTGGAAAGTAATAAAACACTTATTTGACCACTCCCATAACCAATGTAGCAAATCCATCTGCATTATATATCATTTTGCATTAAACAATAGTAACTTTGACCAAGTGATTTATAATGTATCATTTGACCAAAATACTTTACATTATATAAGGAATGCAAAATAAATACAAAAGCCATGACTTGGCTATGATTATTATGTAATGCAAAGAAGTGAAAATAAAGCATGAAATAAGGCATAAATGCTAAACATAGGAGGACATGGTAATGCCTATCATGTAATGCATTAACCCTAATGCCTATCTCCCATTGACATGTATTAGGGTTAATGAAACCCTGAAGAGAAAATTCATGGTCAAACTCATTTATTTAACTTTTTCCATTTTCCCTTGCTGGAAGCGCCACCATGGTTCATGTACAGGAAGTCTGGAGCTCGTTCATGGAAGATTTGAACACACAGTGACTCCTTTTCATTATTCTTATGCTGAGTCGACATATACAGTCGGGTATGGGCAAAAGCTTTTGCACTTTTCTCCTTTTATTATGTAGTAAAAAACTCAAAATCAAGCTCTATTTGCATTTTTTAAGTAAAAATAGCTTGAGTTCAAGCATATTTACAAAAGAATATACTCTCTGCATTCTTCTATGAATTTCTTGTTATTTCACTGTCAGTATTAATTTTATTTGTTCTGAGCTTATACGTAGAAAATAATAGACATTCTTGTGTTTATCTGTGCATTTCTCTTGTATTCTAATGCCATGGCTATTTTCCTATTAGAAGAACTCCTTTTTCTTGCAGGCTGAAGGCTTCTACTCCAAACTCAAACTGCCTTTCAACTTTTATTTCTCCCTTATTTGCGTGCCCCCACTCTACTTCAGTGCGGTCCCTCACAATGCATTTTTTAAAATGAAGAAGCCATATTTGAATGGCAAAGCTCCTTCTCCTTTGTGGTATTAGATTGCTATCTTTTAAAAAACCACAATGTGGCATGAACTATTTTATTAGCCCAATAGACTCCTTCAAATGGTGTGCTCCTTCAAACCTTGCATAGTCATTCTATCCTCCTCTACACGCCACTTTTCCCACTCTCTTCAGCAATTTTTTTATTTCTGAAATAAATCCCAAGAGGGTTTTGATGAATGTGAAGAAAGACAATTACATGTTAAGAAATGAATGTTGCTTCATTATTTGGTGGGATTTCAAAAACAATCTATGGTTGAAGACTCCCTCATACTGGATCTTTCACTTTTGCAAGCCTAGGGCTTGATTTCCACATAGGCTATAACATTACTTGAGGATTTGTTCTCAACTGAACCCCACCTTAGCCATTCTAGATTTACTTTTCTTTTCATTTTCTATCCATACTCTCATGTATCATATCATATGAGCTTCTTTATGTTGAAAACCCTCTATTATAGCATTGGTGATTGCACATTATCCCGACTTTACTAATTGCATTGCTCACTACTTATACACCTGATGGTTCTCTTAGCACAAATAGCATAGAACAACTATTTATCTTGCTGAAAACAATGTCCTTAGTGCATATATTTCACTGCTTAATGATGATTGACAATGCATTTCAATCACTCATTTTCCACAATCTGCATTGCTCTTTGGGATGGCAAATACAACATGCCTTCAATCCCCTTATATCACTGTTCATTCTTGTTGTCTTGGCTGATTGCTTTGATGTGTGGCATTGTATCAGGATATATATGACAATGATTCCTTCATAACCTATATGACAACCTCATCTTGAAGTGACTATCCTATAGAGGTTCTTATTGGAAAACCAGAATTATCATTATCTTTATATTGTGATTGTATTGGACAGGAATTTGATTATCATGTTGTTTAAAACCTCATCCAAAGTTCAATGTCTTCATGGAAAACTTATGATATATGCCCTAACACTTTTTTTAAACTTTGCATAAGTCTATGCAATGCTTCCTATCATTTTCACCGCTGTATTTTATTGGCAATGAATTAGTCATGCCATTGATTGTGATCAACATATTCACATAAACTCGTCAAAATATGTCTGTAGAAGATTCTCAAGTGATTGAGCCGTCTTTTGGAAATGTCACCTTGCTCTCAAAATTTAACTTACTATGTCCCTATTTTCTTTAAAATGTAAGAATCATTAAAGCTTTTGACTGCATCATTTTGGCTCTATTAAGCAAGTATCTCTTATTGATGATAATGAAATGATATTAGCATTTAAACCTTGTTTCGTTTATGATTCTAGCTTCAAACTTGAACTAAAACCCCTTTATACTGTAAATTTTATCAACTCATTATCATGAGTGGCAGACACTTGCTTAATATAACCACCATGAGAGACTATCACTAGTTTATTGCAACTTATACATGTATTTGTAATTTTACTTCTCTCAAAAACTAAGAAAGCAACACGTTGGGCTCAACCCTTGTGGGAGCCACATTTTATCCCACATGTTGTAATTTGATGAAACAGACAACAACATAATTTTCCCTATACCTACACAGGAAGCAAACATGTTAGATAAAAACTGAGCATATGATGGATGTGTTTGACAATCCTCGTGTTGTTTTCCTAGATATCTATGACATATCAACTTCTTTTAATGCACATGATTGATTAGTTTATATTTTTATAGAGGTATGTGCATATAGTAACTATAGACCTTTCATTGTTCTAACAACATTCTTTCTCACAGATGCAAGCAACTAGGAGTAGCAAGGAAGCAAAAGTTGGAAACACGACAAGCACAAGAGTGAAGATGATGCATGGCAACTTAACTAGAACCAGTCATTTAGGAAATGACTGGTCTCCTTTCCCATATATGTGCATACTTTTCTTGAATATCTATAAATGTATATTATTTTCTATCATTTACATTAAAAGAGCCAATCTCATGGCTTGTGTGAGACAATACACATTTACATTATCAATAAAGATTATGTTTTCTTTGAAAAGATTTGTGCAAAATTCTCCTATGTTATATGCATTTGCATACTGCAATATGGTAGAATAGTCTTTTGATTTCTTTATGCACAGGGAATGTAATATAGCAAAAATAAAAATGTACCTATCTTTTCATTTGCAATCACTAATACTCTACCTATTTGAGCTAGTAGCAAAAATAGGTAACAAGTACTACTCTATGTTGAGTGGGGTAAGAGATAACTTTATCATGGCTATAGATGCATGGTTGGAAAGGGAGAAATGTTTCAAGTGGTTGGTGATTATGTCAACTTAAATGCATGCATATTCTAAATTGACCTCTATTTAATTGAAGGCAATTTTATACACTAGCCTCATACCTAAATTGTGATGACAACTCCTAGAAAATTTTAGTGAAAGAAGGGAATTCATGAGAACAAACTTTGGTTTAAGAGATGTTGGTTTTTGAACTATGTTTTTCCTCACTTGCTTGTTTATGATTTATTTCCCCTACATTTATTTTTTTATCTAGAGATCCTAGCTTCTAAACACGTTCTTTTATTTTTTAAATGCTCGAGAGAATTTCTCAACATAGTTATCAGCTATTATTTCTTGCACAACATGCCTTATTTTCCTTAAGAAAAGCAAATAACCCCCTTCTTTTGATCATCCTGATCTTGGTCTTTGTATATTTTATTGTTTGTTAGTCATTCTTTAGTCTTTAGAAATTTATTTGCTAATTAAATTGAGGATTCATTGATGCTTTATTTGTGTATCCATTTTAGCCCATATAGCCTAATTGGTTTCATTGAGTCCATTGTTTCATGTTGCATTACTTAGCTTATTATACATGAAAAAAGGGTCTTGGGTTTGGGTATATTTATTGATAGATTCAAAGAGCCTTTATTTCTTCTCTTTGTCTTACTTTTAGTTGATAAAAGATTTATTTTTTCTTTAGGACAAGTTCTTGAAATACATTGATATGTTGAATTGTTATTTTTTAGTGTTTCTTTAATATTTTTATAAATATTTAGGTGAAGCAATGCCTTAGACTCCTTATTTTTATATAGTTATCCAAACCTTAAAATTTGATAGAGATAATTTAGTGTTTTCTTAAGATAAGATATTATTCAGTAGTCCTAAAAACATACAAATATAGGGCATCAATCGACATTATTGACTTATCATGAGGTTTGATCCTAGAAAATCATTAATATTGTATGTGAATGAACATTTGAAATTTAGAAGATAAAGAGGTGTGAAATGACTAATTAATATTAGATTATAATTAAGAAGGTTTTGTACTTTACCTAACTCTTTATTATATGTAACTCCTATGAATCTACTAATTAGTAGCACAATTATTCAATATGTCATATGCACTACTAAAAACTTGAATTTTGTATTCCTTGGTTGTAGTCAAAATAAATTATTGATGTAACTAGCTAAGATTGAGCCCTAGATTTATTGATTATAACTTGGAATTTTTCATTAAGATATTAAATTTTGATAATATGTAACGCCCCACCACGCAAAACCTCATAGGACAACTACAACAAAAACAATTTTTTTATTTTTTTATTTTTAAATAAAAATTACACAATGCAACAAATACACATTTATACAACATAGATATAACATAAAGCATTAACACAATCCTATGGGGTACGTGGTGCATTACTTAAATGAACCCAACAATTAATGATAAATGATACTAACTAAAGTGGAAGAAAGAAACGAGAATAAAACATGATATAAGTACAACAAGAATAAGATATAAATTCATAAACATAAATCACATAATACTATATTCATCTTCAGAGTTCAAAGTTACAAATGTGGAATATATTTCCACAGATACAACACAATATAAAATCAGAGTTACATTACAAGGCCACTTCCCTTATAACATTGGGAAGGGTACAATCAATAATACAAAAGTACAATAATGAAAGAGAACTCTTCATAGGTACAATCTTCTTCGTGCAAGCTCTGAGATCGTTGCAACTATATCCATGCCACGATCACAACTTGGGACCCAATAGGTGCATTACACGTTTCCACTCGACCATGTGGACCCGAAGGAACACCCCACGTGCAAGGAGTCGATAAGAAAGAACCCTCGGCCACAAACTCAAACAGAAAGGACACACATCACAAGAATCAAGCCCACGAACAATATAAACATCAACAATAAATAAACAACTAAAACAACTCCAGAGGCACAAGAACCAAGGAAACAAAGGTGCATAATGGGAGAGTGTCATCGCATGGTCTTCATGGATTCACCAAACTACCTATAATCTAAGAGTCGCCTCCATCTATGGTTAACCAGACATCATGTTTCAAGGTGTTGCCCCATAGGGTGACTCATGCGGAGCCATCTACCTTTCATGAAGACAAGATAGTGACCTTATTGACCAGGTCCTCCCACCCGTCCTTAGCCTTTGGGAGAGCTAACGACAGGGGTGAGGTGTATATTTTTATCTTTTTATGTGATAACTAACCCAACCCACTAAGTAAATTAATTATGTTTTCACTAAATCAAGGAAACTCTTTCAAGGGTGACCACTTGTACACTGGCCCCAAGAAGAGCCACTCCCCCCTATGGTTTCCCTAAAACCAAAACCAAGAAACGGGTACCACAATGTTCAACCAAAAGAATCATAACTCACAACAGGGTACCACCCACAAATTCCCACATGGTATCAACATGAACCAAAAAGATGCAACCATAGAAATACATTCACACTTTCCCTAACCTCTGGAGATAACGCTAATCCATACAAGAACAAAGTAAAATATCACATCCAATTAAATAACACCATATCATTAACTATAAGGAATTTAAATAATAAATTATCCAATTCTCAATCAAATAACCATTTTCATCAATTAAAAATCAAAGTAAGAAAATTCACTAATACTTCTATTTATCCCAAACACAATAATCAATTTAATAAATATCTTCCTACACTTATATAATTCATTTATTAAATATCTAAGTCTATAAACTTGCTAAAAAGCTAATTAAAGAGTAGCAATGATAATTCCATGATTTATCTAAACATAATAAAATAAACTTTCTTTTCTTTTTAAAATTAAAGATACTAACTAAATTTATTAAAAACCAATTATAAATCATTCACTAATTTCAAT